>CM042163.1:48900836-48979567 GCA_023376005.1 Doryteuthis pealeii
CAATAAAATAATAATAATAATAATATATGTTTCAGCTAGTATTTTATGGCTGAAGACCTTGTCAGCTGTTCCTTATAAATATTTATTTTAAATTCCACTGAATATTGAAATGTCATTCACAGATTATCCAACTTTGCCTTGAAGGAGTTTAGAGATGGGCATTCACTACTGATGAAGTAAGTTATATTCCATAGTAATCACCACTCTGTAGCATTCTGCGTTTGCTTTACAAATTTTTAAGGAGTTTTAATTTATTGTCCCCTTGTATAGTATTTTGAAGCAATGTTTAGAGGTCAGAGTTCGATTGCAATAAAACCATGCGTTGTATTTGTAGGCTTTCAAATCATATCCCCTCATTGCATGGAAAATTGGAACGAAAAACGATCGTCATTATTCAAGAAAGAATATCAAACAACGTTACTGGTGAAATAGGACGACTAAACTTATAACTTAGCACCAAGGAACCCACAAGGTTCCAAGTTCAATTTACTGGCCCTCGCCAAACCAGCGCCAATGAGCAGCACAGTTTGGATCTATGTGGCTAAAGTAGGGAGCCGATTTTAGGTGTGCGCTTCCACCTCAAAGTAAATAGCGACAATAAAACCACTCCGCCAACTTTACTTACAATAGGTTTGGATCTGGTGTGGTAAAGTGGACGAAAACTGATGTTACGTGTGGCGCCCCCCCTCAGATGCAATACGACCAATAGACTACTCCCACTGCACTTTATTTACTATAGTCAATTCCGGTATTGTAAAATCATTAATCTTATCTGTGTGGTGTGGTGATGTGTGTGTGTGTGTGTATGTCTGTTTCTGTGCATGTTTGTGGGTGAACACGAATAACATGCAAATGTGTGTGTGGGGTGTTGCTTTACTCCCTCCACTAACTAAAAATTTTTACCTGGGGAAAAAAATCTTTTTAATTTATATTTAACAAAAAATGTTTGAAAAATTTAAAATTGTGCATTTATGTGTGCGAATTTTAAGAAAATATTTAAAAATAAAATCAAAAACAAAAAACTTGTTATATTCTCAACGGAAAGAATTTCATTTCTGTTTTATTGAATTTTCTTTTCTTTTCTTTCTATTTTTGTTGTTTTTTTTTTCCTTTTTTTATTTTTTTCACCCTTCCTTACACCACTCCTCTCTATTTAATCTACTTGCTTTTTGTCTTTCCTTTTCTTTTCTTCTTTCATAATCTATCTTCCGTTTTATCTAGTTTTGTCTTTCCTTCTTCTTCTCAAGTTTTTTCTTCCAGTTTTCTTTCCTCTATATCTTTTTTAGTCTAGTTTTTTCTTTCTTCTCCTTGTCAACTTTTCTTCTTTTCTTTTTCTTTTTAAGTTGTTCTTTTCCTTTTTCTTTCTAGTTTTGTTCTTGTTTCTTCTTCTCTAGTTTTCTTTCGTTCCCATTTCGTTCCTCTTTCTTTTTTAATCTAGATTTTTCTTTTTCTTCTTCTTCCTTCTTATCTACTTTTGTATCTTTCCTTCGTTATTCCTCTTAATTCTTTATCTACTTTTTCTTTTTTAGTTTTCTTTCTTCCTTTTAATGTTAATTTTCTTATCTATCTTTCTTCTTAACCTTTTTTTGGGGGCTCTTTTTTCTTAACTTTTCTTCTTTTCCTTTATTGTTCTACCTTCTTCTTCTTCTCTTCTTCTTCTCTTCTTCTTCTTCTTCTTCGTCTTTCCTTCTTTTTCTTCTCAACTTATTCTTTATTGCTTCTACTTTTTACTTTCTTCTTCTTCCTTCTTCTTCTTCTTCTTCTTCTTCTTCTTCTTATTTCTTTATTCTTCTTTTCTTCTCAACTTATTCTTTATTGTCTACTTATACTTCTTTCTTCTTCGCTCTTCTCTTTCTTCTTCTTCTTCTTCTTTTTTCCTTTTTTCTTCTCCAACTTATTCTTTATGTTCTACTTTTTACCTTCTTCTTCTTCTTTTAATTTGTACTGCCTCACTCAGGTGTTACTCCCGTTCTCAACACCAACACCACCAATGGGGGTTGGGTTTGGGGTGCGGTGTGGGCAGTATGCATTAAAAACCTGCCACATGTCAACTGATCACGTGCATGAACCCCTTGTTTGCTCTATCAACAACAAACAAGATTCCTTCAGAAAAGAAAAATCTATGAACTGTTTCCTTTTCTTCCTCAGTTTTCGTGACTATACAGCATGGGAGACTTTGGCAACGCCCAGGAGCAATAGAGTAGATCACTGAAAATCAAAATTCACTTCCTCGTTCTCTCGCTAATAGTTTTGTATGAAAGAAGTTATTCCTTTTCTTTTTTTTTTCAGTCGGTAGAAGCGTTCGCGCTAGCGAAAACCACCAAGGTCCTAGTTCATACCGCGCCCTCGCCAACTCAGCACATGAGAGCACAGGGATTCTGTGCGGTGGTAAAGTAGGAGCTGATGTGTAGGCTGTGACGTGCTTCCACCTCAGACGTAAAAAACAATCTCCTTTGGTCTAGCGTAGAATGTAAAAGGGGATAGGACTTCCCTCGCTGGATGGTTTGATACGACTTTTAGGCCACCCTCCGGGACCTACTTTTACTTTTTTTTTTCATTGGATTGGTATTATTAGTTACTTGAATTGTGTAGCCAAAAAAAGACTTTTTGCGCATTAAAATAACCCAACAAGGGTTGATATGCCATAAAAAAAAACAACCAACCAACCAACCAATAGGAGGTATTTTCTGTTCCACTGTGCACAAGCGCTTATCCAAAAAGTTTAAAAGGATTTCGAACGTCACTAGAACATGACATGATATTGTTACAATATATATATATAATATATATATATAATATATATATATAATATATAACTTCCTCTTTAGGGTTGCCTTATATTATATTAAACAACCAGTTATAATAAACCTAATATAGTCAAGTCATGCTGAAAAGCACCAATTCTCACTAGAAATCACAAAGTTAAGCAGTATGAGTCTGTTCAATACTTAAATTGGGCGCACCATTTAGCAACAAGGCAGGTACTTGTATTGCAAGTGAGCTCCTTTGTTTACCAAATGACTTGATTTGACATTAAATTGACCCGGAAAAAGGGTTGATATGTCATAAAACAAAACAACCAGGCCTGTTTGTAAAGTTGGTTTTATATATAGTCTGTATTCAAGGGTGGAACACCAGTTGTGGCTCCACTGGGAAGTTACTAATAATAACATCTTAATTAAAGGTTCAGATGGAAATTATTTTTACTTATAAAAGGTATCAGGATGTGTCAGCATCTATTTCTATGTAAAGGTCACTGAGTTTACCATATCTCATCTTATTTGGGATTTTTTGTTTTGTTTTTTTATTTTTTATTTTCTGTATGATAATTGGCAGAAGAGGAGAGAGAGAGTGTGTGTGGAAGAGGAGAGAGATAGAGGTTGTGTGCCGAAGAGAGAGAGATAGAGAGAGAGAGAGAGAGAGAAGAGAGAGTGGAAGAGGAGAGAGCAGAGAATATGCTGACTTATCCCACCTTGCAGAGAGCGTATGATTCTCCCAAAAGGGGAGGGTGCCCCTGGATATAACACTAAAAAACTGCCATTGATGGTGACCTCAGTTCTTGAAATCTGCGAGAGTGTGAAATACCCCTTTCATTGCCATACTCCCAGGTCAGAACTCAGACCTTGAGTGCGGGTAGTAGCTGACTGGGCCCATCTAATTAGATCTGTTTAAAACTTATTCATATTCGATAGGACCTTCGTATAAATAAATAAAACTTTTAAGAAACAACAACGCAACAAATGTAACACAAACATACCAATGTAACATGCATCCCTTAACCTTGAGGCATAAAATAACCCTCATACAAACTGGCATGCCATTAAAATTGATTAATCATAACAACAATTAGTACTGATTTCTCTGAATGTTGAGATGAGCGCTTAATTGAATTAGAATTATCTCCTTATTCGGAAATTGTACAAAATAACAATGAAGATGCGGAAATAGCCGATAACGCAGCATAATACTTAATTATCTACATGAAGTGTAGTCTTAGACTGCAGGGTTAGCTGGAGTTGGAAGTATTCTGAATAAGTTCTCATTTATGCGTCAAATAGATAATCTCTTTGACCCATATATGAGACCTATTGTAGATCTGTGTAATGACAAACGATAAACACGATAGACTGTTGGAAAGCTATATTATATAAATTGATATACTTATTGAGAGTTTATATTAGTCTAGTATTCACAGAGAGTTCTCCAAGGGGGGAAGTAATCATGTAAAATAGGGGAGATAACTCTGCAATTACTTATATAATCTATTTAAAAATGATTCGTATTGATAGGATCGTTGTTGCAAAAAAAAAACTCTTAGGGAAACAACTACACAATAAATGTAAAAGCGAACGTGTAATGTACATGATTCCCTAACCTCAATGCACCATAAATAACCCTGGACGGGTTGACCCTTGCCATTAAATCAATCAGTCTATCAAAAAATTAAGTACTAACCATCTAGATGAATGTAGTCTAGACTGCAATCTAGTCTAGACGTCCTAGACATCATCACCTTTAAGTTTCTCAGTTCTGTACACATGTATTCATTTAAATCTCAAATCTAAAAATCCATTAAAGATTTAATCTCAATACCTTTACGGTTGGGCCCGCTTAAACAAAAACGGTGGTTAAAAATGCATAACAGATGCAAGAAGATAATATTAGAATCGCATTTTACGTATAAATGTAAGTATCAGATTACAGAAACTCCCGGAAGAAGCTTAAACCTAACCTTACCCTAACCCTAAACCCTAATCTAGCGTCTCAAAGGATTTTCAGGTATTTCCGTAAATTGTAATGCTGTTAGTATTGTAAAAGTAAAAAAAAATGTACGTCGGAGGCTAACGGAATCAAGCCAATCAGCAAGGGAGTCTATCCTCTTTTCACAGCACTAGACCAAGGAGATTGTTTTTGCATCTGAGGTGGAGCGCCACACCTACCTTCAGCACTTACTGTACCACAACATATCCCGTGCTTTACCATACGCTGATGTTGGCGAAGGACCAGTATAGTGGTGTGGTTTCTAGCCCGAACGCTTCTACCGACTGGGCTAATCGTAATCTAACGAATCATTTCTAGGTCCGTGCTGTCTACGTTAAGTAAAACCTCAAAACTTTCCTTGTTACCCCAAGAACCTGCCATCAGGAAAAAATAAAGATCAAAACTTACCCACGTTTTAACCCTGAATTAATGGAAAATAAAACAACACAAATTTTATAGTAGACCTGTTGCAAGCTCTACTATGAAATTCGTCGTTCCGACAAAAACTGTGTCAAAATGCCTCTCAGACCCCCACCCTCAAATTACGAGCATAGCACAGCTCCAGCCCACCCAACAATCCCACCGAGCACCAACCCCACACACACACATTACAAAAAAGAATAGTATACTTACCCTCGCCTTGACTTAGCTTAGCCCCTACCGCCCTTTAAATAAGTTCCCACCCTTTCGGGTCGTTAAACATTTACTACCTACAAAATACCTTTTAGGACGTAGGAGCGCGTATAGACGTGACACCTATCCGCCGTTCCTGATACATGGAATTCGTCCTTCAGTAGAGTTTGTCTTTTCTATTTTCAAGTTATTGCGATTTGTATTTATGTTACAGGACGTCCTTCCAACGTTTAGTACGATTCTTTTTTTACTGGCAAAAACAGTGGCTCGGATAATTTGGGGAGGAACGCGAACAGTATTCTTTTTTTGTTTCTTCTTCTTTTTTTTTTTTTTTTGGCAACTTTTGAAGAAAGAAAAGAAAAAGGAAAAGAAAAAGTATCAGAAAAAGTATCCATTGGCTATGGGCTTACAAAAACATAAACATGGATCGGCATAATAATAATCTCGGAAATTCCGAGAAGTTCTGTTTACTTCTCCATCCACAAAAGATATTGTCTTCCGGAAAAGGGGAAAAGCTACACAGGTTAGTTTCAACGGAAAAAACACTTAATACATTGTACAGTGTGCGTCCGAAAGTCTTGTCTCCATACATTATTCTTTTAACTTGCATTATTTCTTCTTTTTTCTTTCTTTTTTTTCTTCAAAAAGTTGCCAAAAAAAAAAAAAAAGAAAAGAAGAAACAAAAAAAGAATTACTGTCGCGTTTCCCCTCCCCAATATTCCGCACCACTGTTGCCAGTAAAAAAGAATCGTACTAAACGTTGGTAGAGACGTCCTGTAAATAAAATACAAATAGCAATACTTAAAATAAAAAGAAAACTCTACTGAAGGACGAATTCCATATGTATTCAGGAAACAGGTGTCACGTCTATACGCGCTTCCTACGTATAAAAGGTATTTTGTAGGTAGGTAATGTTTACGACCGAAAAGGTGGGAACTTATTTAAAGGCGGAGTAGGGGCTAAGCTAAGTCAAGCGAGGTAAGTATACTATTCTTTTTTTGTATGTGTGTGTGTGGGTGTGCTCGGTGGATTGTTGGGTGGTGCTGGAGCTGTGCTATGCTCGTAATTTGAGGTGGGGGTCTGAGAAGGCATTTGACACAGTTTTTGTCGGAACACGAATTTCATAGTAGACTTGCAACAGGTCTACTATAAAAATTTGTGTTGTTATTCTTCCATTAATTCAGGTTAAAAAACGTGGTAAAGTTTTTTTTAGATCTTATTTTTCTGATGCAGGTTTCATTGGGGAACAAGGAAAGTTTTGAGGTACTAACGTAGAACAGCACGCTAGAAATGATATCGTTAGATTACGATTAGCCCAGTCGGTAGAGCGTTCGGCTAGAAACCACACCACTATACTTGGTCCTCGCCAACTCAGCGTATGGGTAGCACAGGGATATGTGTGGTTAAAGTAAGGAGCTGAAGGTAGGTGTTGGCGCTCCACCTCAGATGCAAAAAACAATCTCCTTGGTCTAGTGCTAGTGAAAAGAGGATAGACTCCCTTGCTGATTGGCTGATTCCGCCTCTAGGCCACCCCGACGACATTTTTTTTTACTTTTACATAAAAAAGCATTACAATTTACGGAAATACCTGAAACCTTGAGACGCTAGGATTAGGGTTAGGTTAGGGTAAGGGTTGGGTTAAGCTTCTTGGGAGTTTCTGTAATCTGATACTATTTATACGTAAAATGCGATTCTAATATTATCTCTTGCATGCTGTTATGCATTTTACCAGTTTTTGTTAAGCGGCCCAACCGTAAAGTATTGAGATTAAATCTTTAATGATTTTTAGATTTGAAAATTTAAATGAATACATGTGTTACAACTGAGAAACTTAAAGTGATGATGTCTAGACGTCTAGACTAGATTGCAGTCTAGACTACATTTCATCTAGATGAGGTTAGTACTAATTTTGATAGACTGATTGATTTTAATGGCAGGTCAACCCGTCCAGGGTTATTTTATGCATTGAGGTTAGGGAATCATGTACATTACACGTTCGCTTTTACATTTATTGTGTAGTTGTTTCCTAAGAGTTTTTTTTTTGCACACGATCCTATCAAATACGAATAATTTTTAAATAGATTTATAATAAAGTAATTGAGAGTTATTCTCCCCTATTTATGAATTAACTTCCCCCTTGGAGAACTCTCTAGTGAATACTAGACTATATATAAACTCTCAATAAGTATATCAATTATTCTAAGTATTAATATAGCTTTCCAAAGTCTATCGGTGTTATCGTTTGTCATTACCACAGATCTACAATAAGGTCTCATGTATATGGGGTCAAAGAGATTATCTATTTGACGCATTAAATGAGACCTTATCAGATACTCCAACTCCAGCTACACTGCAGTCATAGACTACACTTCATGTAGATAATTAGTATATCTGCGTTATTCGGACTATTGTCCCCATCTTCATTGTTATTTGTACAACATTTCCGAAAAGGCAGATAATACTAATCATTAAGCCTCATCTCAAACATTCAGAGAAATCATACTAGATTGTTGTTAGATAAA
Source organism: Doryteuthis pealeii (assembly GCA_023376005.1). Classification (NCBI taxonomy): domain Eukaryota; kingdom Metazoa; phylum Mollusca; class Cephalopoda; order Myopsida; family Loliginidae; genus Doryteuthis; species Doryteuthis pealeii. Next base: position 48,908,753 of record CM042163.1, read on the forward strand.
AATCAATTTTAATGGCATGCCAGTTTGTATAGGGTTTATTTTATGCCTCAAGGTTAAGGGATCATGTACATTGTATGTTTGTGTTTTACATTTGTTGCGTTGTTGTTTCTTAAAAGTTTATTTATTTATACACCGGTCCTATCGAATTATGAATAAGTTTTAAAACAGATCTATTAGATGGGACCCAGTCAGCTACTCCCACTCCAGGTCTGAGTTGACCTGGGAGTAATTGGCAATGAAGGGGTATTTCACACTCTCCAGATTTCAAGAACTGAGGCCTCACCATCAAATGCAGTTTAGTGTTATACCCAGGGCACCCTCTCCCTTTTGGAGATCATACCTCTCTGCAGTGGATACAGTCAGCATATTCTCTCTCTCTCCCTCTTCCACTCTCTCTCTCTCTCTCTCTCTCTCTCTATCTCTCTCTCTTCCACACACACTCTATCTCTCTCTCTTCCACACACACTCTCTCTCTCTCTTCTCCAAATTATCATACAGAAAATAAAAAATAAAAACAAAACAAAAAACAATCCCAAATAAGATGAGATATGTACTCAGTGACCTTTACATAGAAATAGATGCTGACACACCTGAATACCTTTTTAATAAGTAAAAATAATTTCCATCTGAACCATTTATTAGATGTTATTATTAGTAACTTCCAGTGACCACAACTGTTGTTCCACCTTGAATACAGACCTATATATAAAACCAACTTTACAAACAGGCTGGTTGTTTTGTTTTATGACATATTCAACCCTTTTCGGGTCATTTAATGTCAAATCAAGTCATTTGGTAAACAAAGGACTCACATTGCATACAGTACCTGCTGTTGCTTAAATGGTCGCCCAATTAAGTATTGAACAGACTCATCACTGCTTAACTTTTGGTGATCTAGTGAGAATTGGTGCTTTCAGCATGACTTGACTATATTAGGTTTATATACTGGTTGTTAATATAATATAGCAACCCTAAAGACAAGGAAGTATAATATATATATATATATATATATATATATAATATATAATATATTATTGTACAATATCAGTCATGTTCTAGTGACGTTCGAAATCCCTTTTAACTTTTGGATAACGCCTTGTGCACAGTGGAACAGAAAAACCTCCTATTGGTTGGTTGGTTGGTTGTTTTTTTTTTATTATGGCATATCAACCCTTGTTGGGTTATTTAATGCCAAAGTCTTTTTTGGCACACAATTTCAAGTAACTAATAATACCAATCCAATGAAAAAAAAAAAGTAAAAAGTAAGTCGTAGGGGTGGCCTAAAGTCGGTATCAACCAATCAGCGGGGAGTCTATCCCTTTTCACTAGCGCTAGGACCAAGGAGATTGTTTTTTTACGTCTGAGGTGGAGCACCACACCTACCATCAGCTCCTTACTTTACCGCACAGATCCCTGTGCTACTCATGTGCTGAGTTGGCGAGGGCCGGTATCGAACTAGGAACCTTGTGGTTTCTAGCCGAACGCTCTACCGACTGAAAAAAAAAAAAGAAAAGAATAACTTCTTTCATACAAAACTATTAGCGAGAGAACGAAAGTGAATTTGAATTCAGTGATCTACTCTATTGCCCTGGGCGTTGCCAAGTCTCCATGCTGTTATAGTCACGAAAACTGAGAAGAAAAGGAAACAGTTCATAGATTTTCTTTCTGAAGGAATCTTGTTGTGGTGATAGAGCAAAAAGGGGTTCATCACGTGATCAGTTGACATGTGGCAGGTTTTTATGCATCACTGCCCAACACCCAACCCAAACCCAACCCCCATTGGTGGTGTTGGTGGTTGAAGAAACTGGGGGTAAACACCTGAGTGAGCAGTACAATTTAAAAGAAGGAAGAAGAAGGTAAAAAAAGTAGAACAATAAAGAATAAGTTGAGAAGAAAAAAAAAAGGAAAAAGAAGAAGAAGAAGAAGAAGATAAGAGAAGAAGAAGAAGAAGAAGAAGGTAAAAAGTAGAAACAAGAAAGAATAAGTTGAGGAGAAAAGAAGAATAAAGAATAAGAAGAAAAAGAAGAAGAAGAAGAAGAAGAAGAAGAAGAAGAGAAAAAGTAGAACAATAAAGAATAAGTTGAGAAGAAAAAGAAGGAAAGAAGAAGAAGAAGAAGAAGAAGAAGAAGAAGAAGAAGAAGAAGAAGAAGGTAGAACAATAAAGGAAAAGAAGAAAAGTTAAGAAAAAGAGCCCCCAAAAAAAGGTTAGAAAGAAAGATAGATTAAGAAATTAAAATTAAAAGGAAAGAAAGAAAACTAAAAAAGAAAAAAGTAGATAAAGAATTAAGAGGATAAGAAGGAAAGATACAAAAGTAGATAAGAAGAAGAAGAAGAAAAAGAAAAAATCTAGATTAAAAAGAAAGAGGAAACGAAATGGGAAAGAAAGAAAACTAGAGAAGAAGAACAAGAAAAAAAAACTAGAAAGAAAAAGGAAAAGAAAAAAACTAAAAAGAAAAAGAAAAGAAAGAAAAGTTGACAAGGAGAAGAAAGAAAAAACTAGACTAAAAAAGAAATATAGAGGAAAAGAAAAATGGAAGAAAAAACTTGAGAAGAAGAAGGAAAGAAAAAACTAGATTAAAAAGGAAGATAGATTATGAAGAAGAAAAGAAAAAGGAAAGAAAAAAAGCAAGTAGATTAATAGAAGAAGGAGTGGTGTAAGGAAGGGTGAAAAAAAAGAAAAAAGGAAAAAAAAAAAACAACAAAAAAAGAAAAGAAAAGAAAAGAAATTCAATAAAAAACAGAAATGAATTCTTTCAGTTGAGAATATTAAACAAGTTTTTGTTTTTGATTTTATTTTTAAATATTTTCTTAAATTCCACACATAAATGCACAATTTTATAATTTTCACTTTTTCTGTTAAATATAAATTAAAAGATTTTTTTCCCCAGGTAAAAATTTTAGGTTAGTGGAGGGAGTAAAGCAACACACACCACACACACACACACACACACACACATGCACAGACAGACATACCACACACACACACACACACACACCACACACAACACACAGAGTAAGATTATGATTTTACAAGTACCGAATTGACTATAGTAAATAAAGTCAGTGGAGTAGTCTATTGTCGGTATTGCATCTGAGGGGGAGCGCCACACCTAACATCAGTTCTCCACTTTACCACACAGATCCAAACTATTGTAAGTAAAGTTGGCGGAGTGGTTTATTGTCGCTATTACATTTGAGGTGGAGCGCCACACCTAAAATCGGCTCCCTACTTTACCACATAGATCCAAACTGTGCTGCTCATGCGCTGGTTTGGCGAGGGCCAGTATTGAACCTGGAACCTTGTGGTTCCTTGGTGCTAAGTTATAAATTTAGTCGTCCTATTTCACCAGTAACTTGTTGATATTCTTTCTTGAATAATGACGATCGTTTTCGTTCATTTTCACAATGCAATGAGGGGATATGATTGAAGCCTACAAATACACGCATGGTTTTTATTCAACGAACTCTGACCTACTAAACATTGCTCAAAATACCTTATACAAGGGGACATAAATTAAAACTCCTTAAAAAATTTGTAAAGCAAACGCAAGATGCTACAGAGTGGTGAATACATGGAAAAAACTACCTTCATCAGTAGTGAATGCGCCCATCTCTAAACTCCTTCAAAGGCAAAGTTGGATAATCTGTGGAATGACAAAATATTCAGTGGATTTTAAAATAAAATATTTATAAGGAACAGCTGACAGGTCTCAGACCATAAAATACTAGCTGAAAATATATTATTATTTTATTATTATTATTATTATTATTATTATTATTTCATTTAAAATACTTTTCTAGATTAAACTCATTACAAAGAAAGATATCAAGTTACCGAATGAAAGAACAAATTAAAATAACAAGATTTTACTATTCAACTGAGAGGTTTATAATTTCAACAAAAATACATTTTTGATGTCTAAATAATTTAAAGAAATTCAGAACTCAAATGGCCTCCTCCATTTGCCTACTTTGTCTGCCTGACTTCTTTTTGTGGGGTTATTTAAAGGAGTGTGTATATTTGAATAAGCTTAAGACATTGCTACAGTTCAATGCAGTGATAAGAGGATTGGGTTAGTTCTTGTGAGTCTAACATGATCAAAGGGGAACCACTCTTGACTGATAAATTAATTATTTATTTTCCCATTAAACTAACCCTAAACCCTAACCCTAACCCCTAACCCTAACCCCTAACCCTAACCCTAACCCTAACCCTGTCTTCTTTTTTCCTAGTAGATCAATAGATAAATAAATGATTTATCAGTCAAGAGTGGTTCCCCTTTGATCATGTTAGACTTATAGGAAATAACTGAGGATTGACCCCAGAAACCTTGAGCAAAGTCATATAAAGTGTTTGAATTAAGGTGCAACTTTGTATCCATGAAAATGACTAAATAGCTAAAAATATATTTCCTTGGACTATATTTTATGACTGAAGAGACTAAATGATTAATTTTTTTATGTATTAGTTTTTTTATGGGCCACCCTGTATAAGATATTTGGATTAATATTAATCAACTTTAAAAAAATCTTTACTTTAGTGAGTAAACTTATAAAATATAGTATATCAAATATGACTTTTATAACTTAAAAAAAAGAATTATAAACCTTGTGGTGGAGTCAAACATAGTTGTCTCTCCCTGGATCAGTTCACAATAAATACTAAAGAATCTTCACTCTAACCGGACTACAGTTATCTATCTATCTATCTATCTATCTATCAGATGAACAAAAAGTGATAAGACAAACAGGAATATTTCTTTTATGTTATGTTATTTATTTTTCTCAACTAGTTTTGAACTTAAGTTCATCATTAGGAGAAAATTCATTGTGAAAGAAATTGTTTTTAGAAAGTTTAAAGAAGTTTTCTAAGTGTTTGACAACACACACACACACACACACACACACACACGATAAAGATTCTATATGTGTTTCTGTCTGTATGTTTGTTTGTACAACGACCAAGCACACATTCTTTATAAAGGAAAATTAGTGGAGACCCGCAAAGACCAAAGTTCAACAAAAACCACAGCCTATTTTTGTCCAAGAGGGGGTTAAAAATGTCTAACACCTCATTTTCCATAAGAAAAGCTAAATACAGGTATAATAAGTGTATAAATAAATGATATATTAACTATTGCATAGATATATTAACTATTATAAATGAGTATGAATATAATGATAAAGAATAAATATAATGATAAAGAAATGATTATAAATAGTATAAATAAATGATATATTAACTATTACATAGATATACTAACTATTACTAATAATAAGGGTAAAAATAAATGATATATTAACTATTACTATATATTATATAGAAAAGCTAAATAAAGGTATAATAAGGGTATAAATAAATGATATATTAAAAAATTATTTAAAAAATAAAAGGAATTAATAAAAGGATAAAACATAATAAAAAGCAAATAAAATATAAATAAAAGAAAAATACAAACAAAAAGAATAATAACTTAAAATAAAGAATATATAAAGAATAAACAATAATAAACATATATAGAAAATAATTTTTATTAATCTATATATGTAATTCTGCTCTTTATGTAATGAAAAGTTAGACTGATGATGTTCTTCGCATAAAGAAGAACGAAATATTTCTCTCCTGCTTCTACTTGTTTGAGTCATTATTTTTTGTCCACTTTTCCTTTTACCTTACCTCATATGTAATTCTATAAAAAATGAAAAAAACACAAGTTTCATTCACGGGTAATGTTTTTAATAAGTCGACGCTGAAGTGTTTGGTTTGTTTAACAAACCTTCCTCAGGGCCTTTGTTTGTTTAAAAAGAATTAATTAATCGTGAAACAAAAGTCTGTGAGCCTCTTCTTTTGGTATGTGGCTACTATATATATATATATATATATATATATATATATATATTATATATATATATATATATATATATATATGAGGTAAGTAAACAAACAAATGTGTTTATTTTTATATGGCTTTAAGCCGACAATTTTTGGAGGATATGTGCTTAATTGAAGTCGTACCTAATTTTGAAAATTAATTAGTTAATAATTAATGAATTTTAGGCGGGCATATATGTTCAAATGTAAGGCTAAATGTACATTCAGGGATTGACATTTTCTCGATTCGTTTAGCCTTACATTTAAACATATATGCCGCCTAAAATTCATTAATTATTAACTAATTAATTTTCAAAATTAGGTACGACTTCAATTAAGCATTTATATATATATATATATATATTATATATATATATAGATAGATAGATAGATAGATAGATAGATAGATAGATAGATAAGAGATTTATCTTAACTTTTAAAATCCCTGCCAACACCAGGTAGTTCTACTAGTATTGAATAGAACTTAATTAAAGCAATTACTTTTTGCCTCTTTTATTACAGTCGTAATAAAGTTTAAACTAACAAATTCATAAAAGACAAATCTATGATGATTTTTTAATGATTTTAGTTCAAGTCTTTTAATGTCTTTTCTGTTTGTAGATAAAGAAAATTAATATCAGGGACATCTGAGCATTCTCATCATTCACATATGTACACGTATTCATTCTTATATTGTAGGTATTATAAAAGTATCTAGAATAAATATTTACACATTTATAAATATTCATATATCGATTCTGAGTCTACCAGAAACTCGTATTTATTGAACCGATTTTTAAACAGTCAGACAGGCTTAGCAAGAGTTGTGTCCCTTGCACGGATTTTATACATTTTTTTGAACTAAATTAAATGCATAGACGCTTCACAAAACAATCATTGAAACACAATAACCTCGTTGGTTAAAGCGTAGCTAGTAATCTAGTAGACGTGAGTTCAATCCCTAGTTTAAGTAGTAGAAAATAGGTGAGTGTTATCCCAAAGGAAAAATTGACAAACAATAATTATATCGTTGATAGAAGAACATGAGAACAATCTACCTGTGTGCGGATTGTTGTTTGTTTTGTTTTATGGCATATCAACCTGGTGGGTCATTTAATGCCGGCAAAGTTTTGAAAGATTCGTAGTGATAGTTTGGATGAAGATTTTTTAAACTCAATTTTCGTTTGTAAACAAATTTTCTATTCAACCCATAGATGGGACCCTAACAGGTACTACCACTCCAGGTCAGAGTGCACCAGAGAGCAATGGTGATGAAGGGTGCTACGCATTCCCTAAGCCTCCAGAACCAGAATCTCCCCATCAGATAGAGTTTAACGTCATTCCCAGAACATGAAAACACTCAGCCATCACCTTCTAAGCACATATATGATAAAAATGTTTGGGGGTTGCCATAAGGACAATAGGGTTGGGACAATCATATAAAATGCTAGGGCTTGACTTGACCAGCTGATTGATTGGAGGAGGCTCCCGACCGACTGTCTAGCCTAAGTAAGGGCCTAAGAGTGCGATTTGAATAAAGGTTTTGTTTGAAAGTCCCAAATCAGGTTACCAACAACAACAGACTACTGAAGAGGTTGGTTATTTGGTTTAATGGCATGTCAACCTTGTGGGTTATCTTATTGTTTATTTATATATAGATAAAGAAAAAATTTCATTGTTCTTTTAAATTGAAAATAATTTTATTAACTTCATGTGTATCAATAAATTGTAGAAATAAATTTTATTAACTTCATGTGTATTAATAAATTTAGAAATAATTTTATTAACTTCATGTGTAAATTGGTAGAAATAATTTTATTAACTTCATGTGTAAATTAATAAATTTGTAGAAATAATTTATTAACTCATGTGTATTAATAAATTGGTTAGAAATAATTTTATTAACTTCATGTGTATTAATAATTTGGTAGAAATAATTTCATTAACTTCATGTGAATTAATAAATTGGTAGAAATAATTTTCATTAACTTCATGTGTATCATAAATTGGTAGAAATAATTTTATTAACTTCATGTGTATTAATAAATTGGTAGAAATAATTTTCATTAACTTCATGTGTATCGATAAATTGGTAGAAATAATCTTAACTTCATGTGTATCGATTAAATTGGTAGAAATAATTTTATTAACTTCATGTGTAGAAATAATTTTATTAACTTCATGTGTATTAATAAATTGGTAGAGAAATAATTTTCATTAACTTATGTGTATTAATAAATTGGTAGAAATAATTTTTTAACTTCATGTGTATAATAAATTGGTAGAAATAATTTTCATTAACTTCATGTGTATTAATAAATTGGTAGAAATAATTTTATTAACTTCATGTGTATTAATAAATTGGTAGAATAATTTTATTAACTTCATGTGTATTAATAAATTGGTAGAAATAATTTTATTAACTCATGTGTATTAATAAATTGGTAGAAATAATTTTATTAACTTCATGTGTATTAATAAATTGGTAGAAATAATTTTATTAACTTCATGTTTTAATAAATTGGTAGAAATAATTTTCATTAACTTCATGTGTATCAATAGATTAGGAGAAATATTTTTTTATCAACTTCATATATATTATGATTAAATAAAGGTGGTTGACCCTTAGGCACTGCCTTCTAGCCCTTATATGATAGAAAAGGTGTTGGTGTTTGTCATAAGAGCAATTTGTAGAATATGGTTGGGACAATCATATAGTTGATAGGGCTTGATATGACCAGTTGATTGATTGTATGGGGCCACTCTGACCGCCCGTCTAGCCCAAGTAAAGGCTGAAGTGGAGTGTTGCATGTCACAGGACCACTTAGTACCCGGGTCACAGACTACTCAGCCACCACAATCCTGTCCTCAGGTATTACAGGTTGCCACCTGCAGCCTTTGTGTAGCCCTATGAGGAGGTGCAGTCGGCATATTCTACAGCTCCAGCCGACAGGGTGGAACAGTTGATACATTTTGTAGACGCTGCTGCAGTTTTTGTATGACCATGTCATACCAGCTCACTGCCATAACTCCATACACCACTTGTGGACGTTTTTGACATCCATGCATGACTCACTATACACTTTAATTAATTGGCAATGAGTTTCAATCAGTATAATGCCTTTTGCGTTCTAAAACCAAATAATCATGCAAACTTCACACTTGGTGGTAGCATCAGTTGGAAACTCCATCAGAAATAACTACCAAGCCTAAAGTGAGTGTGGCAGCAAGAGGCGACCTCCAATTAACCAGAAGGTCATGTCAAGTCCTAGCACCTATATGATTGTCTCGATGTAGGAAGCGCGTGGTGTAATGGAAGTCATGGGAAATGGACTCGTCGCCCCCGAGTTCAAATCCTGGCCGTGGTAATTGCATTTCACTCAGTGCTAATACCCTTGGGAAAGGTATAAATTCTACTCTCCCTCCAGCTATGGATAAACAGTAGGGCAGACTGGGCTCTTTAACCTTGGTTAGGCAACCAGTCTAGGAGAAGGAAAACTGAATTCAAACCTGTTAAACTCTGCTTAAGTAATTGACCTTGTGTCACATCCTGCTTGTGGCAGAGGGTTGGTAAATATATATATGATTGTCTCGAATCTATTGCCCTTATGGCAAGCCCCCTACTCTTTTTATAGTATATATGCTAAAAGCAGGTGGCTGAGGGTCTTAGTGTACTGGGTATGGTGTTAAATTTCATCTTATGGTATAGTTCCATTTCTAGAGCTCTGGGGTGTGTAGAGTACCCCTTCATCACTTTTACTTCCAGGTCCACCCTGACCCGGTAGTGGTAGTAACTGTTAGGGCTCCAACTATGGAACAAAGAAAAAAAAGAGTTTTAAAAGTGTTTTAAAAAAATTGAGTTAAAGAAAATTTGAATACCTATCAAGAATGAATAAAACAAAATGTCTTCAGCATAAAATAATCCAACAAGGGTTGACATGCCATAAAATCTAAGTAACCAACCAATCTATTTTTTTTGTTGTTTCTTAAATGTTCTCAAACTCACTTCTCTTAGACAGAATATCCAATATCATCTATATATTAATACTTATGCTCCTTAATTGTACAACTGTTATCTTGCAACACCCTCTGGTTAAAAATGAGACCATCCAAATCATCCAAATGCAAAAATGTAAATCCTGGTTATCAGGTGTTGCTTATCCACCATATTATTATTTCTTATGCACGTCCTCACCTCAGCTAAATAATGGTCCATTCCGTTTTTATTATAAAGAAAGAAAGGGAAAAAATGACATAATCCACAGAAAAAATATAAGAGAGAGAGAGAGAGAGAGAGAGAGAGAGAGAGAGAGAGAGAGAGAGAGAGAGAGAGAGAGAGAGAGAGAGAGAGAGAGGGTGAGCGTGTAGAAGTGATAATGCTAATCAGTTTCAATTGAACATAATGAAAAGAAGAAAAGAATGAAAGAAAGAAAAAAAAGAGTGAGAGAGAATTAGATCAAGATTATTATACTTGTTACATATTGAACTATTTTTCAATAGCTCTTAAGCAAACATATCAAACATTGTCATAATCAAATTATCATTCTGTGGTGTATCCACATGTCCAGATAGTAGAGAGAAAGTTAAATCAAGATTATTATACTTTTTATCATATTGAACTATTTGGCAACAGTTTTATCAAATAGTGTATCGGACAATGGAGAAGACTGAATGCAAATTGATTTAAAAGAAAGCAAGAATTAAAATCAGTTATTGATGATAAAAATCCACGTGCACTGTTAGAGGATTCTTCATTCCACTCAGATTCTGGATCTCTCATTTATTTTCAGAAAGATTATTTACATAAAAAAAAAGGTGCTTGTAGTGTAATGTGCACATCATAGGTAGACATGTTATCGGTCTATATTGCTAGGGACGTTTCCTTTTTGGTGGTCTTTCTGATGAGGGTATTTTCCCCCTACATCATCCAGATCCTTATTATCATTGTTGTTGTTGTTGTTGTTTTATTTTTATTTATGTCTTTTTGTGTTTCTAATTTTAAAATTTTGTCAAATTTGACTAGGTTACCCTTCAAACAACATTGTCCAACACTCTAATGTATTATGTGTGACCTGAGTTCAAATCCTGGACTAGGCATTTAAAATAGTGCTAATACCCTTGGGAAAGATATGAATCCAACTGTTTGCCCTCCAGCTATGGGTAAATAGTAGGACAGACTGGGCTCTTTAACATTGGTAAGGCAACCAGTCTTGGAGAAGGAAAACTCTGAACTCAAAACCTGTTAACCTTTGGATTGAGTTTAAAAAAATTGAATACCCATCAAGAATGAATGAAACAGAACATCTTCAGCATAAAATAACCCAACAAGGGTTGACATGCTGTAAAATCAACAAAACAAACCAACCAACCAACCAACCAACCAAAAAACTATTGGGTGAAGCCTTATTAGGAGACCAAGAAATTTCAATGGGGACTTTAAAAATAAAATAAAAAGATGTCTGGTCTGATGTGACTCAATAAAACCCCGGCCAGAAAACATGACAAGACACGATCAGTGAATGGATTTTTATCAGCAAAAGGTTGAGGAGAAAGGTGATGGGAGCTCTGCTAATTCAATTTAGAATGAAGGTTGGTATTCTTCCCCTGCCTTCCCCCAGCCCAATCTTCCACCCCCTCCTCCTCCTCCTCCTCCTCCTCCTCCTCCTCCAAATGAAAATGTTGATGGAGATTAACAGCTGCAGTCCTCCCTACCTCCCTCATTCCCTCTCTGTCCTTCCCTCCCCCACAGGACCTGTTCACCCCCACACCCCACCCCTCTGCAGAAGTTTGGTTCTTTAGTATGTCGTCTTTTGAAGCCAGATAATGAGGAAGTGTAGAACAGAAATCATTGAAGCATTTTTATGTATCTTCTTTCACCCCCCCACTCCCCTACCTCGAACCTCGGCCCCCCTCCCTCCGCCTCTTCGTCTGTTTACACCTGCTAAACCAAGTCCAAGAATCTTTCCAGTTAAGGGGGGAGGAGAGTGAAGGGGAGGGGTTATCTCTTTGGTATCTTGAATATGTAAGTAAAGAAAGTCTCCAAGAGTTTTTTTTTGTTTTTTTCATGGGTGGCATTTCTGTTTTGGAACTTGGAACTTGTGGAGTAAAAATGTGTAAACATTTTTTGAAGAATTCATTGTATCAAATGTTTTACACTAAATAGAATAGTTTCACGAATCAGAGAGAGAGAGAGAGAAGAGAGAGAGAGAGAGAGAGAGAGAGAGAGAGAGAGAGAGAGAGAGAGAGAAAGAGGGATGAGAGAGACGAGAGAGAGGGGGGAAGAAAGAAAGAGACTGAGAAAAAAAGAATGAGGGAGAAAGAATAGAGAGAGAAAGAGAGAGAAATTGACTGAAAGAAAGAGAAATAGAAAGAGAAGGGAAAGAGGAAGAGAAAGAGAGGGAGAAAGAAAAGGGAGAAAGAAGAAAGATAGAAAAAAGGTAGAAAGAAGAGAAATAAGAGAGAGAGGGAGAGAGAGAGAGAGAGAGAGAGAGAGAGAGAAGGAGAAAAGAGAAAGAGAGGGAGAAAGAATAGAGAGAGAAAGTGACTAAGAAAGAGAGAAACAGAGGGAGAAAAATGTGGAGTGTACAACTAGGAACCACAAGGTTCCTGGTTCGATACTTGCTCTCACCAATTCAGCATAGCACAGGGAGCTGTGCAGTAAAGTGAGAAACTGATGGTACGTATGGCACTCTGCCTCAGATGCAAAAACAATCTCCTTGGTCTAGTACTAGTGAAAAGGGGATAGACTCCCTCGCTGTCCACCCTGACGACTTTACTTTTACTTATAAAAGGATGTATAAATGCACAGTTGGAGGTATGGTTAGAGTCCTGAACTAGACTGTTAACCAGAGCCCTATTGCAGTTCACCCCCACCAGCCAGACTGATAATCAATCCTTGAATTCAAACCACTCTGCACCTTGTGTCACATCATGCAGGCTATCACAATGCAGGTGTAAAGAAAAAAAAAAATAATACGGTAACAATGGTGTTGTGTGTTAACCTGTATTTTATTCTTGAATTTTCGAGATAAAATCTCTTTTTCAAAAGATCACTGAAACAGAAGTAGTCTAGTTATGGCATTTCTATTTGAATTAATTTTTAAAAAAAAATTTAGGTTGGAGTTAGAGGAAAAAAAATTAATTTAAATAGAAATGCCATAACTAGACTACCAGTGATCTTTTGAAAAAGAGATTTTATCTCGAAAATTCAAGAATAAAATACAGGTTAACACACAACACCATTGTTACTGTATTATTTTTTTTTTTTTTTACATCTGCATTGTGATAGCCTTCTAAATCAACCTCCTAACCAATATATACACAATGCTTCAAGCAAATTATAAAACTCTCTATATATATATATATATATATATATATATATATATATATATTAATATTTATATTTTTGCTTGAAGGCAATTACAATGTGCATATCACATAAAATTCGATAATTATAGAAGATAAATAATATTGACAAGTGAATCTCACAAAGAATTACTCAGCGTGTAGAACATCGTACAGCAGCTGTTTCGACTTTATTAAGTCTCATCAGCGATGTATACTAACGATCTCCCTCCGACAGAAATCGAAACCGGGACTTCAGTAGGATAGTCAGGAACTATACTGCGTTGGCCACCGATACACCACCGATCTTGCGAAATTAACCTGTCAATGATACTGAGACGTCTCTACCATATGAGGCAAGGGAACGCTAAGTGAACAACAAAATGGACTACTTTGGGTAGATCTGTTCCAATCCCTTCAGTATTCAAAGAGGAATAAAAGAGAGTTATGTAACCTTTGTTCATATTTATCTTTTGTTGGCTGTTTTGTGTCAATAGACATCACCCTTAGAGATAAGTTGCAAGAGTTTCCTGCTCACTGATTAGATAAAGCAAAAATACTTTATTTTCTTAAGTTGTAACCATATCAGTGCGACTGTATGGCTGCACCACTTGAACTTTAATCAGGTGCTTAGAGAAAAAACTAAATGGGAGCTACACAAGAATGCAGATTTTATCTTGAAAATTCAAGAATAAAATACAGGTTAACACACAACACCATTGTTACCGTATTATCATTATTATTTTTTTTTTCTTTACACCTGCATTGTGATAGCCTTCTAAATCAACCTCCTAACCAATATATATATATATATATATATATATATATATATATATATATATATATATTTACCAACCCCTCCGCATGAGCAGGATGTGACACAAGGTTAATTTCTTAAGCAGAGTTTAACAGGTTTGAATTCAAAGTTTTACTTCTCCTAGATTGATTAACCATATCAGTGCGACTGTATGGCTGCACCACTTGAACTTTAATGAGGTGCTTAGAGAAAAAGCTAAAGTGGGAGCTACGCAAGAATGCTGCATGCTGTCTTGGACAAATCTTGGTTGGATTTTACAGCATGTCAAACCTACTTGGGTTATTTCATGCCAAAGACATTGTTTTATTCATTCTTGTTGAATATTCATTTTTTAATACATTTTATCTATTTAACCCAGGTATCATTGTGCTTGTTGGTCAGATTTTACGGCATGTCAACCCTTAGGTTATTTTATGCCAAAGAGGTTTTTGTTTTATTTACTCTTGTTGGGTATTAATTTTTTGAAACATTTTTAAACTTAGTTTTTTGATCTACTTGACCCATAGATGGGACCCTAAAAGATACTACCAATCCGGGTTAGAGTGGATCTAAGAGTAATGGCAATTAAGGGGTACTCCACACTCCCCAGAGCCCAGAATTGGAACCGCACCACTAGATTCAGTTTATTGCCATATCTAAGACACCTTTTACAACTTAGTCGTTGATATAATGGAGAAGTTCAAATTCAGGAGTTCATTACCATTACTCCCAGATCCACCTTGATCCTGAGTGCTAGTACTTATTAGGATCCCATCTATGGTTTGAATAGAAACAAAAATGAGGGTTATTTCCTATAACTCCAACCTAAAAAAGGGGAACCACTCTGAATATTATCTGTTAATTAATCTACTCATTATTTTCCCATTAAACTAACCATAAACACTAACCCTAACCCTAAACCCTAAACCCGTCTTCTTTTTTCCTAGTAGATCAATAAATAAATAAATAATTTATAAAATCCATTCAGAGTGGTTCCCCACTTTTCTTAAATTCAATTTAAGAAATTTTTAAACACACTTTTTTAAAAACTCATGTTTGATCTATTTTACCCATAGATGGGACCCTAACAGGTACTACCACTCTGGGCCAGAGTGGAACTGGGATTAATGGCGATGAAGGGGCACTCCTCAATCCTCAGAGCTCCAGAATTGAACCTCACCACAAGATGCAGTTAAATGTTATAATCTAAAACACTAAGATCCACTGCCACCGATATATATATATATATATATATATATATATGTGTATATATATATATATATATATATATATATATATATATATAATAGAAAAATGTTAAAATGTACAAAAAAGCGGTCATCATCAGGGCAAGATATTTTGATAACTGCTTTTTTGTATACTTAAATTTAAAAAAATATTTTTCTATTATCATTATTTTATTTTATTTTGTATTTAAAATAATAAATTGAATACAAGTTATACAAGGACAAACTTTTGGTCGCAAACATGTGTTGGCACTCTAATAAATAATTTTTTATCCATACAACATTTTCTTTACTTTTATTTTTTCAACATAATTGTCGGATTCAGAGCTCCAGAATTGGAATCTTGCATCATACCCAGAACACTTATTTCTAGTAAGCTAAGCTTAGTTATGAACTTGATGTTGTAGTTTAATCTATTTATTTATTTATTTTTTTCAATATATTATTTACCTGTTTAATCAAGACAGATCCAAATCCGGATCTTCAGGTAAATATGATAGGCAACACCCTTCTCCTTGAATGTTCATTATAAATAAGAAAATGTAACATGAGAGGACTTCTTACATGTGCGGGACCCACAGGATGATTGGTACTCGATGATATATGCTACCCCACTTCTCTCTGGGGTATCTTCTTTTTCTATCTATTAAACCTACTACAGTGCTTTTTGGTTTAAAAAAAATTCTCCACAAAAAAAAAAATTATAAATAAAAATAAAAATACAAAAATAAAAAATAAACCAACCCCCCTCCAGTATCTACTGTCCCTTATTTTACTCCCATCCAAGTTCTGGTAATATCAAATACGCTCATCTTTCAGGTCCCCTCAGCTTCCAGATTCTTACCCCAACCCTCTTTCCGTCTCCTGTCATAAGGTTCCATCAGTGTTGCCCTTTTTTGGAAAAATGCCCATATCATTATTTTTATACATTATTATTACCTGGCTATGTCTAAACTAGAAAGTTTTTTTTTGTAATAGCTAATCTTATTTTTGGATTAAAAAAAAAATAAAGTAGTACCTTTACTTATGAGTTTAATTCCTTCCACTTGTAACTCAATTTCCTCGTATATCAAATCAATTTTCCCAATTGAAATAAACTAAAATGCTGTTAATCCATTCCAGACCCTCCCAAACACTAATTTAAAAAAAATATTTCAGGGTTTTAAATAAGGAAAATATCACTGTATTTTATAAAACATGATAAATGAATTATACTATAGTGTAATGAATTATGTTTTGTAATATGCGTTAATGTTTATTTTTTTATAAATAGTATTTTTCTTTAGCGTAATAAATTTGGGAACTTAGATGCCTTTAGTGAACTTATTAATATAAGCATACCTGAAGCTTGCTAGTGCTGCAAATTTTAGCTCTCAACACAAGGGATAGCTCTTAACTCAGAAGATTTGTAAGTTAGGACACTCGGAAGTCAAGGTATCAATGTATACATATATATTTAATATTAATTTCAAAGATTCTAAAAAGTTGGTTCTGCATAATAAATTTGATAACTTAAATGGTTTTAGTGAACTTATTAACATAAGCATACCTGAAGCTCGCTTGTGTCTCAAATTTAGCTCTCAAGACAAAGCAAAAAATCGACTAAGTGACAGCTTATAACTTGGAAAACTCATTTATTTGGGTACTTGTAAGTCAAGGTACAACTGTATTTAAAATCTGTATTTACAATTTCAAAAAGTTAACTAAAAATTTTTAAAAAGTCTAAAGAAAGATTTCCAATTAAAGATGGTACAAGATGGCCATTGAATGACTGAAATTGTAACAGGGATCCATGATGATATTGATGCTTCTATTTATGAAGGAGTGAATGATTCTAATTAACATTTCATAGTTAACAGCTATCCATGATGATATTGATGCTTCTATTTAGGAAGCTGTATTTACCAAGACAGAAGTAAACAATGAATAAAACGTTAATTTTCTTCAAAACAGTCCCTTTTGCATTCAACCCACTTATTCCAATGAGTTTCCCATTGGTCGAAGCACCTTTGAAAATCCTGTTTTGAAGAAGTCATATTCATCTGAATGTCTTCTAGATCCTCAAATCTTGTTTGTTTGTTTTTTTTGTTTTGTTTTACGGCATATCAAGCCAAGTGGGTCATTTAATGCCGACCAAGTTGTGAAATAAATTCATTCTTAATGCATAATACAATTTTGTTTATCAACTCATGTTTTTCTATTTAACCCATAGAGGGGACCCTAACAGGTACTACCACTCCAGGTCATCCTCAAATCTTACCCTTGAAATGCATTTTCAGTTTAAGAAACAAGAAAAAAAGTTGCATGAAGCTCGATGATGACGATGGTGGTGGTGGGTACTGCACTTGTACTATCTTGTGTTTCACCTAAAAAATAGTTTACAGAGTATTGAAACTGGTTTCATAATTTCTTTTAAACTGGCTCTGACTCATCTTAATGTCTAGACAGCAGTAGGGTGGCTATCATCCTTGGATTTCCCTATTCACAGGGGATCTTGGAATTTATCTGTTTTAGATAACAAGATCCTAGAGTAGAAACAGCATCTGACTGGCACATAGTAAAAAAAAAAGAGGTGCAATCTTATTTCGTTTAAGATATCATTAAGTTACATTTAAGATAAAAGGAAAAAACATTAAGAAATAAATACAGAGACTGTTTAAATCATAATTTATGGATGAGTCAGAGTTGTCCCCAAAATACAAAAATATATGTTTACTTAAGAGCTATTTAATATCATATTGGATAGTAGATAATTTTAAGCTTGTTTGATATCTTTACTTAAGAGCTATTGTTAAATAGTTCAATATGTAAAAAGTATAATAATCTTGGTTTAACTTTTTCTCATTCTTTTTTTCTCTTTCCTTCTTTTTGTCTTTTGATTCAAACAGATTAGTGTTATCGCTTCCATGCACTCAACCCTCTCTCTATCTTTCCCCTATTCTCTTTCTTTTTTTCCCCTATATTTTTCTGTGTAGTATGTCCTTTTCTTTCCCTTTCTTTCTTTGTAAAAAACCCGGAATAGTCCATTATTTAGCTGAGGTGATGACACTCATATGAAATAAGAATTCAGCAGATAATCAACACTAGATAATCAGGATTTACATTTTGCCCGGATATTTTACTTAATGCAAGAACATTTGTTTCGGATATGGCCAAAAATTTCGTTACGGAAACTTTTACAAACAAAAATTGTAAATTTGTCATTTATTTTATTATTTTTTCGTTGAGAATAGAGGCTAAATTTACATATAAAAATGTTTTTCCTATGGAATTCTTAATTAGCTCAGTCGGTAGAGCACCCCACTTGGAATCATCATGGTTCCTAGTTTGATTACTGCCCCCCCCCCTCAACTCAGCGCATGAGTACCACAGATTAGGTAATCTTATCTGTGCAATAAATTGGAGAGCTGGTGGCAGGTGTGGCACCTCACCTTAGCAAAAGCAAGCTTCCTGGTCTAGCGCTAACGGAAAGGGGATAGATTCCCTTCCTGTCTGGCTGTTACTAACAATAGGCCACTTCAGCAACTTTCCTCATTTTTTTTATGACATAAGTAAAAAAAAAGAAGGTAACATTGGTGGAGTGGCTTATGGTTGATATTGTTGTATACCCTCTTCATTACTTCTTTACTTACTTCTTTCTTACTCTATTCTTCTGGCCATCTTTGGAATCTTCTAACATCTTGACTTGGTCTGGCATCTTCTAAGATCTTGCGTCTGGTGTTGACTTGGGGACTTCGGTCTGGTTTTCTGTTAGGGATTTCTCGTTATCAGAAGCCCTGTGTCATTGTTAGTTTTTAGATAATAAACACAAGACTTGGATTTATTTTGATGTTACTTTATTTTCAATCCCCAAGCCAGACATCTGCTAACTAACACAGCGCGCGTGAGTTCCAGTTTAGACAGAGCATAAAATGGCCGACCGCTCTGCCTGACGTCCAACTGCAAACTGGGGACTCAAAAGGTCCCACGTGACTTCACATATTTGGCGGGCTTCTGTAATTTTCCATGGAAGGACCTGGCCATGATATGAAAAGGGTCATCCCCTCAGAATTACAGGGGATTGACAATAATCTTATGCAACCGCATAGATTATGTAACAATATCAGCAACCACCATCAAAAGTCGAAATACCATAGACTTTCTTGATGCAGTCGGTAGAGTGTCTGACTAGGAACGACAAGGTCCTGGGGTTCGACAACTCAGCATATGAATAGCATAGGGATCTGTGCAGTAAAGTGAGGAGCTGATGCTAGGTGTGGCACCCCGCCTCAGAAGCTAAAACAATCTCCTTGGTCTAGCACTAGTGAAAACGGGATAGACTCCCTCACTATCTGGCTGTTACTCCGCCAACTTTACTTTTTTTTTAATAACTATATAAGTAAAAAAAAATAAAGTAACGTCGGCGGGGTGGCTTATTGTCGGTATCAGCAGCCACTATCAAAAGTCGAAATACCATAGACTTTCTTGGTGCAGTTGGTAGAGCGTCCGACTAGGAACCAGCCCTCACAAACTCAGCATATGAGTAGCAAAGGCATCTGTGCAGTAAAGTGAAAAGCTGATTGTAGGTGTGGGGTGCTCTGCCTTAGAATCCAAAACAATCTTCTTGGTCTAGCACTAGTGAAAAGAGAATAGACTCTTGCTGTCTGGCTGATACCGACTTTAAGCCTCCCTAAAAGTGAGGAGCTGATGGTAAGTGTGGTGCTCTGCCTCAGATGCCAAAACAATCTCCTTGGTCTAGCGCTAGGGAAAAGAGAATAGACTCTTGCTGTCTGGCTGATACCGACTTTAAGACTCCCTAAAAGTGAGGAGCTGATGGTAAGTGTGGTGCTCTGCCTCAGATGCCAAAACAATCTCCTTGGTCTAGCGCTAGTGAAAAGGGGATAGACTCTTGCTGTCTGGCTGATACCGACTAAGCCACCCTAAAAGTGAGGAGCTGATGGTAAGTGTGATGCTCTGCCTCAGATGCCAAAACAATCTCCTTGGTCTAGCGCTAGTGAAAAGGGGATTGACTCCCTCGCTGTTTGGCTGATACCGACTTTAGACCACTTTACTTATTTTTACAAAATGTATTTTGAAATTAATATATTCAAACTACCAAAGTTAGTCTAGTGGAACAAACGTTTAAATAAAACAAAAATGGTGTTATAGTTCCGTGTCGTTGGTGTTAAGGAAGATATTTAGCCGAGTCCTTAATATTATTAATGAAATTGAAATACAAGGAGAGTCAGCGTATTGTGTTGGTTAGCAACAACTACAAAAGCCACAAGTATTTATTGCACGAGGTACTCGACAATTATCAATTTCACTCTAAACTCTCAACCTTAGCAAATAATAATTTCAGACAATCAGTAAACAGAAAGTAAATTAGATTTAGAAATGACACCAAGGTTTCTAAACAATAAAGGTGTGTTTTAAAAATGAATGCTGATTGGATGAGAGTGCGTTGTCAAGTGATTAGACAGGTGAAATCTTCAAGGACACGGGAAAGAAAGGAGAAGAGGAGGGAAAGGAGAAAGGGAGGGAAAGGAGAAGAAGGGAGAGAGGAGAAGAGGGGAGCAATGGAGGAGAGAAGAAGAGAAAAGAGTAGAGGAGAGTAAGGAGAAGAGGAGAGTAAGGAATAGAAAAGAGCAATGAGAAGAGGAGTAAGGAGTAGAGGGGAGCAATGAGAAGAGATGAGCAATGGGTAGAGGAGAGAAAGGAGATAAAAAAGGAGAAGAGGAGAGAAATGAGTAGAGGAGAGCAAGGAGGAATGGAGAGAAAGGAGAACAGGAGAGCAACGAGGAGAAGAGAAAGAAGAAGAGAGAAAAGAGAAGAGGAGAGAAAAGAGAAGATGAGAGAAAGGGGAGCAACGAATAGAGGGGAACAACGAGAAGAGGGAGAAAGGAGAAGAGAAAGGAGAAGAGGAGTGAAAGGAGAGTAAGGAGGAGGGGAGAGTAAGGGGAAGAAGAGAGTAAGGGGAAGAGGAGAGTAAGGAGAATAGGCGAGCAATACAAAGAGGAGAGCAACAAAAAGAGAAGGAAACGAAAAGGTAAATCAACCGGATGTTTCTCTGGCCTCATAAAAAAAACCCCAGATACTTCGAATACATTTAATATCCTTCTTTCTTTTAGTTTGTATTTGTTTGTCCTCCTTTTCTTTGTCATATTTATCAGATGATCTTTCTATCTTAAGTGCACTTAAGAGAGAAAGATCATAATGCAACGTACGACTTTATGCACGTATAAAGTCGTGTGTTGCTTTATGTCCAAAATACGTTAAAATAATCGGACGCTGTACGATTTTAACTCTTTACCTACCAAATTCGCCCCCCTCCCCACACACGTCAGTACAAAATTTTCTTGGTATTTTTCAAAAGTTCACTATCTATTCACCCCGGAATTAATTCTATCCAAATAAAATTCTATTATTATTGTAATCCGAGCCCTTCTGCTGATTTGTCAGTGTAAACAAGTGACACGTGCGAGAGCCGCTGCCAGCTGGTTATGGTAGAATCGCAGTGGTGTAATAGCTGTTGTGACTGGATTATACTAGACAAAGAGTTACTGCTGTGTGAACAAAGTCTAAAACAAGCCCAAAAAGTATTAAAAAAGAAAGAAACAAACCAATGCTATTAGTTTCTTTTTTTTGGGGGTGTTTTTTTTATTACTTCATTATATTTCCTGCTACAACATATAATGGAGCAACAACAACAACAATCCAGCAATGGGAAGAGGAAGAAAGGAGACGAGGAGAGAAAGGAGACGAGGGGAGCAATGGGAAGAGGAGAGAAAGAGAGAAAAGAATAGGGAAGCAATGGGAAGAGGAAGAAAGAAGATGATGAGAGGAGAAGAGAGAGCAATGGAAGAGGAGAGCAATAGAGGAGAGAAAGAGACGAGGAGAGAAAGGAGACGAGGGAGCAATGGAAGAGGAGAGAAAGGAGAGAAAGGAGAATAGGAAGCAATGGGAAAGAGAGAGAAAGAAGATGATGAGAGAGGAGAAGAGGAGAGCAATGAGCATGAGGAGAGAAATAGAGGAGAGAAAGGAGATGAGAAATGAGAAGAGGAGAGAAATGAGTATAGGAGAGCAAGGAGGAGTGGAGAGAAAGGAGAAAAGGTGACATATGACATATATAATGTTAATATAGATGTGAACATACTGAGCTAGATATTAACAGACTGGGATAGATAGATATGAACAGACTAATATATATATATATATATATATATATATATATAGATTGAGATGGTTATATAGATCTGAAAAATTGAGATAGATATATAGATACGAATAAACAGAAAGATAAATAGATAGATACGAATAGAATAGATGAGAAAAATAGACAGATATGAATAGACAGAGATAGATAGATACGGATAGACTGAGATAGCTAAATAGATAGATAGATACGAATAGACTAGAGAGATAGATAGGTAGATACGTATAGACTGAGATAGCTAAATAGATAGAGATACGAATAGACTAGAGAGATAGATAGATAGATACGTATAGACTGAGATAGATAGATAGATACGAATAGACAGAAATATAAAGACAGATAGATACGAATAGACTGAGATAAATAGATAGATAGGTAGATAAATAGATAGATACGAATAGACTGAAATATAAAAACAGATAGATACATATAGACTGAGATGGATAGATAGATAGATAGATAGATAGAAACGAATATATATATATAGAGAGAGAGAGAGAGAGAGAGAGAGAGAGAGAGAGAGAGAGAGAGAGAGAGATTCTAACAGTTGTCCACGGGGAACTAGAATCGTCATAAAATTGCAACTCTTCTGTAACCAAAAATAAAATTGAATGAATATACAAAAAGTGTGGACTTTGTTGGACTACCTTTGTATGAGATGCAAGATGTATTTTTGGATTGTTACATATTCATAGAGGGACCGGTTTAGCTCAGTCGGTAAAGCACCGATTTGGAATCGCAAGGTTCTGAGTTTGATACCGGTCCCCGCCAACTCAGCGCACGAGTAGCACAGATTGGATAATCTGATCTGTGCGGTAAAGTGGAGAGCTGATGGTAGGTGCGGCACTCCTTCTCAGCAAAACAATCTCTCTGGTCTAGCGCTAGCGAAGAGGGGATATACTCCCTCGCTGTCCGGCTGATACGGACAATAGGCCATTCCGCAAAATTTACATATTCATTTTTTGATTACAGGGCGCTGTAGAGGTTGGTAATAAATGATATCTAACATTATACGTTTTGATTGCATAATGTTATGCTGGAAATAAAATTTTGACATCATTAAAAAAAAAATTCTTTTACAAAAGAATTGTTAGGAGTGTATTTATTCATAGGTAATACTGAATGTAGATCATGTTTATATCTTCCTGTTTGTCACTCTCATTATATATTAATATACATTTTTTCATTTATTAAGGAAGAGATAATGAGGTTCTCTATAACTGTCAGCGGTGACCAATGTTATTATATGTGAAAGATATATATATATATATATATATATATCACATATGACAACATATATGTGTGTGTGCGTGAATGTTTGTAATGAAAACAATATGGCCTATATTGTGGAAACAATGACAATAATACGAAGAAACTGCTGATGTTAGGAATATATATATATATATATATATATATATATATATATATTATCTGCAGTTGTCGCAGATATGTACAAGGGTCGGCTGAAAAAATGCATAGGCTGACTAAGATGCTATCAAGAAATGTGACCAAAGTTTTTTTAACATAGTCCCTCTTGTGGTCTACATACCTCTTTCATCGGTGTTGCAGTGCTTGGATCCCATTGGTAACACACACACACACACACACACACACACACACACACACACACACACGCACACGCACACGCGCACACACACATATATATATATATGGTATTTGTGGAAAAGGTGACATACCGGTGAAACAGGTCACAATGGTTAGTTGATGCAAGATTCACAATGATAAGGCAGCGATATAACAAATATAAAGTGCTCAATACGTTAGTAGAACAAATTTATCATAATATATATATATATATATATATATATTTCTCTGTCACTATAATAATCATCAACTTAAAAGCTGCCTTTAGTGGCTACTACTAACCTTGATTTCCAAACACATCCTATTTTGTGAATTTATATTATAATTGCAAATAGAGAAGAGTTCTACATTTAGCATTTAGCATTTTTCTCTTTTGAGTAATTATAAGGATTAGGGCGAGCAGAAATACACAATTCACAGAATTATTATTAAGTTGCAAATTGGATTGGGAATTGCCTTATTCTATAAGTTAGCATCTTAACACTATTGAATCTGTCATTTTCTATGTTATATATAAGGCGGTATAGCTCTGCTGATTGTACATACATTTTTCTCGATTTGTTTAGCCTTACATTTGAATAGGTATGCTGCCTATTAATTAATTAACTTCCAAAATTAGGTACGACTTCAATTAAGCATATATTTTATTGTCGGCTAAAAAAAGCCATATCAAAAACACATCGTTTGTGTATTTACTTCTCATATATATATATATATATATATATATATATATATATATATATGTATGTATATGTGTGTGTGTGTGTGTGTGTATTTTGCTACATTTATAAATAAAGAGTGCTCAATATGATTGCTAGAGCATGTATTTGTAAGTTAGGGTAGTAGAGACAGCGCGATTATTTCCTATAACTCCAACATAAACAAAGGGGAACCACTCTGGGCTAATAAATTATTTATTTATTTATTGATCTACTAGGAAAAAAAAGAAAACGGGTTTGGGTTAGGGTTATTTAATGGGAAAATGAATAAATAATTTATCAGTCTAGAGTGGTTCCCCTTTGTTTATGCTGGAGTTATAGGAAATAACCGACAGCGCTTTGTAACCGACAGTTTTTCGCCTATGCGATTTTGAAACCAAGTTACCAAGTGCTGTTGACTTCATGTCTTCGCTACCCTAACTATATATATATATATATATATATATATATATATTACACAAAAATCAGATTATTATAATATATAAATCTACCCATGCATAAATCATTTTCTGTTCATGTCTGTCAGTAAATTTAGGGCACGTGTCTTAAAGTGCTTGTCTTACCAGAAAATTTGCTCTGGAAAATATGGAATAGATAAATCAAATTTTTAGATTTATCATTTGAATGTTATTGATTTTCTGTGATATAGTGAAAAAAAAAACTGTATGTACAAATAAACAAATATATAGATAGATAAGTATGTGTAGGCCGTGAAAGACATGGATGGATGGATAGATATGAATAGACAGAGATAGATGGATCTAAACAGACAGAACAAGATGGATGGATCCGAACAGACTGAGATACATAGATAGACTAGTAGAAGTACCCGGTCCATGACCGGATTAAAACGGTTCTAGAACACCAGCGAGTGATAAAGAAAGGGGAAGACAGGGGTAAAAGAGGGGGTAAGAGGAAAATAATTTAACATATCCTTCTAAAAAAAAAATCGCTGAGAATTCGTATATTACAATGTTGTTTTTTTGTTTACATTTAAAATATTAAAAAACAACAACAATTTAACTCGAAACTAGTGAGTATTTTTATTAAAAAATATTGAATACCAAACAAGAATGAATAAAACAAACGTCTTCGGCATAAAATAACCCAAGGGTTGACATGCCGTAAAATCCAACCAAGCAACCAAGCAGCCAGCCAACCACGCGCCATTTATATATATAAGACATGAACTAAGAATTCGCGTATTAAAAATCGCTGTGAATTTGTATATTACAATGTTCGTTTTTTTGTTTACATTTAAAATATTTAAAAAAAAAATGTAACTCGAATCACCTGAGTGTTTTGAAACATAATTTTATTTTTCTAAAATCTTTATTGTACATATATAAAAAAAATTAAATTCAGTTCTTAATAGCTTGTTGAGTTAAAGTGATAAAAATATATGTAACATATGTAAATGTAACAATTAAAAGAAGTTAAGAATAAAAAATGTGTCCTTGTTTGTAGATGAATTTCGCGAAATTAATTCAAATGAAAATTATTCTTTTATTAAAGTTTTAACAATAAAAGAAACTAAGAATTCGTGTATTATAATATTCGTTTATTCAAGGAATTGTTTCTTTTTGTTATTTACATTTAAAATATTAAAGGTGATTGGGGAATGTGGAATACACCTTAATTACCATTACTTCCAGGTCTACGCTTACCCAGAGTGGTAGTACCTGTTAGGATCCCATCTATAGGTTAAATAGATAAAAATGAATTAAAAGAAAAAAATTTGAGTTTGAAAAAGAATTAAATACCCAATAAGAATGAATAAAACAAAACCCCTTTGGCATAAAATAAAGCAACAAGGGTTGACATGCCGTAAATTTCAACCAACCAGTCACGCGCCAACTTTATATATATAAGATATGAACATATTTAAATTGATAGATAGATTGATAGATAGAATGATAGATAGATATGCAAACAAGTAATGAATAGAGTGATATTGATATATATGAATAAATGGGATATAAAAATAGATATAGATAAACTTAGATGTGTAGATATTATCAATGATATATTGTTACATGGTTTTACTGGAATGTTGAATAGCTGAGTCTTTTTATGCCCATTTAAATAACAAATGAAACAACTTGACATATTCAACCTTGAAAGAATTTGTTGCGGCTTAAAAACGGATTTAAACGATTAAACTTTTTCAGACAATCAAGTTTTGGCTTTTGTCACTAACTCTAACAGATTATAACTTTTGATAAGAACAAGAAAAACATCTTTAGAACAGGCAGCGACAACCATTTTAAAAAAATTTTTTTTAGAAGTGGGCCTCATGAGATATTGCTAATATAAAATCAAGCCACAGCACTCAAGGAAAAGTTGGTATGTGTACAGAATAGCCCATCCATGAAAATTTCCGTCAATTTTGTTTTAATATACAAAATATTTATATAAAAGTTTAATGCTTACATTGACTATCTAGGTAAGAGTAAGTTTCAGTTATCTGTTTCATTAATATTCTTTTTACTGAAAATTTAAATCACAAAATTACGTCTTCAACTAGCTAAAATTCAACCAACGGACATATTTCTTTAGTTTTCTTCCTTCCCCAACCACTAATTTGATAAGAACAAGAAAAACATCTTTTAGAACAGGCATGGGCAACTTCCCTTTTTTTCTTTTTTTATTTGATAAAATCAAGTCAAAGAAAGTTGATATGTGCAGTGGCGTGCTAACGTCGTGATCCAGTGACATAGAGTGTGTACAGAATAGCCCGACCCCCTGAAAATTTCCATTCATTTTGTTATAATATACAAAATATCTATATATAAATGTTTACATTCACTATCCAAGTAAGAATAAATTTCAATCATCTGTTTCATTATTTTTTCCCTGAAAAGTCAAATCTCAAAATTACGTCTTCAACTAGCTAAAATTTCAAGCATCGGACATATTTCTTTAGCTTTTCCCTTCCTCAACCACTAAGGTGCCGACTTTTGGCCAATGGTCGATTTCTATAGTATAGATTCGGTTAATAAACGATGGACTTCCCATCGTGGTGTAATGGAAAAAAAGTCTTATAGAACAGGCTTGGACAAATTTATCTTTAGCTTTTGAGCCTTATAGGTTATTGCTAATATAACATCAATCCACAGCATTTAAAGAAAAGTTCGTGTGTGAAGTTGCACACTAATGTCGCAATCCAGTTGGTAGGGCAAGAGCTCGGCCCAGTGCCTCCTCCCTTAATGGCCAATAAATTCTGATTCAGATTTTTCAAAGCTTCATCTCACCTACCAGCCTATTTTCAAATTCTATGCATTCATAATTCAGGAGTATAGTGGCAAAAGTTAGGCAATATATTTCAATGTTATAGCAACGCAAAGACTTTTAGGCTAGGATGATTTTGCGCCCCCTGAATCTGCGCCTCGAGGAAGCTCCCCTCTCCTGCCCCCCCCCATCTTCGTTCAGCCACTGGGTGTGAATACAACCTCGCCCTCCATGAAAATTTTCATTATTTTTGCTTTAATGTATAAAATATTTATATAGAAATGTAATGTTAACATTCACCATCCAGGTAAGAGTAAGTTTCAGTCATCTGCTCCATTAATTTTTTTTACGGACCAGTTAAGTGTCAAAATTACGTCTTCAACTCGCTAAAATTTCAAGCATCGGACATATTTCTTTAGCTTTTCACTTCCCTTACCACTAAGGTGTCGACGATTTCTACCGTATATACTCGAGTAATGAAAGAACAGTGGCATAATGGTTAGACTTGCAGATCCATTACAACTGAAAAGCGAGTTCGATTCTCACTGGATTCCCCATACTTGTGACCTTGTGTCATATCCTACTCTTAGTGAACTGGATGGCTAAATACCTACTCAGGTAATGAACAATTTCGTGTAATGAACGAACCCTAATTCTTAGTCACAAAAAGGTGTTTTTTTTAAAAATTCACATCGAAATTTAGTGCAAATTAGGTGACGTTTTGTTCATGTGGATGTCGGAGGAATCAGACCACGTGACTCATTGAATCACGTGGTCTGCTTCCTACTAACCAATCAGCAATCAGGATTTCAAATATATGTATATATTAGAAATAAAAACTTGAATTGTTAGAAACACCGATTCAATCGTGACACATCAGACATCTAATTCCAGGCGGTTGCCACTTGACTGTCAAAATTAGTCAGGCCACTTGAAATAAATAAATAAATAAATAAATAAACACACAACCCCTCCCCCGACCCCAAAAAACAACAACAAAAAACAAACAAAACAAGGCACTTTCCATCTTATATGCCTGTAATTTTAGAAGACACTTCTCTTTTTTAAAAAAAAAAAAACTTCAATACAACAAAAGTGAGTAAATTTCTTTTCACACACACACACACACACACACACACACACACACACACACACACACACACACACACACAGAGCCGTTGTGCCCATACCCATTTCACCTCGAATCTATTATACATTTTCAAAAAGTAGGATCCGCATAGGTACCACAAGGTTCCGGGTTCGATCAGTCGGTATTAATGTACAATAGCGCTCAAAAGATATTTCATTAAATTATGTATAAAAAGCAGTACGGAAATAGCCAAAATCTTTGAGACGCTAGGGTAAGAGTTAGGGTTAGGATTAGGGTTAGGATACTTCGGAGTTTCTAATGTTATTTATAGGTATATGCGATTCTAATGATATAATTGTTTGCGCGCTATTGTGATTTTGTACCCCACTTAAGTATTTACCTTGTTTTGCACCCTGTCTGTGGCGGAAGGGTTGGGTAAATTACATACTTTAGTCATTGATTTTACACCCTGGCTTCGTCTCATCTGGAAGACAGGTTTTCCTTTGCTTATAGTACCTGCTATTACTAATTGGTCACCATCTATGTACTGAACAGGTTCATCGCTGCTTAACTATCGGAAACCAGTATTTTCAGCGAAGCTCGAGACTAAGTTCAAGTCATAGGCCATCCTTAGTTGAAATTGTATAATTGTTAATTTTGTTTAACATACTCCAGAACCGGAAGTGGTCATAATTTACTTCCTTTATTTAAAAACTGATCTCTGAATGATCTCTCACATCTGTCTATCATCATCATCATCATCATCAATAGAGAGAGAGAGAGAGAGAGAGAGAGAGAGAGATAATTATCTTTTTCAGTGTTTCAAAAACCTTTCAATTCTGTTAAATAATGCTCGTATGAGTTATTCGTTGGCATCCCACCGTGCCAGTTGAACTCAAGGTTCATTATAGCGGGGGACTACGCTAAAAACGAAGCTCATGCGTGACCAGTGAAAAAATTGCGTGGATCTCGTCGGCATTCCTCTTTTGATGTGCCTCAGGCACTGGGCAATCAACCCAGCCATGTCCCTTTAAATCAAGGGGACATGTGTTGCCTGGGGGGATGACCCTCCTGTGTTGTATACCCTTTTCTTACTTTTTTACTTCTAGTCGTCTTTTCTTCTGGCCGGCTTTGGTTCTTCTTCTATCATCTTAACTTGGTCTGGTCTAGCATCTGGTGTTGACTTGGGGATTCCGGTCTGGTTTCTGTTAGGGATTTCTCTTTATCAGAAGCCCTGTGTCATTGTTAGTTTTTAGGTAACAAACATAAGACTTCGATTTATTTTGATGTTACTTTATTTGTAAATCCCCAAACCAGATATCTGCGCACATCCTACGAGCTCGGCTCCTACTTGCTAACTTAAACTCACTATCCTTAAACCGGAAGACAGGGTCTTCCATGCCTCCCGGTTCTCACGATTTATCCCCGGAAGGCAAGGTGAGACTGAGGTCAAGCGCCGTCACTCACTCTCAAGGCCATCAGCTGCACTAATCGCCATTATGTTTCTACACTACCTTATATAAGTATTAGGGATCCAATAATTATGTAACACCTGTGATCACGTTTATATCAATATCTTACCGGTCCAGAGCCCGAAGCCACTAGACACAGGACCCGAGGGTCAAAATAAAATAACTAACATCAACTTTCTATTTCATACTATATCATCATCACCAGATCGCGCTGACAGCACGGATTCCCATGATTTTCTCACCACCCATTCCTATCGGTCATCGCCACTGGCAGGTCTTCAACACGAATCACCACAGAGCTAATTGATATATGTTTTTGCTGGTCGACCAACACTGGTATGTCCATGTGTAGGTGTCCACAGGAGAACGTCACTTATGAGTTCGTCCTTGCTTCACTAGCAGTGTCTAGCATGTATTCTTTGTCTCATTCAGATGGTTTGTGTGATAGAAGGTAAGTAGCCGCGCAGCTGCCTTTTGTGGATGCTGCTTCCAAGATTTGTCAAGACAGCACGCAGTATCCTTGTATAATTTAGTTTTTTCTTCAAATCCAAGTGGATTTGGAAACAAATAATTCTCCCGTTTATATCCAGAAAGCAGATATTACCGTTCAGTTAAAATTTTATTATAAATAATTTCTAACATTCTAATTTTGATTTTCCCAACTTTATTTTTCAATAAATAAGAGTTAAATCGTGAGGCATCAAGGAAATGCTAAATTAGTAATTTGTTTTTGCTTCAGAAAATAATTTTTTATACGTTTAGCCCTCCATACTAAGATAAGGTGCACACGTCAAGATGCGATAACTGTCAACAAAGAGTGGGAATGTACGGCAATTTACGGCAATTTACTTTAAAATGCGAAAATTTAGGTTTTATGTAAGGGAAATTTGTTTTCTTTTTTATAACACATAAACTTGGAATTGTTCTTTATATTAAACGTAAAAGAAAACATTAAAAAGTTAATTTTCCATTTTTTATTGACGTTTTAAATTATTTTTAACAATTAAGCGGACTTTTTTTTTTATATATATCACTATATATATATATATATATATATATATATATATATATATATATATCTCCAAAAATGTAGGATATATCAGTTTAAAAACAAACGAGAAATCTGGAAAACCAGCTAGTGTAATGGTTAGAATCCCCGCCTGTCACCCTGGCAGTTAGGGTTCGAATCACACACAAAGCGGCTCCCTGTCTATAACTCTGCTGATGAGGCATAATAGGCCGAAATGCACACACACACACACACATATATATATATATATATATATATATATATATATATATATATATATATATATATATATATTCATCAAAACTGAAATACTTGCGTCTGATGTCGTATATGGTTGGTAGTTAATTGAATTTTGACTAAATTGTTAACTAAAAATTTAAACTTAAATTATTTGTTGTAAACATACTAAAAACTTAGTGAGTGCGACTTTTTTAGTACACGATAAATTTCAGTGTGGCCTTTAAACACGAAAAGTTTCCCCGCCCTGGTTTAATAGCTGTCATAGTTTGAGATCTTTTTCATCAAAAATGGGTTGGTTTCAAAGTTGTCATATTGTTGTGACACAAGATTTTCCACTCTTTTCATAATTTATCAAAGAAAAGTTTATTATTAGTGATTTTAATGTTTGCTTTTTCGTTGGTTTGGGAGTATTTTAATGCAGAAATCATTCTCTTTTTGCACAAGCAGTTATATGGTTTCAAGAAAGTATCGGATCTAGTAATAATTAACAAAATACCAGAAGATCGAACCTTGTATTAATTCAGAAGACCGGGCATAATATTAAAAAGAGACTAGAAAATCGGGCGGAGGGTTAATTACCAGAAGACCGGGCATAGTATTAACAAGGGACCAGAAAACCAGACATAGTATTTATTAATAAGGGACCAGAAGACCGGGCATAATATTAACAAGAGACCAGAAGACCGACATAATATTAACGAGAGACCAGAAGACCGGGCATAGTATTAATTCCCAAGAGACCAGCACACTGGACCTAGATTAATTAATAAAGGACTAAAAGACCGAACATAATATTAATTAGCAAGAGACCAGAAGACCGGGTATAGTATTGATTAATAAGGGGCTAGAAGACCGGGAATACTATTAAGAAGGGACCAGAAAACCGGACATAGTATTAATTAATGAGACCAGAAGACCGGTCATAATATCAACAAAAGACCAGAAGACCGGGCATAGTAACAATTAACTAGAGACCAGAAGACCGGGCACAGTAACAACTAACAAGAGACCAGAAGACCGGATGTCGAATTAAATATTTATTCATCTAAATATGACAGTAACATTGTAGAATGTATTCCCAGAATAGACTTTTCTTTGTTACACAATTTCTTTCACGTGTGTTATGTAATGAATAGGCATAGCTTATCATTGTTGTAATGGTGTATAGTTAGGATTTAAATTTAACCGAAGACGTTTTGTTTTATTCATTCTTGATGGTATTTAAATTTTTTTTTCAAACTTAATTTTTTTAACCATATTTTTAAAATCTTATTTTTTATTTGGTCCATAGATAGGACCTAACAGGTACTACCACTCCGGGTTGGGGTGGGCCTAGGAGTAATGGCGATGAAATGAAATGGTACTTCACACTCCCCAGAGCCCCAGAATTGAAACTTCACCATTAGATACAGTTTAAGACATAGTAAGTCGACGGGGTGGCCTAAAGTCGGTATCAGCCAGATAGCGAGGGAGTATTCCCTTTTCAATAGCGCTAGACCAAGGAGATTGTTTTGGCGTCTGAGGTAGAGTGCCACACCTACCATCAGTTCCACACTTTACCGCACAGATCCCTGTGCTACTCATACGCTGAGTGGACGAGGGCCGGTATTGAATCAGGAAGCTTCTGGTTCCTAGTCGAGGAATGGTAGTTGTTTGGGTACTCTTGAACTTTCTCGACCGTTTCAATTTCGTTTTTTTTTCTTTTCTTTTTTAGCGGTGTTCAGTAGATTGTTATACCCTAAGAAATGAGACCATTAAGTGGTTGAGAGTGTGAAAAGAGTTGTACCCTGGAGAAACTTATTAAAGGAAGTTTGTGCTGACACTTAAAAAAAAGAAAAGAAAAGATAATGAATATTTTTTTTTCCTTTGTCTCTCTCTCTCTCTCTCTCTCTCTCTCTCTCTCTCTCTCTCTCTCTCTCTCTCTCATACACACATACATACCCTTTCTTTATCACCCACACACACCCTCTCTCTCTCATACACGCAAACCCTTTCTCTCATACACACAGACATGTACCCCTCTCTCTCTCTCTCTCTCTCTCTCTCTCTCTCTCTCTCTCTCTCTCTCGAAGTTTGGGCACCTGAGTAAAAAAAAATGCTGATCTCGCAGGCGATTTCTGATTTAATGAAGTAACAACGGGGATATTGTATTGAATAAATCAGCTTAAAAATTATTTGTATTCGATAGATAAACTTGATGTCATATAAAAAAAGAAAAGAAAAATACTGTAATTGGTGGACCTGGTATGACTGTAGAGATTAATGAAAACCTTTTTGTAAGGCGAAAGTAAAAATAAGGTTAGATTGACCAAACAACAGTGGGTTTTCGTGTGTGTTTGTGTGGAGGGTGGTTATACTGCGAGACAAAACGAAATAAAAAGGCAGTATGGTATTCAAGCAGATATGCTAGATTCATATCGTTGTGAATTCTTGAAGGCCAAAGTATAAGAAAGAAAGTAACACTTTCAATCAAATTCTTAATAAGATAGTTGACTCACAATAAAGCATTTTCAAACCCATCTATTGCTTAATAGTCTTTTTTCTAAAGGTATAACAATTCCCTGAACACCCCCCCCCCAAAAAAAGAACAAAAAACAAAACTAAAGTGAAACTGCCGAGAAAGTCCTAGAAAGCCGTTGGCTGAATATAGTTTATGGTGAGTGGTTGGCAAGACGGGATCACCAATTATGGAGAATGGTTGGTTGTTTGTTTTATGTGGTTTAAGCTCGTTCGTATTATTGTATAATCCCCAATATAGTTTGGTTCTCACTTCTTGTCGGCTGGTAAGCTGAAAGGGAATTTAGAAAAAGAAGTGAAAGGAGCAAAGATAAGGGTAACTTTAGGGTAAAACTTTTATTCATTGATTCCCACTACTTCTTTGAGGGGAAATATTTCCCGAGTAAGTCAATAGGTATTCTCCTTCAAAGTCTTGGAGTAAAAAGGAGCGAAAGTGCAAAGAATTTGTGTGTGTGTGTGGGGGGGTGCGCATGCTCAGAGGGCTCTTCCGGTCTGAAGCCTTCTGGGAGAAATGTAAAGTCGTCGAGGGGGGGGGGGCTAGAGTCGGTATCAGCCAATCAGCGAGGGGAGTCTAGACTAAGGAAATTGTTTATGCCTCTGAGGTGGAGCGCCACACCTACCATCAGCTCCTTACTTTACCGCACAGATGCCTGTGCTACTCATACGCCGAGTTGGTAACTACGTGCAAAAAACTTGAAGTGCGGCTATATACAAAATGTCAAAAAACGTTATCTCTGACCAAAATTGTAAATGCTTATTTATTCATTGCGCATGCGCGCGTGTGTGTCTTCGTCAACAATATTCACCTTGTTGGAATAAATAGTAAACAAAAAATATTAATGTCAAAATATTTGTCATCTCTCCTGGCAGAAAACGTGGATGGAGGTGAATCTTACTGTCGTACAAACCCTGAATTATTTTAGATTAAATTCTAAAACTAAAAAATGATGACACATATTGGATTACTTTTCTCAACATTTTCATCTTTAATTTGTTAAACTTGCAAATCGTCGTCAAAATTAAAACGGAAAATGTTGACGAAGATTTGCAACACATCAAACTACCTTTTGAAATTAAAATTAATTTTAAAAGTCCGATTCAAAATACTTGACTTTTTTTATTTTGGTAAGTCAGGTTAGTAATTGTTTTATTTCATTTATTTAACGAATCTTGAAATATTTTCTAAACTAAAATATTTATGTGCAGTTTAGAAAATATTTCAAGATTCGTTAAATAAATGAAATAAAACAATTACTAAACTGACTTACCTGACATTAGTTTGATGTGTTGCAAATCGTCGTCAAAATTTTCCGTTTTAATTTTGACGACGATTTGCAAGTTTAGCCCTTTAATTTTCTTTTTTTTCTTTTTAAAAAAAATCTCCCCCACTTTCTTCTCTCTCTCTCCCCCTCTCTCTCTCATATTCATAATTATTGTGGGATAGGCATACTTTTAAAACCCAACTTTGAATAGAAATTGAAAGTAGGTAAGTCTTAACACGTCGGCAAATTAGAGAGAGAGAGAGAGAGAGAGAGAGAGAGAGAGAGAGAGAGAGAGAGAGAGAGAGAGAGAGAGAGAGATAAAACAAACATCACAAAAAGAATATAATAAATACCACCACAAAACCCAAATGAATTAGAGTAGAACTGCCGAGTTGGTTAAGTCCCGTCTTTAGCTTAGTGACGAAACTTTTGATGGTAATTGTGACCTTGTGTCAAATCCTACCTGTAGGGTAAATAATAATATTATTAATAATAATAATAATAATAATAATAGTACAAAACTAGACACGACTGGGTTAGGAAGGTGATCCACTGGGAATTATGCAAAAAATTAAATTTTGACCATACAACAAAATGGTATATGCATAAACCAGAATATGTTCTTGAGAACGAAACGCATAAAATTCTCTGGGACTTTGAAATAAAAACGGATCACCTTATCCCAGCAAGAAGATCAGACCTAGTGCTGATTAACAAAAAAGAAAGAACTTGTCAACTGGTGGATTTTGCAGTTCCAGCAGATCACAGGGTGAAGCCGAAGGAACAGGAAAAAAATGGACAAATACCTGGACCTTGCCAGAGAACTGAAAAAGTTATGGAATATGAAAGTCAAAGTGATACCAATTGTGGTTGGTGCACTTGGAACGGTCCCAAAAGCATTGGAAAGGGGTTTGGAAAGTTTGGATATCAGAAGGATTGAAACCATTCAGAACACTGCACTGCTGCAATCTGCCAGAATACTCAGAAGAGTCCTGGAGACCTGAGGAGACTTGCTGTCACTCAGACTCCAGTGAAAGACCATCAGCTAATGCTGATGTGAGAACTCAAAAAGAGAAATAATAATTGTTTTGTTTTGATGGATCTTACGGCTTGTTAACCCTTGTTGGGTTATTTTATGCCGAAGACGTTTTATTGAATAATTTTATTTCAATGCATGTTTGATGGGTATTTAGTTTTTTAAACTCAATTAAAAAAAACAACTTTTTTCTATTTAAACTATAGATGGGACCCTAACAGGTACTACCATCCCGGGTCAGAGAGTGTACCTGGGTGTAATGACGATGAAGGAAGGGGTACTTCATACACCTGAGAGTTCCAAAATTGAAACTTCACCATTATATGCAGTTTAAAGGTCATACCCAGGACACGGATTAACACAAGGTCTTTTTTTACGAGTTGATTTTTTTAGGTGTGTGTGGGGGGCATCCAGTGAGGATCGAACTTGCAATTCAGTAATAATGGATCAGCAAGATTAGTAAGTATTTACTACGAAGCTTTGCTTGGCTGTGGCATAAGGCCAAATGTATAAGGCACCCTGTGAGACTCGAACTCACTACTGCCATGTCAGCGGGGCTTAGAATACGCTGAGCCCCCCAGAATGGAGCAAGACCCACCAAAAGAGGGTAACCTGGGTATTATACTAAACTGCATCTGATGGTGAGGTTCCAGCCCTGGAGATCTGGAGAGTGTGAATCCCAGATCCACTCTTAGCCGGAGTGGTAGTATCTGTTAGGCTCCCATGGGTCAAATAGATCCGTTTAAATTTTAAATAGAAAAATTATTCGTATAGATGCCCGTGCGCAAACAACAATAAACTCTTAAACAACTACACCAAAAATGTAAGGCTGATCTTGCACAAAGGTGTCAAAATTAGGGTGACCCAGAAAAAACAGAACCCAAATTATTTATTTATTTTCCCATTAAACTAACTTAAACCCCAACCCCAACCCCTAACCCTCCCTAGTTAAAATTAACAGTTTTATTACAAAATGTGTGGGTTCTGTTTTTTCTGGGTCACCAGTATACAGGGTGATCCAGAAAAAACAGAACCCAAATTATTTATTCATTTTCCCATTAAACTAACCCTAAACCCTAACCCTAATGCTAACCCTAAACCCTAACCCTAGACCCCCATAGTTAAAATTAACATTTTTATTACAAAATTTGTGGGTTCTGTTTTTCTGGGTCTCCGTAATTTTGACACCTTTGTGCAAGTTCAACCAAATGTAAATACGGACGCACAAGGAACGCAATTCCCTAACCTCTGGGTATGCAATAACTCTAGACGGATTTACATGCCGTTAATTTTTATCAATCGTACTCACGAGTATTGATTAACCATTAAACTACGCGAAGTCCCTAAGACCCCACTGAATGTACCATTCGTCCCATTCTTTTAGATATGTGAAATAAGGAGAGATTCTCCCCCCCCAAAAAAAAAAACCCCTAGTTTATTCAGGCGGAACAATATCACATTTGTTTTTTTTACATATGTTTTAGTTTTCACTTTTCAGGTACAATATTTCTTTTATATACCCTCTACTTCGCCCCAACCCCCTGACAAAAACAAAACAAAACAAAAATAAATAAACGAGTACTTTGAATTTTTCAGATGAGGCTTGATAATTTGGATTATTTGGATTATCATTATAACAATGTGTATAATACTGTATATATAACAATAAGGACGAGAACAATAGTCAGAATAATCCAAATAATACATAGTATTTTAATGTCTAAGAAGCACTTTTACAAAAAACAAAAAGTTTGTTTTTCTTCGCGATTTAAAAAAAAACACCGTAATTTTTGCAATGGACAGTTCGGTTGTGGATTAGATTTTTTTTTTGATAAAGTGAATTACTAAAAGCTTTAAAGTATTCTCTCTCCTCAGATAAAAGTTATGGCAGACGAAATTGATAGGCTTATTTGCCGACTGAGCATACTAGGATTTTTATCATTATTACGTGTTGTTTTTTTCTTTTTAAACTTCCTTTTATAGAAAAAAAAAAAAAAAAAAAAAAAAAAAAGAAAGTGAGGTGATAGTCACAATCTCGAGAAAATCTTTAAAATAAAGACATCCACGGTAATATCAAGAATTGAAATTAATATTCTATGCCCCCTCCAAATGATAATGGTAAATTTCAGGTAAATTCAATTATCTCCTATATTTGTAAAGTTTTTTTTAAATCTTTCTCAAAATTATCATCTTCGATCTCAAACTCTAAATTTCTTTAACCGACAAGACAAAAAACCCCAAAAAACCCCCCAAAAACCCAACAAAAACCAAAACAAAAAACCCAAAACAAAACAAAACAAACTTAAAAAAGTAATAGAGAATAATAGTAAGACTTACTAAGTAAGTAATATCGGGTTCATGCCTAGTTCTGCATGATCCCTACTCTATCTGCAATGATATGAGTTCTATCGGTCCACATGCAGGGCCGGTGATATTCATTATCAATGCCAGTGAAAAGTTATTTAAAAACAGCTGAGCGAACTTTTTTTTTCTTATAAAAAAATCCATAAAACACTCAAATTCAAATTGGAGTTGAATGTTTATCAATATAGACTGATCACTAAGAAGTGGGCTATTTTATTTTTCAAAACAAAAACAACACGTAAAGGACTGACCGCTGAAGCATAGGGGTCTTTTTGTCGTGGCAATAATTAAGGTATTTGAGGTAGAAAAAAAAATAAAAGAAAATAGATTACAAAAATAAAAATAATGAAACACTTACCATATGACTTTTTGTGTATGACCGGCGGTAATACCAGTCGTGTGATGATTTTGTAGGGGTCGTTTTTGGCAACAAATGCGAGACAGGGAAAACCATATTCCTCGAGTAGTATCCATTCGATCAAGTTAAAATTTAAACACCACCAAAAAGGTGCTTAAAAAAAAAGGTGGGGTAATAATCTAGTCTTGCGTAGCTATTTTTAAAGCTAACCAAACAACAAACAAACCATGAAAAACGTATTTCATTCATTCATATCGCTATATTTCAATATGAAACACTTTAACTTATATCTATAAATGTTTCTGATTTATAAAAATGATTTTAATAGTAATAATAAAAAAAGATAATGTCTTTTCTTTTAAAATAAAGTTCTTCGTTTTTTAAGTTGACCGTAGTCACGGAAGCTAAGATAAAATAATGAAACTTTTGAGTTATCTTACACACCCAGACAAGGAACAGGGTCGACTGTGGGTGTGTGCGTGTGTATGTGTGTGTGTGTGTGTATACGTGCGAGAAGTGTAAAACTTGGTATACCTTGTTGTATGTATTTACATCCTTAGTGTGAATCTTTTAAAACTTTTATTCTGTCTTATTGTTGGGTGCTTGTAAGTTCGGGGGTGGAATAAGCGTACATGTGTAGTATAAGGGAGGTGATCTATCTATGTACATGTATATATAGATAAATATGTATATAGGGGTAGATACAGATATAAATAGATAAATTTTTATATATATATATATATATATATATATATATATATATATATATATATAAATTATAAATAGTAATTATAATTTATACATAAAAATCAATCTATTATATATATTCACACACACACACAGACACAGACAGACAGACAGACAGACACACACACACACACACACACACACACACACACACACACACATATATCCCTCTATTACATAGATATGTGTGATTTTCTCTTTCTTTCTCTTATATATATATATATATATATATATATATATATATGCATATATTTATATAATATGTATATTATATATATATATACTAAGCTTAGCATAGATGTGGCACAAGGCCAGAGGTATGAGGTGCCCAGTGAGTATCAAACTCACTAATAACGGTCTGCGAATCTAGTTTGCTAACCATTTACACTATGTGCGGTGCCCATATATATATATATATATATATGGCCGAGCATGCACATGCTATTGACATGCCATTAAACAAAGAAACGAAGCCAAACCAGCCTATTTCTATCTATCTATCTATCTATCTTAGTCTATTTCTATCTATCTATCTATCTATCTATCTATCTATCTATCTATTTATCTATCTATCTATCTATCTTAGTCTATTTCTATCTCTATCTATCTATCTATCTATCTATCTTATCTATCTATCTAGTCTATCTATCTATCTATCTATCTATCTATCTATCTATCTATCTTAGTCTATTTCTATCTATCTATCTATCAATCTATTTCTACCTTAGTCTATTTCTATCTATCTATCTATCAATCTATTTCTACCTTAGTCTATTTCTATCAATCTATATTAGTCTGTTTCTATCTATCTATCTATCTATCTATCTATCTAAGTTTATTTCTATCCATCTATCTATCAATCTGTGTGTTCATATCTACATATTGTGTTTATCAGTATGTTCATATCTATTTATCTATTTCTTGTTTGGATATAGCAGGAAAAATGAATATAAAAAACTGAGTGTATGTGTCATATATTTTGCCTGTATGTATAGATACACAATAATTCAGTATGTGGATATATACATTTCTTAATGTGTAAATATAATATTATGAATCACTGTGTATATGTATTGTACAATTTCTATGCATATCTAATTCTGTGTGTGTGTGTGTGTGTGTGTGTGTGGTGTGTGTGTGTGGGTGTGTGTGGGTTGGGGTGTTGAAGATGATGGTTATTCTGATTATGCTATCAGCCCCCCCCCCCTTTATGATGTACCCAGGTTCTGGTAGCAGAAGAATTTGGGTATGGGGACAGTGAAAGGGACTGGTTCAATATATGCCCCCTCCTCATCCATTTAAAATGAAGAGAAATAAGATAGCAAAAGAGAAAGGGTTTGAAAAGTAGAGTGAGGGGAGGGGGGGTGAAGAGTGATAGATAGGTATCAACACACAGACAGACCGACAGACAGACAGATAAATAGATAGATAGATAGATAGATAGATAGATGGAAATAAACTGAGATAGATAGATAGATATATATATATATATATAGAGAGAGAGAGATAGATTGATGCAAATACACTGAGATGATAGATAGATTGATTGATGGAAATAAACTGAGATAGAATAGATTCAAGGAAATAAACTGAGTTAGATAGATAGATAGATAGATAGATAGATAGAAGGAAATAAACTGAGATAGATAGATAGATAGATGGAAATAAAATGAGATAGATAGATAGATAGATAGATGGAAATAAACTGATATATATATATATATATATATATATAATATATATATATATATATATATATATAGATAGATAGATAGATAGATAGATAGATGGAAATAAACTGAGATAGATAGATAGATGGATTGAAATAAACTGAAATAGATAGATAGATCGATATATAGATAGATAGATGGAAATAAACTGAGATAGATAGATAGATAGATAGATAGATAGAAGTAGGTTGATAGATAAGACCAATATTAGAATCAGAGATAGCTGTCTCTCCTAATAAATAAAATCATTTACATAGAAAAAATGACAAACAAAAAGAGATATACAGTATCACCCAGAAATAAATACACACCTACCATTTCTTTGAATAAAGGATTCATTTTCTTTGAAACCGAGGAAACCAGAATTTTATTATTTCAAGTGGAAGATTATATAATCAAATTGAATATTAATGAGGTGTTAGGGCCGGTTTAGCTCAGTTGGTAGACTGTGCGCCTAGGAGCCACAAGATTCCTGGTTCGATACTGGCCCTTGCCAACTCAGTGTATGATTAGCACAAGGATATGTGTGGTAAATTAAGGAGCTGAT
Source organism: Doryteuthis pealeii (assembly GCA_023376005.1). Classification (NCBI taxonomy): domain Eukaryota; kingdom Metazoa; phylum Mollusca; class Cephalopoda; order Myopsida; family Loliginidae; genus Doryteuthis; species Doryteuthis pealeii. The sequence continues at coordinate 48,951,155 of CM042163.1, forward strand.
GGTAGGTGTGGCGCTCCACCTCAGACGTAAAAATAATCTCCTTGATCTAGTTCTGAGTTTGATACCGGTCCCTGCCAACTCAGCGTACGAGTAGCACAGATTGGGTAATCTGAACTGTGTGGTAAAGGAGGAGCTCAGCAGAACAATCTCCCTGGTCTAGCGCTAGTGAAAAGGGGAGAGACTCCCTCGTTTTCTGGCTGATACCGACATTAGGCCACCCAGACGACTTTAATTACTTTTATGCACAAGCCTGAGTTGTTATTTTCCTGACCTCCCACCAGGCCAGATTAACACCAGCCCTTTTTTAAAGTGGGGAGCCACACACAAACTGAAGCTCATGTGGTGGACAGTGCAAAAATGCATGCTCCTGTCGATTTTCCCATTTTGGGGGGGCCTCAGGCACCAGGCAATAAACCCAGCCTTGTCCTTTTAGTCAATGGGCAGGTGCTGATGGGGGGATAACCCCCTGGGCCCACGTGATTAATTTTACCTCACTCACCGGTTCAAAAGCCAACTATGCCTTAGTTCTAGAACTCTGGTGAGTATAGAGTCATCCCTTCATTATCATTATTCCTCAGTCTACTCTGACCTGGAGTGGTAGTACCTGTTAGGGTCCCATTATGGGTCAAATACATCTGTCTAAAAATTATAAGTATTAGATAGGAATACTAGAAACCATATAACTGCATGCAAATTATTTGTATTAAGAATAGTTACTTGGAATCATAATTGTTTACAAAGGATTATAATAATAATAATAATATAATAATAATAATAATAATAATAATAATAACAGGCACAACTCTGTGGGAAAGGTAATCCACTGGGAATTGTGCAAGAAATTCAATTTTCACCATACAATCAAATGGTATATGCACAAACCTAAACCTGTCCTAGAGAACGAGACGCATAAAATTCTCTGGGACTTTGAGGTACAGATGGATGCCTAATCCTGGCCAGGAGACCGGATCTAGTACTGATTGATAAGGAAAAGAGAACCTGTCATCTCGTGGATTTTGCCGTCTTGGCCGACCACCGAGTAAAAATGAAAGAAAGTGAAAAGATTGACAAAACCTTGCCAGAGAACTGAGGAAACTGTGGAATATGAAGGTGAAGGTAGTACCAATCATAATTGGTACCCTTGGAACGATCCCCAAAGCTCTGGAAAAGAAATTGGGTGAACTGGAAATCAGAAGAACCGAGACCATCCAAACTACAGCACTGTTAGAATCGGATAGAATACTCAGAAGAGTCCTGGAGACCCGAGGAGACTTGCTGTCACTCAGCCTCAAGTGAACCACCAGCTACGGAAGGTATGAAAAAACTAATAATAATAATATGACCATGCACAAGGCTCTCCACCCTAGAGACGATAGAGATAGATTGTATGTGTCAAGAAAGGAAGGGGGAAGAGGTCTTGCCAACATAGAGGAATGCGTAGAAACCACAATCCAACAACTTGAAGATTACACAAGAAAGAGCAAAGACAAACTACTTATGGCGGCCAACAATAGTAGAAATGGCAGATGGACAAACAGAAAAACGACAAAGACTAGAAAACAAAAATGGGAAGAAAAACAATTATACGGACGCTTCAAACGACAAATAAAAGAGGTTGCACATGAAAAGACTTGGACATGGTTGAGAAAGGGAAACCTCAAAAGAGAAACAGAATCACTTATAATTGCTGCACAAAATAATGCCATAAGGACAAACTACATCAAAGCGAAAATTGATAAGACCCAACAAAATAGTAAATGTAGACTTTGCGGTAATAGAGATGAGATAACCATATACTCTGCAAATGTAGCAAACTAGCACAACGAGAATACAAAACTAGACACGACTGGGTTGGGAAGGTGATCCACTGGGAATTATGCAAAAAATTAAATTTTGACCACACAACAAAATGGTATATGCATAAACCAGAATCTGTTCTGGAGAACAAAACGCATAAAATTCTCTGGGACTTTGAGATAAAAACGGATCACCTTATCCCAGCAAGAAGACCAGACCTAGTGTTGATAAACAAAAAAGAAAGAACTTGTCAACTGGTGGATTTTGCAGTGCCAGCAGATCACAGGGTGAAGTTAAAGGAAAATGAAAAAATAGACAAATATCTGGACCTTGCCAGAGAACTGAAAAAGCTATGGAATATGAAAGTGAAAGTGATACCAATTGTAGTTGGTGCACTTGGAACAGTCCCAAAAGGATTAGAAAAGGGCTTGGATAGTTTGGATATCAGAGGAAGGATTGAAACCATTCAGAACACTGCACTGCTGCAATCTGCCAGAATACTCAGAAGAGTCCTGGAGACCTGAGGAGACTTGCTGTTACTCAGACTCCAGTGAAAGACCATCAGCTAACATTGATGTGAAAACTCAAAAGGAGTAAATAATTATTATTATTATTAGCTGAAATCATATAATTGCCTGAAATATGATAATACTTGAAATTGTATGAGTACAATTTGCTAGTATTAGATAGGAATACTTGAAACCATATAATTGTGTACAACTTGTTAGTATTAGATAAGAATAATTGAAACTATAAAACTGCAAATGAATGATTATTATTAAATAGGATTAGTTACTTGAAACCATATAATTGTGTATAAATTATTCACATTAAATATAGTTGCTTGAAGCTATAATTGTTTACGAACACAAAAATCATTACACTTATTTTTATGTTGTTTTAATTGATTCCAATATAAAATTTTGCATAGAATTGCTTTTAATACAGTTGAGAATAAAACAATGATATTAGAAATCAATAACACCAAGTAATTATTTATTAAACGTGGTTTTATTAAAAAAAAATTATTCACACCATATACTATGTAAACATTTATTTCTTAATGATATATAACACATATCACAGGATTTTAAACATATTAATAATATGGGCTGTTTTGTGGCAAATCTATGTCACCCAAACTTTAATAGAGACATTGTTAATAAATAAGATGCTAATTAACATTTAATAATAATAATGGTTACTTTGGTTGAAGGTGGCATGCAGCGAAATTTGAAGATATTTCAATTGGAAAGAGGCTGCACAGTCTACTGTCTTGGCAGTCCGGCAGTTGGTCCAATGGCAAGGGAAAGTCCGAGACGTCTTGGATGCTGTGCTGTTGCAGGATGCTGTCTCAGGTAGTATTGAGTCGCTTCACAAGAGACAACCCTCCCTGAAAGCCCCAGTGCTTGCACCCAAGCACCAGGTTGGGTTGGGGATTTATAATAAAGTAATAAGTACACCAATCCTACTACTATCGGTCGATGTGGATGGCTGAATGGTTACTTAATATATTTTCAATGATTATTAATGGTTACTTAATAACCATTGAAAATATAACATAAATAACTAAGGGAATTGTAACGTTGGCGGTGATGTAGTTTCGGTTATAGACAGACTGGTACACAATCTCCATTATATATATTTACCAACCCCTCTGCACGAGCAGGTTGCGACACAAGGTCAATTTCTAAAGCGGAGTCTAACAGGTTAGAATTCAGAGTTTTCCTTCTCCTAGACTGGTTACCTAGCCATGGTTAAAGAGCCCAGTCTGCCCTGCTATTTACCCATAGCTGGCTGGAGAACTGGATTTATGCCTTTCCCAAGGGTATTAGCACGATGTGAAATGCAAACAGCTTCGTCCCGGAATTGAACCCGGATTGACGAGTCCATTTCCTACGATTCTAACCATTAGACCACGTGCCTCCATTATAAGAAGATCTATTACAAGGTTCTCAAGACTAAAGTAAACAAAGGAATGTTGCTAAGTAAGTAAAATGGACTGTGTTTCATTTGTATGAAAGGAAACTCATTAAATTCCAGGAATTGGTAGAATAATACAGAAGGGTTGGCGAGGTTCACATATGCACCAAGAGAAGTGGGGCTGTTGAAGTTTTGCTGGGCACTCACTCTGCAGGGCTTCCATAGAATTGGTATAACAGGAGATGCTAGTGTGTGGGGGGGAGGGCTATTACAAACATCACGGTGTCTGCAGAAAAAGACACGAGGTGGGTTTGGATAAAGAGGGTGAGCCCATGGATTGTTGCTGCTGGGAAGAGATCAGTTCTATTTGGGTCACCTGGTTTGGTTTGGTTTCTTTGTTTAATGGCATATCAACCTTTGTGGGTTATTTAATGCTAAAGCCATCCTTATAGATCAGGGATCACAAAAGTTTTTTCACGGTGGGCCGGATAATTGAAAAAATATTGAGCGCAGGCCACGTTGTTATTGTGTTCAATACTTGCTAGCCAGAACGAAAGCTCTGAGAAAAAGATGTAAAACAAATCTTATATATATTGAAAATATTAGGGTTTGCCCTTTCAAAAAAAATGATTGTCTCATAACTTTTGACCTTTTGTCACAGTAGCTCTTTGAAAATTACCTGTGTTTTTCAAACAGTCATAACAAGTGAAAATTTTGGATCGCGTAAAAAACAAGCGAGATGCACACATGCACAAAATTTTCTAACCTAATCCATAGATGGGACCCTAACAGATACTACCACACTGAGTCATAGTGGACCTGGGAGCAATGGTGATGAAGGGGTACTCCAGACCTTCAGAACTGGAACCTCACTATCAGTTAGAGTTTAATGTCATGCTCATGCAGATGCACACCTATAGATTTATACAAGGATTATTTCAAATCCCTAAGAGAGCTCAATGTAAAATAATTAATAAATTAATTATGTACAGAGCAATATTTACACTTTCAATAAAAAAGAAAAACTCAGCAAACTGTCATTTGGCTATTATATATTTATTTCAACTTTATAAATGAATCCAGTTCCATTAGATAGCCATTACAAAATAAATGAGAAAACATACTAAAATGGAGACCCCCCCCCAACAAAACTATACATATATATATATATATTTGAGGTTAAGTAAACGAACAAATATGTTTATTTTTTATATGGCTTTAAGCTAACAATTTTTTGAGGATATGTGCTTAATTGAAGTCATACCTAATTTTTGAAAATTAATTAGTTAATAATTAATGAATTTAGGCGGGCATATATGTTCAAATGTAAGGCTAAACAAATCGAGAAAATGTCAATCCCTGAATGTACATTTCGACCTATTAGGTCTCATATATATATATATATATATATATAAAGTGTTGTTATGGGTCCAGGAGAAAATTAGATATTTTATAAAAAGGTCCGCCACATTCTGTCCCTATATATATATATATATATATATATATATATACTTTCTACTGAATCAAGAACAGTAGTGCTTTTACCAGTTTGTAACTTACGGTTTGTATATAGCTGTTAGTACTGAATTACTCAGTGTGTGCCTATATATCTATGTACACACACACACACACACATATATATATATATATATATATATATATATATATATATATATACTTCTACAATAGTGCTTCCAACAAAGCTTTTAACAGATGATAACCTTAGGGTCAGACATAGTTTCAAGGCGGAGTGCAAGGATGCTGAAACATTATCATCATCTCTAACCTAGGGCACACCAGCCGTACATCAGGGTGTCACCAGAATTTGTTCAGCTTCTATCATCCTGTTCGTAGCACTAAAATCCGTTTCCCATGAAGCCTATTGCTTAACTTTGCAACCTCTTGAATAATTTCCTTCTTTCTCTTGTTCTCCTAACAACTTTATCTCAATACGTTGTGGCTAACTTTGCCAGACAGGAAATATATTTGCTTGACTTATACCGTAATTATTTGTATACTAGCAGGACCTGTGGATATACCATAGTATGATAATTTAATTATTACATTTGATATGTTTACTTAAGGGCTATCACCAAATAGTTCAATATGTTGAGGCTGACTTTGCCAGACTGGAAATATATTTGCTTGACATATACCGTAATTATTTGTATACTAGCAGGACCTGTGGATATACCACAGTATGATAATTTAATTATTACATTTGATATGTTTACTTAAGAGCTATCGCAAAATAGTTCAATATGTTGAGGCTGACTTTGTCAGACAGGAAATATATTTGACATATACCGTAATTATTTGTGTACTGGCAGGACCTGTGGATATACCACAGTATGATAATCAATTATTACATTTGATATATTTACTTAAGGGCTATTGTAAAATAGTTCAATACGTTGAGGCTGACTTTGCTTAATAGGAAATATATTTGCTTGACATATACTGTAATTATTTGTGTACTAGCAGGACCTGTGGATATACCACTGTAGGATAATTCAATTATTACATTTGATTTATTTACTTAAGGGTTATTTGCTATATAGTTCAATATGTTGAAGCTGACTTTGCTAGCAACAACACAATTCCCTTAGTTATTTATGTTATATTCGTTATGGTTTTTAAATAATCATTATTTAATCTTAATTGGCATCTTATTTATTGACAATGTCTCTATTAAGGTCTAGCTAAGATAGATTTAACTCAAAACAACTAATATATGTGTTACATATCATTAAGAAATAAAGGTTTACATAGTATATGATGCGAATAATTTGCATACACTTTTAACAAAACCGTGTTTAGTAAATAATTACTTGGTGTTATTGATTTCTAATATCATTGTTTTATTATCAAATGTATTAAAATCAATTGTATGTAATTTTATATTGAAATCAATTAGAATAAAGTAAAAATAAGTGTAATCATTTTTATGTTCTTATTTGATTTCATTAGTTTTTCTAATTCAATATGATATTTAATTATATTAAAATTTAAATACTTGCACTCAGTGGGCACATTTGTTTTTTTTTGTTGCTAATATTAATAAATCATCCTCATATTTCCTATCTTTCACTCTCACAATTATACTTTAATGTTTGATGATATTAAGAGCTATTACATTTAGTTCTAGCGTTCGGATAGAAACCATAAGGTTCCTAGTTCGATACCGGTCCTCGCCAACTCAGCGTATGAGTAGCACAGAGATCTGTGCGGTAAAAAAGAGCTGACGGTAGGTGTGGCGCTCCACCTCAGATGCTAAAACAATCTCCTTGGTCTAGCGCTATTGAAAAGGGGATAGACTCCTCGCTGACTGGCTGATACCGACTTTAGGCCACCCTGTCGACTTTACTTTACTTTTTTTACTATCTGTAAAAAGTATAATAATCTTGATTTAACTCTCTCTCCCACTATTTTTCCTTTCCTTCCTTCTTTTAATCTTTTCATTATGTTTAATTGAAACAGATTAGTGTTATCGTTTCCTTGCGCTCAACCCCTCTCTCTATCTTTTCCTACTCTCTTTCTTTCTTTCTTTCTTTCTTTCTTTCTTATTATATTTTTCTATGTAGCATTTCCTTTTTTTCCCTTTCTTTCTAATAAAAATGAAATGGTCCATCATTTAGCTGAAGTAAAGACACTCATAAGTATGGTATAGTCCATATTGAGAGCCCAATGTACAATAATTGGAGAATTATATACAGAGCAATATATAATATATTTAGCAAAGAAAAATGCTTAAATATTGGTCATATTAGCAGCAATAACTTTATTTTCACCAATAAATGTATATATATATATATATATATATATATATATATATATATATACAGGTTAGCTCAGTCGGTATAGCGTTTGGCTAGAAACCACAAGGTTCCTAGTTCGATACCAGCCCTCGCCAACTTAGCGTATGAGTAGCACAGGGATCTGTGCAGTAAAGTAAGGAGCTGATGGTAGGAGTGGCGCTCCACCTCAGACACAAAAACAATCTCCTTGGTCTAGCGCTATTGAAAAGGGGATAGACTCCCTCGCTGATTGGCTGATACCGACATTAGGCCGCCCCGATGACTTTACTTATATATATACATGTGTGTGTGTGTGTGTGTGTGTGTAAATAAACTTGTAACTGCTAATATGACTGGTAATTAAGCCTTTTTCTTTGCTTATATATATATATATATATATCTGTTCCAAAGAAGGGGTTCAAACATCCCTGAAAATTTAATGAAATAAAAGGAAACTTAACATTCAAAAACTGAGTATCTTATATTTCACACCCAATGCTTCATACTAAGCCCCAAACAATATATATTATAGACAGATATATATATATATATATACAAATACACATACATCAACTAAGAAGCATACATGTACCACACTTCAACAACATATATATATTTATATATAAACATTGATACTTTTGATGTAATGAACTTGTATCTGCAGATAAAACACGTTAATGATATTTTGTTTAGAATGAATACAAACAAAATCTAATTAAAGCTGTTTCTCTAACTGCCACAGAAGATATCCTGCTCCACAGTGTTTGTTGTAAAGGTGTAGGTAGAGGGCAGGGGTATGGTGTGTGTGGGGGGGATTGGAGGGAGTCAAAAGAGGCTGAATATCCCAAACCATTACTCCTCCCCATCTTCCTTATTTTCAATTCCACGGACAGAAATCAAATTCCTCTTCAATTCATTCAGAAATCTGGCTCCTAATTCCTATGTGACAAAAATTTTACCACTTCTCTCTCGCTATCTTTCTCTCTCTCTCTCTCTCTCTCTCTCTCGCTATCTTTCTCTCTCTCACTCTCTCTCTATATATATATAAATATATATATATATGTGTGTGTGTGTGTCTGTGCATGCATGTGTGTGTGTCTGTGTCAGTGTCTGTGTATGTGGGTGTCTGTATGTGTGTGTTTGTGTGTGTGTGTGTGTGTGTATGTAATTGGGCAGCACTGATATTTCATCAGACTACTTCATTTCATTTGACCACTTCCATCTTACTGGGCGCCCCATACTTGTGGCCTTGTGCCAGATTAAGCTAAACTTAGTAAATAACTAGGGTGCCTCTTGTGGTGTATGTATTTACCCAACACCTCCCCACAATGTCAGCTGGGACAGTAGAATATGTAGACGGCACCTCTGTAAGTCTTCGTCAGGGTGGCATAAAGTCGGTATCAACCTGACAGCGAGGGAGTCTATCCCCTTTTTACTAGCGCTAGATCAAGAAAATTGTTTTTGATGTCTGATGTGAAGTGCTACACTACCATCAGCTTCTCACTTTACCGCACAGATCCCTGTGCTAGTCATATTGTAACGTGATTATGAAGATCCACCAAAGTTTTAGGTGGACTGCTATAGAAAGAGAGGAAGAAGAAATAAGAGAAAGTAAAGGTTAAAAAAAGGAGTAGTGGACACACAATGGGTTGCCGATAATTTGACCGAGGTATGACCCCCGGATGAGAAACTGAAAGCTGACTGGAAGTTGGATGTCGAAGGAAGCGGAAGTCACGTGGTGACGAGGAACGAGGAACAACAAGATCGGTCTCTTTTTGCTTTCCAGCGGCGTAGGGTGCGGACGGGCCTCTGGTCCCTATGTGGGATTACAGTAATTTAACAGTGTCCTCTCTCCTTTCTCTCTACCTTTCCTTCTCTCTGAAACAGCCCATGACACAAGCCTGAAAATAAATGCTAAGCCCCTATGATGATATATCTCACGTGTTGTACCTTTTTTATCGACAATGACAACCACCGCGTAACAAATACATTTTTAGTGCCGTGAATTTGGAGGCACGTTAACAAGCCCACTATACTACAATATGCTGAGTTGGAGATGGTTGGTATCGACCCTGGAACCACAAGGTTTCAGGTTAGACGCTCTATTGACTGAGCAAAACCGGCCCTTAGGGGAACCCCCCCCCCAGTGGGGCTACCTGTTGGCCATGAGTGGCAACCTGTGATGCTTAAGGACAGATTCCTGGTGCCAGAGAAGTCGATGACATGCAACAATCCTCTTTGGCCCATAGGCTAGACAGGCGGTCGGAGAGGCCCTCTCTGAACCATTGGCTAGTCATGTAAAGACTTAGCACCTATATGATATATTTGACCCTATTGCCCTTATGGCAAATCCCAACCCTTTTTATCATATATATATTTACCAACCCCTCCGCACGAGCAGGATGTGACACAGGGTCAAATTCTTAAGCGGAGTTTAACAGGTTTGAATTCAGAGTTTTCCTTCTCCAAGACCGGTTGCCTAACCAAAGTTAAAGAGCCCAGCCTGCCCTACTATTTACCCATAGCTGGAGGGAGAGTAGGATTCATACCTTTCCCAAGGGTATTAGCGCTAAGTGAAATGCAATTACCATGTCCAGGATTTGAACTCGGGGCAACGAGTCCATTTCCTATGACTTTAACCATTACACCACACGCTTCCTACCCTTTTTATCATATATGTGCTAGAAGGTGGAGGAAGAAGGTCTTAGTGTCCTAGGTATGATGGTAAACTGCATCTAATGGTGAAGTACCAATTCTGGAGTTCTGGGGAATGTGGAATATCTCTTTATTGACATTACTCCCAGGTCCACTCTAACCCAGAGTGGTAGTACCTGCTAGTATCCCATCTTTAGGTTACATAGATTACAAAAAATGAGTTTTAAAAAAGTGTATTAAAAATACTGAGTTTAAAAATACCCATCAAGCATGAATAGAACAAAATGTTTTTGGTATAGAATAATCCAACAAGGGTTGACATGCCATAAAATTCAACTAACCAAACAAAACCAAAAAAGTCAATGAGACAGAGCCAAATTTATTAACCTAACAAAATTTTGAAGTATAAATAGAACAAAATGTCTTTGGCATAAAATAACCCAACAAGTGTTGACATGCCATAAAATCTAACAAACCAAATGAAACCCCAAAAATCAACTAGACAGAACCAAATTTATTAACTTAACAAAAATTAACCAAACAAATTCATTATCTAACAAAATTTTGAAGCATGAATAGAACAAAATGTCTTTGGCATAAAATAACCCAACAAGTGTTGACATGCCATAAAATCTAACAAACCAAACAAAACCAAAAAAAAAAATCAATTAGACAGAGCCAAATTTATTAACTTAACAAAATTAACCAAACAAATTCATTATCTAACAACATTTTGAAGGATAAATAGAACAAAATGTCTTTGGCATAAAATAACCAACAAGTATTGACATGCCATAAAATCTAACAAACCAAACGAAACCAAAAAAAAAAAATCAATTAGACAGAGCCAAATTTATTAACTTAACAAAAATTAACCAAACAAATTCATTATCTAACAAAATTTTGAAGCATAAATAGAACAAAATGTCTTTGGCATAAAATAACCCAACAAGTGTTGACATGCCATAAAATCTAACAAACCAAACAAAACAAAAAAAAAAATCAATTAGACAGAGCCAAATTTATTAACTTAACAAAAATTAACCTAACAAATTCATTATCTAACAAATTTTGAAGCATGAATAGAACAAAATGTCTTTGGCATAAAATAACCCAACAAGTGTTGACATGCCATAAAATCTAACAAAACAAAAAAAACCAAAAAAAAAAAATCAATTAGACAGAGCCAAATTTATTAACTTAACAAAAATTAACCAAACAAATTCATTATCTAACAACATTTTGAAGGATAAATAGAACAAAATGTCTTTGGCATAAAATAACCCAACAAGTGTTAACATGCCATAAAATCCAACAAACCAAACGAAACAAAAAAAAATAAAATAAGATGAGACAGAAGCAAATTGATTTTAAAACAAAATCCATTAGATCATCAAACAAAATGGCTGAAATGATTAGAAAAACTAAATGAATTGCTGTTTTGTAACTGAATTTGATACGTAATGGAAAAAGATTTGATTGAAAACTTTTCACAAACCAAAGCATCGAACAAAACAATAATTACCTCAGTCTTTTTGGTTGTTTTTTCTTGCTTTTTTTTCTTGGCTTAATGAAAACAGCACTTTGTTTAGAAATCAATAAAATCTTTAAAAACTGTGTTTATAGGTAATGGCCATTATCTGACTGTCTGGTTTGACGACAAATAGGGTTAATATCAGTTTCAGTTTCTTTGTTTAATGCAATATCAATCTACACGGCTTATCTAATGTCAAAGCCATCCTTGTAGAAGAACAGTATTAGCTGGGGTAATGAGAGAGTTAATACCTTTCCCAAGAGTATTAATCCAAAAGTGAATGTAATAATGTTACTGGAGTTTGAACTCTCTTACTAGAATGTCACTGTCAGCATGTTAGCCACTACACAGAGTGGTACTATTTAACCCATAGCTGGGGAGATGAAGGGGTTCATACCTTTCCCAAGGGTATTATTTCAAAAGTGAATGTAATAGCGCAAGTGGAGTTTGAACTCGTTTACTAGAATGTCACAGTCAGCACGTTAGCCACTACACAGAGTGGTACTATTTAAACCATAGCTGGGGAGATGAAAATTGACCTGATTGTGCAGAGGGGTTGATAAATATGTACAGGTTTCTCTAACAACAGCTTGGATCTTTGCTACTCATGCACTGAGTTGAGGGGCAGTATTGAACTAGGAACCTAGTGATTCCTAGCTGGAACGCTCTACCGACTGAGCTAAACTACACCAATACCTATCCACCTTTAATCACTCACCATACAAAAAATATAAAAATTCAATTATCAACGACTCCAACCAGGTTCCAAGGCGGATGCTCTACTGACTGAGCTAATTGTATTTTGAAAAAGTGAGTATTTAACATGCCCTCAGGTGTAGTATGAAACACCTGGTTAATATGAGGAATTCTGTATACACCTGTACGAAATATGCAACAATTTCACAATTTCTAAAAATATTAAACAGGTAGTTTTAGTTTGAAAGGTTTTAGAGAAGCAGTCTTGACCCAATTATGACAGAAATATTCTTTCTTTTTTTCTTTATTTCTTTATTTATTACTCTCCTTTCTTTCTTTCGTTCTTGATTACTCTCTTTTCTTCCTTTCTTTCTTTCTTGCTTACTCTCCTTTCTTTCTTTCTTTCTTTCTTGCTTACTCTCCTTTCTTTCTTTCTTTCTTTCTTTCTTGCTTACTCTCCTTTCTTTCTTTCTTTCTTTCTTTCTTTCTTTCTTTCTTTCTTTACTACTCTCCTTTCTTTCTTTCTTGCTTACTCTCCTTTCTTTCTTCTTTCTTTCTTTCTTTACTACTCTCCTTCTTTCTTTCTTGCTTACTCTCCTTTTTTCTTTATTTTTTTATTTATTACTCTCCTTTCTTTCTTTCTTTCTTGCTTACTCTCTTCTTCTTCTTACTCTCATTTCTTTCTTTCTTTCTTTCTTCTTTCTTACTCTCATTTCTTTCTTTCTTTCTTCTTTCTTGCCTACTCTCCATTCTTTCTTCTTTTCTGTTAAGAATGAATTTATTTCAAAACTTTATTGGCATTAAATGACCCATTGAGGTTGATATACCATAAAACAAACCAAACCAAACAAATACTCAGACACACACACAACACACACACACACACACACACACACCACACACGCACGCACTTACACATAAACACACAGAGAATTTGGAGGAAGATATCACCAGTTATACAACAGAATGGACAAATCCCAGCAACAAGGTAACACCCCAGAACTTAGTTTTCAGAAATCTTCTGAAGAATGGATCTTTATTCCGAAATATTAAGAATAAATCAAAGGTAAACAAACAACATCATAAGTACCTCATTTTCTTTACACTTGCATTGTGATAGCATTCAAAACCAACCACTAAACCAAAACATTTCTACTAAGAAATCATTTGAAACAAATGGTAAAAACTTCTATAGCCAGGTAAATCAATTTTGACTAGTGTTTTATTTCCTGACCACTGACAATCCCTTTCTTTCTGATTTTCCATGCATTTCCGCAGTAAAATTATTGGCAATGCATTTCTAACCAATAATAGGTAAATGACTTATATGTTAACCTTCTTGTAGCCATTTTGATCTGTTTTGAGTGGAATCTAATGATCTTTGTGTTAAGCAGAATCCTTATGTCCTTCAGTGTTAAGCAGAATCCTTATGTCCTTCAGTGTTTAAAAAGAATCCTTGTGTCCTTTAAGCAGAATCCTTATGTCCTTCAGTGTTAAGCAGAATCCTTTAGTGCTAAGCAGAATCCTTTAGTTTTAAGTAGAATCTTTATGTCCTTCAGTGTTAAGCAGAATCCTTATGTCCTTTAAGGAGAATCCTCATGTCCTTCAGTGTTAAGCAGAATCCTTTAGTGCTAAGCAGAATCCTTTAGTTTTAAGTAGAATCCTTATGTCCTTCAGTGTTAAGCAGAATCCTTATGTCCTTTAAGCAGAATCCTTATATCCTTATGTCCTTCAGTGTTAAGCATAATAATTGTATCTTTTAGTGTTAAGAAGAATCCTTGTGTCCCATAGTGTTAAGCAGAATTCTTATGTCCTTCAGTGTTAAGCAGAATCCTTATGCCCCTTAGTCTTAAGCAGAATCCTTATGTCCTTCAGTATTAAGCTGAATTCTTGTGTTCCTTAGTGTTAAGTAGAATCCTTGTGTCCCTTGGTGTTAAGTAGAATCCTTGTCTCTTAGTGTTAAACAGAATTCTTGTGTCCCTTAGTGTTAAGCAGAATTCTTATGTCCTTCAGTGTTAAGCAGAATCCTAGTGTCCTTTAATGTTAAGCAAAATCCTTGTGTCTTTTAGTGTTAAGCAGAATCCTTTAGTGTTAAGTAGAATCCTTTAGTGTTAAGTAGGATCCTTATGTCCTTCAGTGTTAAACAGAATCCTTGTGTCCTTTAATGTTAAGCAAAATCCTTGTGTCTTTTAGTGTTAAGCAGAATCCTTATGTCCTTTAAGCAGAATCCTTGTGTCCTTCAGTGTTAAGCAAGGTCAACTGAATGCCATTACATGAAGGCCTTTAAATAGTTAACCAACCACATATTCGAGCATGTTGATTGGCTAATTGGCCATGAAGAGTCTATATATTTAAGTTGGGACTGCCAGCACACCTTATATATAGCAAAATATTCCAACATTATATACATTTTAGGACTGGTTAGCTCAATCGGTAGAACATTTGCCAAGCTGATTGATCAGAGGGGGCCTCTCTGACAACCTATCTAGCCTAAGTAAGGGCCAAAATGTGCTGCATGTCATGGACTGCTCAGCCACCAGTATTCCATTCTTAAGAATGGGAGGGGGGATTTACCCCCTCTGCAGAGGTGCAGTCGGATATTATACTGCTCCAGCTGACAGGGCAAAATTTTTATAGAGTAGTATTCATAGAAAATATATAGAAAAATATGAAACTGAGCAGGCTTGACCCCCCCCCCACTCTCAGGTGGTTTGGGGGTAGTACGTGCCAGCCTTTACTATAGGACTGTGTTCTCATATATGCTATTAGAATTTGATGTGTCATGATATTTAATAAACAGAGTGAATAAAAGTTTTGACATATTCTGTACAATAAATTTCCCTCAATTATATAAGAATGTCTATGAGTATTAATAAAAGGATATGAAAACAACACAATATGTTGTTAAAGTGAAAAGATTTTATATCATATTCATAGCTAATATTGAACAATATTTCCATTTATAAAAATCATCTTCATATTATTTTCGTCTCCGCTATTGATAAGGCTGGAGTATAAACAAGCTCTGAAGATGATTTTTATAAATCGAAATATTGTTCAGTATTAGCTATGAATATGATATAAAATCTTTTCACTTTAACAACATATTGTGTTGTTTTCATATCCTTTTATCTATACTTATACCGTTGGATTCATTTCCTTTCTCTTAACTTATAAAAATGTCTATACAATTTCATTATTGTTACATAATTATCACAATTGACTTGAAATGATTTTAAATAAACTCTTAAGGCCAACAGCAAATGAAAAGTCCTAGTGACCTCATTTTTTGAATGCCTTTTTATGTGACCTCATGCTCCAATGCAGATAATTTAAGGTTGACCTCTGAGGTCATTTCAAATTATATTCAAAATATACCATTTGTAGCTAGATTAAAAGTTTAGTTTGGTTTGTTTTACGGCATATCAACCTCAGTGGGTCATTTAATGCCGATAAAGTTTTAAAATGAATTCATTCTTAATGGATACTCAATTTTTTTTATAAACACAT
This sequence comes from Doryteuthis pealeii, assembly GCA_023376005.1. Lineage (NCBI taxonomy): Eukaryota > Metazoa > Mollusca > Cephalopoda > Myopsida > Loliginidae > Doryteuthis > Doryteuthis pealeii. The sequence goes on from CM042163.1 coordinate 48,967,067, forward strand.
TATTCTATTTAACCCATAGATGGGACCCTTACAGGTTCTACCACTCCGGGTCAGGCGGTGGCTGCGGGTCTACATGTCCTGGGAATGACGTTAAACTCTATCTGATGGTGAGGTTCCAGTTTTGGAGGTTTGGGGAATGTGGAGCACCCCTTCATCACCATTGCTCCCTGGTCTATTCTGACCCGGAGTGGTAGTACCTGTTAGGGTCCCATCTATGGGTTAAATAGAAAAATGTATTTATAAAAAAATTGTATTATCCATTAAGAATTGATTTATTTCAAAACTTTATCGGCATTAAATAACCCACTGAGGTTGATATGCCGTAAAACAAAACAAAACAAACAAACAAAATAATTTTAAGTACAAAATTCCCTGGTTAATATTTAAAATATTGAAATTGTTAGATTTTCTGATCAATTTTGGGTCAAATGTGGCAAAACTTAGGATTTTCACTGCATTTTTGTCTACAATATTTGATGTCATTTTCTCAAAAATTGGCGCACGTTCAAGATCTAATTTTTGGTATCAGTACTTAATACACCAATACACAACTTTCAAAGTAGGGACCCCTAAACAGACAGGTGTGTTTGTTTTGTTTTTTTTGTTTTGTTTTACGGCATATCAACTACAGTGGGTTATTTAATGCTGGCAATGTTTTGAAAGATTCATAGTGATAGTCTGGAAAAAAAAATCTTTAAATTCAATTTTTTTATGTAAACAAATTTTCTATTTAACCCATAGATGGGGCCCTAATAGGTACTACCACTCCGGGTCAGAGTGAACCTGTGAGCAATGGTGATGAAGGGGTGCCTCACATTCCCCAGACCGCCAGAACTGGAACCTCACCATTTAATGTCATACCCAGGACATGAAGACCCTCATCCACTGCCTTCTAGTACCCATATTAGATGGGGCCCTAACAGTTACTACCACTCCGTGTCAGAGTGAACCTGGGAACGATGGTGATGAAGGGTGATTTACATTACCTAGACCTCCAGAACTGGAACCTCGCCATTTAACATCATACCAAGGACATGAAGACCCTCAGCCACTGCCTTCTAGCACCCATATTATAATAAGGGTTGGGGCTTGCCATAAGGGCAACAGGGGCGGTACTTAGGCTAAATAGACTGGTGTAACATTAAGTCTCGACCTTGTACTAAAACTTTGTGGTAACCATGATTATGACTTCAGTTTAATAAGATGTCAAATCAAGCAGCCATCTTTGTCCTTGACTGTTGACTTATTTGAAAGCAAAGACATTCTCCATGTTTGTTTCTCTTTTGTCTCTTTCTTCAAAGAAACGTATTTTGACTTGAAACTCAGGCAAAATGAAAGCTGTCATATGAACAAGAGCGGGCGGCTTTTTGAAACCACCAGGAAGTGCAGAGGGTTCTCCCGTTAGATGGTATCAACTGCTTCCCTAACGTTGACTGTGAGGAGGAGGAGAATGAGGAGGAGGGGGGTTCAAGAGGTTGATCGAAGGAAGAGGTAAGAGTGGCACATTCATGGGTGGGGCTGTTAGAACTTGCGTTTAGGTCTTCTGAGTGACAAGCAAAGGAAATAGCTGACACCCATAGTTAGAGTCTAATGTCTCTCTTTTCTTTAAAATTGTATACACCTTTTTTCTCTCTCTCTTTATTTTGTCATGTTTCCTCCCTATATCTTCAATGTGTGTCTCTGTGTGTCTATCTATATACTACTAAAATTCTCATTATATTTGTGTGTGTGTGTGTGTGTGTGTGTATATATATATACATATATATATGTATGTGTGTGTGCATGTGTGTGTGTATGTGTATGTGTGTGTGTGTGTGTCTGTACATCTGTATGAATGTGTGTGTGTTGGGCTTGTTTGATAAATTGTATATTTTCCATCAATCACAAGTTAGTGTTCAAGCCCAGCTAAAAGTCACAGTGTTAGTGAAATAGATCACTAATTAGGACTGAGCCAATTCTAATAGTGACCATCATCATCATCATCATGATCATGCAAGATGCACAGATATCCATGACAATCTCTTGCCAACCTTCCCTATTATTCATTGCCCCTGGGAGGTCTTCTGTGCAACAACCAGATTCCTCACATAGTTGGTCAATGTAGGTCCTTTCTGGTGGCTCACATTAGCATGACCATGTGTTGGCTTCCACGGGAGAATGTCACTTATGAGCTTGTCCTTGCTTCTCCAGCAGTGCTCTGCATGCCTAGTCCATCCGAGATGGGGGGCAGGTGGCTGTACAGCTGCTTCCTTGTGGGGTACTTTTTCAACAACTTGTTCAAGACTGCACGCAGCATTCTTGTGCAGCTCCCATCTAGCTTATTCTCAAGAGGCTTCGTTAGGGTCCAAGTGGTGCAGCCATACAGCAGTACTGATATTACCACAGCCTGGAAGAATTGTCGCTTTTGCTTGTCAGCGGATTTAACAGGTTTGAATTCAGAGTTTTCCTTCTAGACTGGTTGCCTAACCAGGGTTAAAGAGCCCAGTCTACCCTACTATTTTACACATATCTGGAGGGAGAGTAATTGGATTCATATTTTTTTATGGGGGCATCCTGTTCTCATTCCATTAACCATAGCTGGGGTACAGGTGTTAAGCTGTGTTAATTATTGTTCTATGTTACTACTGCCCCTGACCAGGATTGAACCTGCAGTCTAGAGATAACTGTCACTTAGAACTGTCGTAATCTAACTCATTTATCCACTAGGTTATGTGTCCATTGTACAGATAACATGTAAGATGAGGACAATAGTCCGAATAATCCAAATAATACTAATTTTCGCTATGTGAAGTTCGTCCAGGAATGAATACAAGAAAAAATCTCTTCAATTAATCTTTAAAAGAAATCCATTACCAAGAAGAAATAACTGTAATTATTCATTACTTCCTAATTAACCACTTAGTTAAATTAGGAAAATTTGGCAATGAAAGACAGGAGTCATGGAAGAATAAGTTTCAGTGTTCTATTCGATTATAACCCCACTCTGTTTCAAGTCTTTTTATAATAATAATTAAATTTACTGTGTACAGTGCTCAGGTGCACCACAACTCATTCAAAGTCTCATGTCTAGTACATAGAATAATGTATTAGTGTCAGGAACATGAACAGTTACAGTAATTAATATACATGTATGTGTGCGCGTGTGTGCATATGTATGTGGAGAGTGGCATCAGGTATAGTGTCAGCAGACTACAGGAAGCATGGAGGTTTTGAAGATTCAGTGCTTCGGCAGCCTACAACAGACGTGGGCAGTTTATTCCATGTCTCCGCAATTCTGAGCGTGAAAAATGTTTCCGAAAGTCACCTGCATCATTATTTAGTTTCATTAGCCTTTATAATTTATATAGTATTTTGTTATATTAAAACTTGAATACTTACACTCGAATGGTGTATATATTGCTAGTATATATATATATAAGGTGCACTTATTTTTGAATTGCTGCATATTCTTATTTTTTACTACTGTATTTCAATGCTGTAGAGTTTTGGTAATAAATATTTAAAAAAATAATACTGAATAATGTTTTTAATATATAACTTTCATTAGAGATGACAAATCCTGGTATTATGGTTTAGAAGAAAATCAAATCTATTAATAATGGAGATTCAATTTCCATTTATCTGTAACTGAAACTATGTCACTGCTTATGTCACAATACCGAAAATTATCAATACATAGAATAAAGAACAACCCTGTAATCAGTACTTTACTCTAATCCCTTTTTCAGAGTAACAAGAGGTTAACTAAAAAGTTTACAAAATAAATAAATACTTACAATTTTGTGTGTAATTTATGTGAAAATTTCAAAATAATTATTTAATTAATAATTAATAGATGCACGCAACATTTTATTTGAGGAGGACATAACTAAATTTCCATTTCAAAATTGTTTTTTTTTTTTTTACTCCTTTAATAAATTTGATGATTTCAATTACATTGAATTTTAATTTCCCACACTCTCAGATAATATTTTTGAATAATTAATTTTTATATAAGCCGAAGGGCTTCTTTTTTTTTTTTTTTGATAGTTTTTATTTAAAAAATGTGTCAGAAATGTACTTATTTATAGATTATTGTAGAAAGGAATTTTACTTTTGATGAGAATGAATCATATACAAACATATTCCAATGTCTCCTTTGTAATGTCTACCTAATAAATACTCTCTCTCTCTCTCTCTCTCTCTCTCTCTCTCTCTCTCTCTCTCTCTCTCTCTCTCTCTCTCACACAGTTCTGTAACATGGTTTATAGGGCTGGTTTAGCTCAGTTGGTAGGAGTATCTGCCTCAAGAACCACAAAGTTCCAGGTTTGATACTGGTCCTGTGGAATGAGTAGCAGGTGTAGGACACCCGTTCCCTATCAGTCATTCTTCTGGAAAGTCCAGTATCCAGTATCTGCGCAGAGCTGATTGTGTAGGGTTTTGCTGGCTGCCCCCACTGGTGTGCCCATGTGTAGGTGTTCACAGGAGAACGTAACTTATAAGTTTGTCCCTGCTTCTCCAGCAGTGACCAGCATGTTTATCTGTCCCCAACCTGGATGGTTTGTGTGATAAAGTGAAGTGGCCACACAGCTACTCTTTTTGGGTGCTGCTTTCAGAATTTGTTCAAGACAGCATCCAGCTCCTTTCCCAGTTCCCATCTAGCTTTTTCTCCAAACCATTTCATTAGAGACTAAGTGGTGCAAGCAATACAGTAGCACTGATATGGCTACAGCAATTCTTGCAAGAATTTTTGCTTTATCAGATTTGCATATGACTGAAAATCTGTCTATACCACTCCAAGACTTTCTTTGTGTATATTGATATCACTTTCTATAGATGAGATATTACTATCTAGTATGTGAATTTGTTACTGTTTACCATAGAGACATCTCCACATTGGATGGTAAAGCCATGAAATTAGTAACATAAATAGATAATTTAAAATCTCACTACTATCTTTTGTGTATATTGAATCACTTCTATAGATGAGATATTACTATCTAGGTATGTGAATTGTTTACTGTTTACCATAGAGACATCTCTACATTGGGTAAGCCCATGAAATTAGTAACATAAATAGATAATTAAAATCTCACTACGGGCAGATGAGGAAAGATACTTGAAACATTATCTGACAGAATTAATTCCAATAAAGAGAATTATATCAGTTCAGAATGAATAATACATTTTCATTTTATTTTATTTTTCAAAAGCAAAAAATGCATTAATCTAATTCAGGGGTCACCAAACTACAGCCTATAAAGCATTATAATTTTGTTTCTTAAAAAGAACAACTTATGGTGTGCAAGCCAAACTTTTCAAATTGAAATATGTGAATGAACCCATTGAACGAATTTGACTGATAAACATTTGAAAGCAATTCTCTTGATTAGATGTAGCAATTCCAAACCAATCTTGAAATATCTTGGAAGGCAAACTTCAAGTTTCACAAATCTTGCTCAACCTTTCTCCTAATGTGGTTCTTGAATGTTTGAAAAATATGTTGTTAAAATTGTTTGTGCATCTTACATCCAACTCATGCCATGAATATAACATGGAAAGATATTTGTTTTACAATCTTTCATCTGCTAGCAAGTATGAATACAATAATAAGGGCCACACTCATATCTTTTCAATTATCAACGGCCCACCAGTGAAAAAAAGTTTGGTGATCCCCTGATCTGTCATGTTCAGATCCAATCCAAGAGGATTCGGATATCTGTGAATTTCTGGCATTTATAAATCTCTTTTTTTATCAAAGCTTAAGAATTTGTTGAAAGAGGGGTTTGGGGAAGAGGGGGGAGGATATTGTGTGTACTCAGTTAATTCATTCTGATCAATTGGTTTGTCACTTTGTTGGTTTTGGCCTCTGCTTTGGAATGGCATAACTTCAGAGTATGTTTAATCCCAGTATTATTATTGCTTATTTTGAACAAGCCAAACAATTATAAATTCACGCTATGAGACTAAAAAGAAATTCCATAGGGCGTTTCCTTAAACTATGGTGAGCTGGTTAGGGTCTGTATAATGAATTACAAACTCCCATAAAATTAAGACAAAAGAAATAGAAGGACACAACGATTCAACAATTATCTATCAATGAGCATTGTGTTTTTATCTGACTGTAACCAAAACTAAATCACTCTCAAGGCAACAATTTCCTAGTAATTGACCCCACATTCACATGGAATTTATCCTTATCCTCAATTATTGATTAAAATTGTTTTTCATTATTTATACGTGGTTAACCATATCTACATATAATAACCATGCAATTATTTATATATACAACAAAGCGGTTATATTACGTATGGAACGGGGAAGGCTTATTTGCATATTGATATAAAATGTAATTTTAATTAAATATATGTGTAGTATATGGTTCTAACTGTAATTGCGGTTTTTATTTTATGAATATAAGCAAAAATCTCTTCAATGAATCTTAAAGGAAATCCTTAACAGAAAAATAACTGTCATGTATTCTTACTTCCTCTTTTAACTAAATATTAAATCAAAAAAAATAACAATGAAAGACGAGGTATAGAAGAGTAAGTTTCAGTTGTTCTATTTTTCAAATACCCCCCTCTGTTTTCAAATCTTTATCTGCATTCTTATTTAGTTTCATTAGCCTTTCTGAATTTAATGCATATTTCATTACCGTTAGAAACTTAAATACTTGCACCCGGGTTCATATATTGCTAGTTAGATAAATAAAATTGTAATTTTTAATAATAAATTTGTACATGTAACAAAGTAGTTAAAAGTCTCATAGACAGCAGCGAGAGTTGAAATGCTGTTTAAATGTTTAAAAAAAAAATGTACTTAAATGTCTTGCGGAGAAGAAAGAAGAGTTACAAAGTGGATATGGAAGATATTTAGCATCAACATTATAACAAGTAGTTGCTCAGTCTTTATAGGAATTTCTGGCAGCAGGTAGGCAGAACAGTAATCAAGGTAATTGTGTGCAGGAATGTCTGCTTATTGAAACAGGGTCTAAATACCTTTTCAGGTGGATCACAGGGCTCACTCCAAAAACATTTTATTTGGGCACGTGTCCTATTGGTCCTGATATTAATTTAATTTTTATTTGGCAATGCGCCCAAGTCATATGCGTATAAACAGTTTTTGTCATGATTACTTTGAACTCCACGGGAACTCCACTGGGTGAACTTTTGTTCTCTGTAAAACTTCATACACTAACAAAAACTATTAACAATCATCTTGTGTTTTTATCTTAAGTTGTGACATGTTTAAGATCTAGTCTTAGTGAGCTTAATAAAAACCATAAACTGGAGTTTTTTTTCAATTCGCGCTTAATATGAAAGTTCAATCCATTTTTTTTATAGAATTCATTTACAAGCAATCTCACAGAGTAGTTTCCCTTGGGTAATTAATCCAATAGCAGGTAGTAATAATTAAATACTGCTGGGAAGGCACCTTGGTACTGATAATGATATTAGCTCCAAAAAACACGTTTGACCCATGATCTATCTAAGAAGGCAATATTGGAACATTCCTACATAAAATATCATAGTAATCCTCATATTGTAAATAATTTCTAGAATATTTTTCAAAAAAACACCTAAGTTCACGCTTACAATAAAATCCATTAGATGTAAAATTTTTTTTTAAAAAATCTGCCTTAGCTGGCAATAGAACATTAGGTAAAAATATCTCCATAATTATATTAACTCAGGAGATATGTTTTTACTAATTGTTATATTGGCCGGTTTTAAATACCAAAGTTAACAATACCAAAATTTAACACAACTGGTAAGTCATTTGTATTTTTTTAAGAATATTAATCTAGATGGACACCTACACTCACAGTTATTTCATGCTTAAAAAACACCAGTATTTTATTTTATTTTATATATATATTATATATATATATATATAAATATATATATATATATATATATATATAATCCAAAGTCCAGAGAAGAAATCTTCCCTACGACACAATAGTTTTATTTAAAAAACTGTCGGCCAGTTTGAGAGCTCCTGTTGTCTTAATGTTAGAGTCCACAGAGCAAATTTTATATAAGAAAGAATAAAAAAACTTAGAGATTGAGCATCATAGTCTATTTTCAGGGAGCTTAGACAAAGGTCTAACTCTCTCACTTCCATTCAGATGTTTAATGAGTGAAATTCTTATTCACCTTAAAGGCATTTTGAAAACAGATTTTATTTTTTATTTTATAAAATAAAAATTTGTTATAAAATAAAAAATTTTGAAAATCTGTTTTTTCGAAATGCTTTAAAGTAATGAAGTCATCATTTAGCATTCTGAATTGATGGGGAGGAGTTTAGACACTTGTCTAGCTCCCCTGAAAAAGACCTATGTGCTCCAATCTCAACTATATCTACTATATAATATATATATATATATATGATGTAGTAAATAAAAAAATCGAAGGCCAGCATACAATGCCAGTCCCCGTGATAAGGCACCCAAACAAAAAAATGCGGCTGAATATAGTCTGACCTCCGATCAAAGCCCATCAAAAGGATGTAATCGGGAGTGTTATTTCAAGAATGACGTGTCTTATGTTTTTTTTTATGTGTGGTTTATAATTTTCTCTTTTTAATTTCCTGTTCCTCTCCTTTTTTTTTCCTCTCTTTCTTCTTCTCCTCCTTTATGAATGGCGAATTAATACTGTAATTTCTATATATCTCTCTCCTTTTTTTTTTTTTTTTTTTTTTCTCTTCAAAAGTTGTTTGAGAAACAAGGCTGACCGGATGTCAGGCCTTGTATGATTACTTCTGCATGATAAAAAGCTTTGCTTTTGACATTCAAATCAGACATATAAAACATCTTTTTGGGTCTTTATTTTACGCATTGTATGCTTCGAATTTATTATTTTTTAAACATACTTAACAATGCTTCAAGCAAACCATTACAAATTACATATACAGGTATATATATTATATATATTATATATATATCTCTTATATATATATATATATATATTATTATTTATTATGTAAGTGAGAAAAAAATGGAAGTGAAATCCGAAGCCAACTCTGTTTTGAAAATGGAAGAAAATCGTGTATTGGATAAAAAATTACTTTACTGAAATGCTGACGCATGTTGTGCGATCAAGTTTGTCCTTTCTATTACCATGTATCCTATTTTAATATTATTTTTAAATACAAATAATAGAAATTAATAATAATAATTAGAGAAACATAAAATTTTAAGTATAAGAAAGCGGTCTTCTTTCAGGGCAAGATATTTGATATTTTTATTTTGTATATTAATAATAATACATAAATAGAATACTGATATACAAGGACAAACTCTTGGTCGGAACATAGTATCGGCATTTCAATAAATATTTTTATCCACGCAGACATTTTCTTACCATTTACCTTTCAATATATTACTTATATAACTCCTAAAAATGTCATATTATATTGATCCTTGGTGTAGCTCTCAATTGATCTGTAGAAATTCCAAAGGTTCAGCTTGTAGTTATAATAGAATTGTTATCAGGTACAAATATAGCCCAAGGTGATAATGGTTATCGATTCATAGGAAAATGGACACGCCGAGATGAGTTCAAATCCTGGATGAGGCTGTTTGCATTTCATACAGCAACTAATACCCTTAAGAAAGGCATAAATCCAAATTTTCTACCTCCAGTTATGGGTAAATTAGGTAGGAAAGCTGGGCTCTAATTTTTGGTTAGACAACTCAGTCTAGGAGAAAGTAACAAAACTCTGAATTCAAACACTGTTAAATACTCTGTTTAAAACATCTTGTATCTGTGTCACATCCTGCTTGAGCGGAGGGTTGTAAATTGGATTACAAAAATTGACACCTTAAAGAGAAATGTTTGGCTTAAATCTAAACTTTTCAATCTCTTATGTGCAACTTTTGTAGAGTTTAATCTTTTATTTTGTACAAGCAACTTCTTCAATGGATTCATAACGTAAACATTAAAATCCTCATGTCTAGACTTTCAAAGTTGAAATTCTTTGAAGATAAAACTCCGACAAAGGTTGATAGGACAAAACATTTTATAGTACAGCACAGAATAGAACAGGTACATATATCATAGAGGTGTCCATAACTACATACATAAGTAATACAAGAGGTAATGGTAGAAGGATAAAACATAAAAAGCAAACAATGGACATGAGATTAGGAATAGTCCATGTCTTGTATGATCACTTACAGTAATGTGGAAGGGGTGGCAATACGCCCCAACAAAAGGAGAGAGATAGAGACCAGAATTTAACCACATAGTGTCTCGTAGGTCGAGCAACAGGAAAAATATGAGAAGTATCAAATCAGCCGCTTAAATCATCAACCCCGAGGCCCCTAGCGGGACACCAGGCGCCCACAATACTAAACAGGCAGACAAACATCTCCAGGCATAATTTAAGAATATAACGGCCTACACCTTCTGACACAAATCTCTAAATTAGAAATGAGGAAGCATACCACAAATTTATCAGTTTCATCCCTAAAACTTGAAATCCTCTTGCTAAAAAATTGCATCTGTACAATATATATTTATCTTATCACTAAAATCGCTTGCTAATAAACAGAGAAAAAAATTGTTACATAAACAAAGCCATTAAATAAAAAAACTTCATTTTTATCTCAGAAAAGTCATAATTGTAAACCTTGAAATGAATGCTTCAGACGAAGAAGTTTTAGAATAAGATTATTCTTGCCTTCCAAAATTTACAGATTTTACAAATAATTATAGCTCCAAGCTTTGCTTAGTCAAGCACACAGGACTCTTTAGTACATATACATCAAATAGTCACCATCTTTATAAGTATCAAACAGGCTCAAAGCAGCTTAACATCAGTTATCTAAGAGAAATAACTGACAGACATATATAACGATGGACTCTTTAGCATAAGTAATTATTATGTTCTTTATTCACACAAAGTTTTCATGCATAATATTATAGTCATAACAAATAAGTGCAATAAAAATAAGACAAAAAAGAAGAGATATTTATATGAGATGTGATCAGAAATATCTAGACTGAAGCTTCAATTTTTTTTAAATTAAAAATTCAAAATTCATAATTGAAGATGTGTGCGCAGTCTGAGTAATTAATTTTAATGGAGGATTCATCTTCAATTTGTCTGACTGAAAAGTCAGTTATTATTTCATTTGTCTTAACTGAAAAATACCTCACTGGCCTTACTCACTAACTACTGAAAATCGTTATTAATAATGAAGATTTGGTCTCCATTTGTCTGTAACCGAAAATACTGTCACCTGCCTATATCACAATACTGAAAATCGTCATACATAGAATAAAGAAACAACCCTGTAACCAATTTTAAAAAATTATTTTTTTACCTTGTCCTTTTTTTCAGTTACAAGAGGTTAACTTAAAAAGGTTTACAAGATAAACAATACTTCAATTTTGTGTAAATTATGTGTAAAATATTCAAAATAATTTCTATTAATAAATTAATAGTTGCACACAAGTTTTATTTGAGGGCGCAAACTAAAATTTTCCATTTCAAATTGTTTTATTTATTACCCCTTTAATAATTTTCAGGGTTTTAAGATTCCTTGATTCTTGTAATGGCCAACCTGTGAGCTTAAAGGAGTGAATAGTAGATTCCAAAATCATTTGGACAATTACCATCACAAAATTCTGAACCCACTGTTGCGTACTTATTCTTTCAGAGTACCAAATCTATATAACGTTTATTACCTCTTACTTCGTTTAACTTCTAGATCTTTTTTGTCCTTTTCCGTGATTCTAGCTTCCTATTCTCTGTCCGCTCATTTTTGGTTCTGATTCTTCTAACAGTCTTTGGTCGGTATATCTTCTAAGTTTGGTCTCTATTGGGATTTCGGGTCTGGTTTCTTGTATATGGATTCATCTACCTTCATCATGGAAGCCTGTGCTAGTTGGGTCCATCGCCGTATTTATTGTCAACATTTTTAATACATCTCAAGCACGTTATACTGCCATATTATGAGATGATCGCTTACTTTATGTCACATTTCACAAACAGATATTATCGTGCGCAGTGAGACTCACATCTTATACTCGGCCGTCAGTCTAACTTCTAAACTGATTAAACTACTTATCCTTAAACCGGAAGAGGTACCTTTGAGAGTGAGTGACAACACTTGACCTACATCTCTCAGCTCTCGCTCTTCGTGCGAAATAATATTTTCGTCTCTTTACCCCGACTGAAAACCTTTCGCCACTTGCGCATGGCAAACTCCATTAGGAGTTAAAGCGACAGCTCTCTCCGTTTAAGGATGTAGTAAGTTTAAGTCCAGTTAGAAGTTAGAAGCCGATCTTGTAAGATGTGAGTCTTCCTGCGGCAGAATATCTGGTTGGGATTTATCAAATAAATTAACATCAACTAAATCGAAGTCTTGTGTTTATTACTAAAACACTAAACAATGACACAGTGCTCTGATAAGGAGTGATCCCTAACAAAACACAGACCCGAATCCCAATAGAAACCAACTTAGAACTAACCAGACAAATGTTAGAGATAAATAACGCCGAAAAAAAA
>CM042163.1:48979667-49067167 GCA_023376005.1 Doryteuthis pealeii
AAAAAAGAGAGAGATACCACTCAGGGTCTGTTGTATTTTAACGCGCCTGAGTTCAAAACTCTCTCCCTCTCTTTTCTCTTCTTCTCGGGCTGAACAACAATAGGTTATACATTTTGTGTCTACACCCCACCCTCGGGGACCTCTAGTCCCACTTACCGGACTAAGCCAGTACAGTGGACTTCAATGCCTTTACTGGACATGCGCATAACTCTTTCTAATTTTATATATCTCTTTTAATACCCTAAGAATATGTATTTCCATTGCATCTCGATGCTGTCCTTTTATTAATATCTTTTTTGTACTTATTCTTACTATTATCTTGTATTCGCCATGTTATATGCTTATGCCCCATGTCGCTCCTATGTAAAAGTCCATTTTGTTATATGCTCTTTACGACGAACCCTTGTCGGCTGTTTTGTTCGTTCAACAATTTAAAATTATTCATACCGGACACCTTGAAACTCATTCACAACTTTGTTTGCAATACAGTACTATATATATATTTACCAAACCCCTCCACAACGAGGCAAGCATGTTACACAAGGTCAATTTCTTAAGCAGAGTTTTATAAGGTTCGAATTCCAGTTTTCCTATCTCCCTCCTAGACTGGTTACCTTAGCCAGGATAGTGAGACAGTCCTTTCAATTTATCCCATAAGCTATTAGGGATGAGTAGTTTGATGCATACGCCTTCCCAGGGGTAGTAGCGCTATGCGAAATGAAACAACATCGCCAGGTTTGAACTCAGAAATCGAACGAGATCCATTTCTACGACTCTCCAGCCTTGCACCACGCGCTCCATGAACAGTTGCACACAGTTATACTGGTTTCAAGTGCTAGCGTTACTGTTATTCTGTACGAGGCTGTTTGCATTCTTTGCGCTAATGAGTTTCTGAACAAGGAATGACCCTCACCTCTTCTCCCCCCCGCCCCGCCCCGGCTAGGGCATGGACAGTAGGGTAAGGTTCGATTTTGTTCACGTTTTAAAAAAAAATATCAAATTGTTCATCTATGTGAAGAGTTGTGTGTTACTATACGAATACTGATGACCAAAAGTTAGGAATCTTTTACTTGCATCAATTGTTTGAGGAAATAGCCATAAAGATCGTCCTACTAAAATGCACTAAAAAGTCCTGTTTTCTAAGGCTAAATTTTCGAAAACTAGGAATTTTAAGTGCATTTTCGTAGACGATTTTTGATGCTATTTCTAAAAAAAAAAAGTTTAAGATAAGTCATGCGACTGGGCAAATCCCTGGAGATTGTGATGTATCTTACAGGTTCACTATGACCGCAGAGTGGCATAGTTGTTAAGTTTCGATCTATGGGTGAGATAGATTGAAAATATGTAGGTATTAGTTAGAGAATACTTGAAACCATATAACGTACTTCAAATAATTATCGATTAAAGGATAAATATTAAAAAGATTAGAATAATTACTTGAAAATTAATTGTTAACAAGGTGATGATTATCATTGCTGCTTGACACCAATAGAGTACTCCACACTTTCTAGAACTGGAGTTCACCACCGATGCAGTTTTAAATGTCATGCCCTAGGACACTCCCGTTTGAAAGGGTTCTACTGCAGAGATTACCGGTCGGCCTTTCTAAAGTCCCTCTGTACAGGGCTATAATCGCCCAAGTGTATGTATTTGCCCCACCTGTCGCTAACCGGGTGGTAATTGTATAGGTCTTGTGGCATAAGTTAATACCACGATTAACTAAATTTACACGTTTCATATATAGCCTTTTTTTTTTTTTTTTTTTTTTTTTTTTTTTTTTTTTTTTTCTTAATTAAAATTAATATAATATATATATATATATATATAATATATATATATATATATATATATATATATATATATATAGTGATGGGATGATTGAGAGGGAAAAGAAGATAATAGAGAAATATAAAAAAATTAATTACGATTAATTTAACAATATTTGACATACGTATTAACTCCTTTACATGACATTATTTCTTTAAACCATGACACTATTTCTTTAAACCATAATACCCTCTTAGGAGTACGGTCAGTCTAGAACTATTAATAAATATTTAAGGAAAAGTGGGGGAAAAAAAAAAAAAATAAGAATAAATAATAACAACAAAAGAATGAAAAAAAAAAAATAGTTAAATAAAATATAATAGTTAAAATATATATAGTTAAATAAAATATATAATTGAAGAAATTGTAATTCAAATATTTGTAATTGTAATTCAAATATTTGATTTATGATATATTTAATCTATCTGAAATTAAGGGGGGAATGGTTTGTCTTATTTTTATTGTTTTGAATTTTACATCAATCTAATATGTATTATTTTAATATATAATTAATATAAATATTAATCTATTTAAGTTTAAAAGAAAAAAAGAGAAAAGTACTCATAAAAGAATTTTCTTAAAAAATTAAAAAAAAATAATAATAAAAAAGAATCATTTATTTTTCTATCAATACTAATACATAATTTAAGATAATCTTTTATTTACTTATTTACTATAAAAAATAATTTAAATTAGAGAACAAAGGGGATAAAGGTGAAAAAAGGAGAAGAAAAAAAAAAAAAAAGGAAAAGAAGAGAAATAACACAAAAAAAAAGAAAGAGAGGGAGAAAGAATAAGAAATGAAAGGTGAAAGCGAAACAAAAGCTAAGTATGTTAAAAAAAAATAAAAATTTCTATTAACGGTTTTTATCATTTGTTCACTTTTGTTTTTGAAATTATGACACGCTCACACCGTTGCTAAACATTGCTACACATTGCTACACATTGCGACATTGCAACATCTTACCGGATGTCAGCCTTGTTCTCAACAAACTTTTAAGAAAGAAAAAAAGAAAGAGAGAAATAAGAAATTACAGTTATTCGCCCATTCATAAAGGAGGAGAAGAAGAAAGAGAGGAAAAAAGGAGAGGAAGGAAATAAGAAGAGAAATTATAACCACACAAATATATTAAAAAAAAAAAAACATAAGCACGTCATTTCTGAAATCCGTCTCTGACGATAAAGCTTCGCTTTGAAATCGATTAGACATATAAACATCTTTTTGTCTTTATTTTTTACGCATTGCATTGCCTTCGAATTTTATTATTTTATATATATATATATATATATATGGGAGTAAATATGGAAATTAAATCCGACAATATAAAGAAAATTTGAAAAAACAAGTGTTCCGAAAATGGGATGAATTTAATTATCGATGTTTAAAACATTTCGGTTACATTGAACCTTCATCAGGATGTCTCTTGGGGTGAAGAAAATGATGGATGTTTTTATATGTGACAGGAGATGAAAATCTTTTTAGTTATGTAACTGTATTTGATCAGCGTTTTATTTTTGAAAGGTAAGTCGCGATCTACTCACGCGAAGGTGTCATGATTAGTTATCATTCCCACTTTGTTCCCTTAATAACCGACATGTATTATTTATTATATCTCTGTTTCTAGTTAAATAGTGTTAAATAATTACTAAATACCAGGCTTCATTTAATTATTTATTTAGTTATCATTCCCACTTTGTTTCCCTATGTTCTCTTAAAAATAATCAGTTCATTAATACTTTTTCTTGTCTTTTGCATTTCTTCGAGTTGCGTCACGCGTCATGACACCTTCGCGTGAGTAGATCGCGACTTACCTTTCAAAAATAAAACGCTGATCAAATACAGTTACATAACTAAAAAGATTTTCATCTCCTGTCACATATAAAAACATCCATCATTTTCTTCACCCCAAGAGACATCCTGATGAAGGTTCAATGTAACTGAAATGTTTTAAACATCGATAATTAAATTCATCCCATTTTCGGAACACTTGTTTTTTCAAATTTTCTTTATATATATATATATATATATATATATATATATATATATATATATACATAGATAGATAGATAGATAGATAATCCAAAGATCAGGTGAAGAAATCTTCCTTACAATGTAGTAGGTTTTTTAAATATTTTAGCATTATAGACTATTTCAGGGAACCTAAAGAAATTGTCTAGTAGCTCCCATCATCAGATGCAAAATTGTCAATTGACAATTTCACTAGGTTCCCCGAAATAATCTATAATGCTAAAAATCTAAATCTTCTGTTATTTTTTCCTGATTTTTCTATCTTGGTAAATACAGCTTCAATCTCAATACTTTTATGACACACCTTGTATATATATATATATATATATATATATATATATATATATATAAGCTCCCTAAAATAGACTATAATGCTAAATCTCTAAGTCTTTTGTTATTTCTTTACTTATATATTTGCTCTGTGACTCTAACATTAAGAGCACACATTGAGCTCTCAAACTGCGACTTGTTTTTTTAAAATAAAACTCTTGTGTCGTAAGGAAGATTTCTTCTCTGGACTTTTGGATTATATATATATATATATATATATATATATATATATATATATATATTTAATGTGTCCAATTATTTTTAGTGACAAGTTGTTTCCCTTTGGCTTGTGATGGAGACACTTTCGAGTTTGTGTCCATTTTGGGATGACAGTCCCAGATCAACATCTACCTAAAAAGTGACATTTCCTCAATGTAGCCAAGAGTTGAGTTGGAAATCCTAAGTGGCTGTGAGTCTCCACTAAAAGGTCAAACAAGAAGGAGAACATCAGACGCAATGTTGTCTATTCTGAACTTCTTTCATAATAAAAAATATTTGTGATATCAAATCTTGAAAGTGACAAGCTCATTGGACATAAATTAAAGGAAATTTGTTTGTTTGTTTGTTTTGTTTTACGGCATATCAACCTCAGTGGGTCATTTAATGCCGATAAAGTTTTGAAATAAATCAATTCTTAATGGATAATACAATTTTTTTTATAAATACACTTTTCTATTTAACCCATAGATGGGACCCTAACAGGTACTACTACTCCGGGTCAGAGTGGACCAGGGAGCAATGGTGATGAAGGGGTGCTCCACATTCCCCAAACCTCCAAAACTGGAACCTCACCATCAGATAGAGTTTAACGTCATTCCCAGGACATGTAGACTCGCAGCCACCGCTTTCTAGCACCCATATGATAAAAAGGGGTCGGGGCTTGCCATAAGGGCAATAGGGTTGAGGAAATCATATAGGTGCTAGGGCTTGACGTGACCAGCCAATTGATTGGAGGGAAATTAAAGGAAAGATTGTTACACAAAGTAATAGGGCGAATCAAAAGTTTTGCAATATAATAATGATGATAATAGTCAAATTAATGCATACAGTGCTCAAGGGCAATACAATTCATCAAAGGTTCATGTATAGTACATAGAATATTCAGTAATTTCCTATAACTCCAACATAAAAAGGGGAACCACTCTGAATGAATTTTATCTGTTAATTGATCTACCCATTATTTTCCCATTAAACTAACCATAACCCTAACCCTAACCCTAACTCTAACCCTGTCTTTTTTTCCTAGTAGATCAATAAATAAATAGATAATTTAACAGTCAATCAGAGTGGTTCCCCTTTTTTATGTTGGAGTTATAGGAAATAACCTATACATATATATATATATATATATATATATATTATATATATATATAAATGTTGTTCTGGTTCCAATGGGAGAAAATTCAATATTTTATAAAAAAGAAGGTCCGCAAAATGTATTATGTTCTCAGAAAAATTTTTTTTCTGAGAACATAATACATTTTGCGGACTTCTTTTTTTATAAATTATATATATATATATATAATATATATATATATATATAAAAGCAACAGAAGAAAGTAAAAGAGGAGGAAAATAAGGGAAGAGGAGGAGAAAGGAGAGAAATACAGGATAAATCAAGTTTTTTTTTTTTTTACTAAAAAGTGACACCTAAGAGAAAGACCGAGGAAATGAAAATAGAAACTTTCCATTTACCATTTGAATTTAAGTACACTTACAGTCATAATTCATAGGCGCCCTCGAATTATGTAACAGCCACTCCGCTGATTTTACTGACATTTACAAATAATTGCATAATGTCTCTTGAGTGTAAAATATAATTCCTTCATTTCAATTGACCTGAAACTCCCACATTCCACCTCTCCAATTGTATCAGTGAAAATAGGATCTCGTTAAACAACAGGTTGTTGTTATTGGTTTGGAATATTTACAATTATTCAAGCAGATCAACATTTTGTAAAAATCAGTCAATCAACATGTCTGTTCCCATCTTAAGAAACAACTTTAAAGCTAAAAGTTTAAAATTTATGAATGACTGTTTGAATATTTGTTGAATCCAATTAAATCTATTTCTATGTTAACACAAAACGTTCTTCATTTTTTTCTTTTTATTCCAATGCTTACTTATAGTCATCTTTTCAACTTAATCTTTTCAGCCTCAATCCTGAAAGACATTCTTTATACAGAGCTTATGTCTGGTAAAAGACAAATTGGTTGCCCCCCCCCCAGCCGCAGCGATTCAAGGATGTCTGCAAGAATGATCTCAGGTGCTTTGGCATTGCCCCTTCTAGCTGGGAAAATTTGGCTCAGGACCACCCTTGGTGGTGGCAGAATCTCTGTAGAGGACTGTTCATGTCAAAAGTCACCCTGACACAACACCACGAAGCTAAGAGGTCTAGAAGAAAGCAGTGGCAACAAAGCACCGGAACATCAAACATCTTCAGGGACAGCCTTCAAATGCAACATCTGTGGTTGAGAATGTTTTTCAAACATCGGACTTCGCAGTCACAGGAGGCGCTGTAACTTCAGGGGCACAAAAATTATATAGTCTTCCGATACTGCAATGCTGATACAATTCTCAAAATATACAGGGTGGTCAGAAAGTCTTGTCACCCCTACATAGTGTTTTAACTTTCATTATTTTTTGTCTTAATAATATATCATTAATCATGATATATAATAATACATATTTACCAATACCTACACAAGAGTAGAATATTTTTCAAACATTGGACTTCACAGTCACAGGAGGCGCTGTAACTTCAGGGGCACAAAAACTTTATTATAGTCTTCTGAGACTGAAATGCCAATACAATACAATACTTATAGTCTTCTTTGTAGGAAGCGTGTGGTGTAATGGTTAAAGTCATGGGAAATGGACTCGTCACCCCGAGTTCAAATCCTGGACGTGGTAATTGCATTTCACTTAGCGCTAATAGCCTTGGGAAAGGTATGAATTCTACTCTCCCTCCAGCTATGGATAAATAGTAGGGCAGACTGGGCTCTTTAACCTCGGTTAGGTAACTAGTCTAGGAGAAGGAAAACTCTGAATTCAAACCTGTTAAACTTCACTTAAGAAATTGACCTTGTGTCACATCCTGTTCGTGCGGAGAGGTTGGTAAATATATATAGTCTTCTTTTCAACTTAATCTTTGCAGCCTGTTCTGCAAAAAGGAATTCAAATAGATAATCAAATACCGTTTCTATTTCTTGCTCTCCCTCCGTACATATTTGATATTACAAAATAACTTATAAGTTTTACATAATTGATTGGTAGCCTATTCATTCTATAGCTTGATTCAAAATTAACAATTATGGAAAAACACAAGAAAAATGATTGACAGATTTTGACCTGCAGTTGACCTCACTTTTGATTTGTTAGAATGAGCTATGTGAAAGTTAGTTCAGGAAAGTCAGATTTTAGTTGGGTGCTGAACAGGACAGTTGCAAGAGCGATTTGTTCATAGAAAATAAATTCTCGCACGCATGTTTGTGGATCTGGGTTTATCTTATACATAATACCATATAATAATATATATATATATATATATATATATATATATATATATATATATATATATATATAGTGGTCGGTTGGCAGCCTTCTGTCTACGAGAGACGATGGAGTAGTATCAAAGTTTTCTTTTCTTTTTTTTTTTTAAATTTGAACTACATAGCCTGGGCAGGTTCATATGGAGGATAAACTGTTGCCCATGCAGCAAATACCCCCCTCTCTACACTGCCGCTGTGATCCAAAGGAAAGGTAAGGTACCAATGTGGTTTGGCAATGGTAGTGTTGCAGGAGTTGATGGGTAATACTGGATTTCAGCATCACACCCCTTTAGGGACTCCGGCTCCTGATTTGTTTTCGGGGTTTACGCCCCTAGCCTTTCCTTGAAGGCAGAGGTTTTATGTTTTATATAATGACAACCCAGTAATTTGAACCCATTCTATTGTGTCATAGCTAACTTCATTACTTTATTATTATTAACCAAATTTCATAACATGAATGTCAATGGAATAATATAATAATAATAATAATAATAATAATCATATATAATAATATATAGTAATAATAGAATAATAATATAATAATAATAATATAATATATAGTAATAATAATAATATATTTATTAATAATGGAGATTTGCTTCTGGTTTTTGTCTGTAACAAAAATTATGTCACTGCTTACGTCATATTACCCAAAATCGTCATAACATAGAATAAATACACCCAAAATTGGAACATGCAACATTAGACAGTCCTCATTGTTTTTTAAAACAAGTTTTAATAAATACATGACTGGTATCATATATCTATATATAGTTTGTTTTATTTTAATACATATTTAAAGTTTACATTTCAAATTGTTTTATTTTTTGATCCTTTAATGAATTTGATGATTTTACTTACTTAGGGTACAAACTCGCTGACATTGAATTTTTAACTCCCACCCCTCAGGCAATATGTTTCAAAAATCTATTTTTACATTGTCTGGAGGGCGTTTTTTTATTTTATTAGTATAATCAATTTTACTATTTTTCATTTCTTTTTTTTGTAGGTAGTCAACGCCTATATATGATGAGAACCTGGGCAGCAGCTTGTGTCTAAATCTAGCACTGCAAGTGTGTCTAAAGTTATATTTCTTCATTTGACAACATTAAATGGAAGGTGGGTTGCGAATGTATTCCCTGATGTCTGCTGTCAGAAAACTATAAGATATTTTGTACATTTTGGTATCAATGCTTTTAAAAGCCAAACAACAGAACATGGACAAAGAGGAAGCAAAAAAAGGCTATACTCAGCCAATATTGGTAAGAATCATAATCCAAGAATTCTGGCCATTTTCTTCCTGCAACACTTACCTAAAAAAGAAAAAAAAAAAGAAATTTTAAAAAATCATTCAAGAAAATGAGCTTCATAAAAAAAACATGTATGTATTTACCAAACCCCTCCACATGAGCAGGATGCAAGACAAGGTCAATTTCTTAACTCTTAACATCCTGTTAAGAATTTTCTAAGTCCAAAGCCCCATTCCTATAAAGATTTATCAAAAAATGGCTAAAAATGGCCTTTTCATTTAAAGTTACCTGTTATTTCCCCTTAGATCAAAGATTTCTAAATATATTTAATATTACATTTAAACAAAGGCTTTCATTTGGGTAGATTAGAAAAATGAATGTGACTTCCTACCGGGTGGAATGAGGTGGTATAGGATGTTAAGAGTTTTAAACAGAGTTTAAAAAGTTTGAATTCAGAATTTCTCTTCTCCTAGACTGCTTACGTAGCCATGTTTAAAGAGTGCAGTCTGCCCTACTTACCCATAGCTGGAGGGAGAGTAGTTGGAATCATACCTTTCCCAATGGTATTAGCGCTATGTGAAATACAAACAGCCTTGTACAGGATTTGAACTCAGATCGACGTGTCCATTTCCTATGATTCTAAGCATTTCACCATGCGCCTCCATAAAAAAATATCTATGGGGTTAGGCTGTCAGGGTGAGTTATTACAAGTTTCTTCTATCCCCCATCCCTTTATTTCTTTCTCTGACTGTATTCTCACTTAACCATTGTGTCACAAAAGTAATGTCTTGTGTTGTTAATCACAAACAAACAAACAGAACATGACATCTCAACCAGAATCTTAAGAAGATAGACAGCTCAAAAGAAGTTAGAAGATCAAGTAAGAAAAACTGCCAAATCTTAGGATGATGAACAGAACAAGTTAAGAAAATGGTAGCCAGATAGCAGAGGATCGACTGATAGCTACTCAGACCAAGCTGTATGAAGTGAGAAGAAAAAAATACAGAACATGATTAAGAATGGTATACAGCCACAGGTATGCAAGACAAAGTATGCTATGCAACAATATTAAGAGAAGCCAAGGTTAAAGAGCCCAGTCTGCCCTACTATTTATCCATTGCTAGAGGGAGAGTAATTGGATTCATACTTTTTCATGGGGGTATCCTGTTCTCATTCCATTAACCATAGCTGGGGTACAGGTGTTAAGCTGTGTTAATTATTGTTCTATGTTACTACTGCCCCTGACCAGGATTCAACCTGCAGTCTAGAGATAACTGTCACTTAGAACTGTCAACATAGGGAGAGTATGTGTATGCATACCTTTCCCAAGGGTATTAGCGCTATGTGAAATACAAACAGTCTCGTCTAGAATTTGAACTCTGGTCGATGAGTCCATTTCCTATGACTCTAACCATTACACCACGCATATCCACATAGGAACTATAGATATAACATACTTTTGTTCATCCCATCCTGAATATAGTGAATCATGTGACCAGAAAAAAAGTTAATTATATAGTTCTCATGTATGATATACAACCCTGACTTTTGGGTCGAAACATCTGGAAAAATAGTACAGCTTATTTACAAATGATTATGTAATGTCTCTTGAGTGTAAAATATAATTCCTTCATTTCAATTGACCTGAAACTCCCACATTCCATCTCTCCAATTGTATCAGTGAAAATAGGATCTCGTTAAACAACAGGTTGTTGTTATTGGTTTGGAATATTTACAATTATTCAAGCAGATCAGCATTTTGTAAAAATGTCATCAGTCGATCAACATGTCAGTTTCCATCAAAGGAAACAACTTTAAAGCTAAAAGTTTAAAATCTATGAATGACTGTTTGAATATTTGTTGAATCCAATTAAATCTATTTCTATGTTAACACAAAAGGTTCTTCATTTTTTTCTTTTTATTCCAATGCTTACTTATAGTCATCTTTTCAACTTAATCTTTGCAGCCTGAATCCTGAAAAGACATTCATTATGCAGAGCTTGTGTCTGGTAAAAGACAGATTGGTTGCCCCCCAGATGCAATTCAAGGATGTCTGCAAGAATGATCTCAGGTGCTTTGGCATTGCCCCTTCTAGCTGGGAAAATTCGGCTCAGGACCACCCTCGGTGCCGGCAGAATCTCTGTAGAGGACTGTTCATGTCAAAAGTCACCCTGACGCAACACAATTATTCAAGCAGATCAGCATTTTGTAAAAACGTCATCGGTCAATCAACATGTCAGTTTCCTTCAAAGGAAACAACTTTAAAGCTAAAAGTTTAAAATCTTATGAATGACTGTTTGAATGTTTGTTGAATCCAATTAAATCTATTTCTATGTTAACACAAAAGGTTCTTCATTTTTTTTCTTTTTATTCCATTTATATCGGAAATTGGGTTATCTGCCCCTATTAGTTCCTGGAATCACAGGCCAGGGGCAGACCCCTAAAATTCAGGAGAACAGACCTGGCAGGCAAAGGGAACAGTACTAGCTGATACTAGCAGAAGAATAGAACTACAGTGACTTTACCGGACAACTTAGAGACATTACTGAGACCTATACAACTAAGATAAGTGTATTTGAAACCCCTTGTATTACCTAAAAATATATCCCCGCCAGGAGAAATCCTCTAGCAACTCTGAAAGACATTTACACAACTCTTAAAGACATTTACATAAGAATTGTATACTCTGACAAATATTACTAACCCAGAATAAACTGTTAACCCAATTATAAACTCTTATAATTGCCTTGTACCTTTCCTTCATAAATACAGACATGTTTGTAAAGTAACTATTTGTTTACTTTATTTCTGTTATTTATGGCCAAGACTCCTCAAACTTTCATCTGTCCAATGAAAATAGACATCAAGGATCTTGTTTAACAATGGATTATTGTTATTGGTTGGGAATCTCTGCTTAGAATTATTCAAGCAGATCAGGATTTTGTAAAAAATGTCACTGGTTGATCAACATGTCCGTCCATATAAAAATAAACACCTTTAAAGCTAAAAGCTTAAAATTTAGGGATGACTATTTTAAAGGTATCCCATCGTTAAGTTTAAAATTTTGAATGATTATTTTAAAGCCACCTCATCATTTCATTAGAAGAGAGTAAGACAAAAACTTACATATACACAACTAGAAGTATGTATACACAAATTCCAGGGTAGGAGGAGGTGTGTGGTCTAATGGTTAGAGTCATAGGAAATGGACTTGTTGCCCTGAGTTCAATTCCTGGATGAAGCTGTTTGAATTTCACATAGCGCTAATACCCTTGGGAAAGGTATGAATCCAATTCTCCCTCCAGCTATGCCTAGGTAACCAGTGTAGGAGAAGGAAAACTCTTAATTCAAACCTGCTAAACTCCGCTTAAGAAATTGACCTTGTGTCACATCCTGCTCGTGTGGAGAGGTTGGTATATATATATACACACAATTCCACTTTACATGTCAGAA
Organism: Doryteuthis pealeii; assembly: GCA_023376005.1. Taxonomy (NCBI): domain Eukaryota; kingdom Metazoa; phylum Mollusca; class Cephalopoda; order Myopsida; family Loliginidae; genus Doryteuthis; species Doryteuthis pealeii. The sequence goes on from CM042163.1 coordinate 48,992,109, forward strand.
ATTATTCATAAGTCCTTCTAACAAGCGAAATACTTATTATTATACACTTATTGTTATATACTATAATTATACACTTATGTGGGAAGCATGGTGGTGTACTGGTTAGAGTCACAGGAAATGGACTCGTCGAGTTCAATTCCTGAACGAAACCACAGTTCATATAGCACTAATACCCTTGGAAAAGGTATGAATCCAACTATTCTCCCTCCAGCTATGGGTAAATAGTAGGGAAGACTGGGCTCTTTAACTTTGGTTAGGCAACCAGACTAGGAAAAGGAAAACTGAATTCAAACCTGTTAAATCTGCTTGGGGTAGTCACTACTAGAATAGGCTCAGTCCTAATCAGTGATCTATTTCACTAACACTGTGACTTTTAGCTGGGCTTGAACACTAACTTGTGATTGATGGAAATTATACAATTCATCAAACAAGCCCTACTAGAATAGGCTCAGGCCTAATTAGTGATCTATTTTAATTTAAAAATTTAGAAAAAAAAAATTATTTAATTTTTTATTTTAAAAAAATGTAAAATATTTTTGTGTATAGTTAGAAATTATTTATAACTCCTTCAAACTTAGTGTATACATCTTTATATATTTATAAGTGTATTCTATCATTATACTCTTATTATTGTATACTCTAATTATACACTCATGTGTATAATCAGAAATTTAAGTGCATACATTTTTGTATTATAAGTGTATTCTACAATTATACACTTATTATTATATACTATAACTATACAATTTTTTTATATACTATAATTACACACTTATCATTGGAAGTAAGATGAGGAAATTAATCCGACAGTACGTGGAGAATGGTTGCATCTTATCATTATATTCTATAATTATGCACTTTTATTACATATCATAATTATACACTTATGTGTATAGTTAGAAATTATTTATAACTCCTTCAAACTAACAAGTGAATGCTTCAATAAAAAACAGGAGTGTTTCTTTTAATCTTCTTTCTACTTTATACATCAATTTGGGTCAGAAAAGAAAAGCATTCCTTTAATGAAAATATTTAAGAAACCACAAATTATGCAGTTGTATGAATAATTTTGGGCTTAACTGTACATGTGTGTGCACCTGTACAAGCACATATGTGTATGTGTGTGTGTGTATGTGTGTGTGTGTGTGTGTGTGTGTGTGTGTGTGTAAGTGCGCATGGGTGTATGCTCTTGTTTAAAGATATGAGGTGAAGCACGCACACATTCTCAATTTCAAGTAGTCTCAACATAAAAAATTTATTTGAATATATTTATAAATATGGTGATATCACATACATAAACTCAAAATATTTATTTTCTCACCAGCAGAATCACTGTGCACCCCTCCCACCAAAAATAGTCATAATATCAAGACTTATTAGAATATGTTTATAAATATGGTGATATCACATACATAAACTCAAAATATTTATTTTCTCACCAGCAGAATCACTGTGCACCCCTCCCACCAAAAATAGTCATAATATCAAACTTATTAGAATATGTTTATAAATATGGTGATATCACATACATAAACTCAAAATATTTATTTTCTCACCAGCAGAATCACTGTGCACCCCTCCCACCAAAAATAGTCATAATATCAAAACTTATTAGAATATGTTTATAAATATGGTGATATCACATACATAAACTCAAAATATTTATTTTCTCACCAGCAGTATCACTGTGCACCCCTCCCACCAAAAATAGTCATAATATCAAAACTTATTAGAATATTTTATAAATATGGTGATATCACATACATTAACAGAAAAAGTGCACACCCCTCCCAAAATGAGAGGTCTAAGAAATCCAATATGGTGCTTACCCCAAAGCAATGCAGCTGGTGTGTGATTTTGTACTCAACCTATATATGTGTGCCTTTGTTTGAATATATGTATTTACCAACCCCTCCGCATGAAAAGGATATAAAACATGGTCAATTTTTAAGTGGTGTTTAATGAGTTTGAAAAAGAGCTTTCCTTCTCCTAAATTGGTTGCTCAACCAAGGTTAAAGAGTCTAATCTGCCTAACTCTTTACCATAATTGTATACATTTGGTTAAATATATATGTGTATGTGTGTGTATGTGTGTGTGTGTGTGTGTGTGCCATTGTTCAAACCTATATATGTGTGTGTGTGTGTGTGTGTGTGTTGATCTTGCTTAAATATATGTGTGTGCTCTGGTTTAAATATATATGTGAGCATGTATCTGTGTGCTCTGGTTTAAATATAAATATGTGTGGGCATGTGCATGTGTGTGCCCTTGTTCAAGTGTGTGTGTGTGTGTGTGTATCCCTGTTTAAATATGTGTGAGTGTGTGTATGCTGGTTTAAATATATATATATGTGTATGTGTGTGTGAGTGTGTGTGCTCTGGTTTAAAATATATATACGTGTATGTGTGTGTGTGTGTGTGTGTGTGTGTGTGTGCCCTTGTTCAAGTGTGTGTATGTGTGTCCTTGTTTAAATATGTGTGAGTGTGTGTACGTTGGTTTAAATATATATGTGTGTGTGTACTTGTATTCTGGTTTACATATATATATGTGTGTGTGTGTGCCTTTGATTATATATATGTAGGTGTGTGTATGTGTGCACTTGTGTAAATATATGTATGTGTATGTGTGTGTGTGTGTGCTCTTGTTTAACTATTCAAAAATTGCAACTGTTGCAAAATATGTGAAATGCAACAATTTGCAAATGATTTAAATTATGAGTAAATATTCGTATTTCTTCAAATCATATATACGACTGGCGGTCGGAGAGGCCCCCTCCGATCAATCGGCTGGTCACATCAAGCCCTAGCACCTATATGATTTTCCCAACCCTATTGCCCTTATGGCAAGCCCCAAACCCTTTTTATCATGGGTGCCTGAGGGTCTACATGTCCTGGGAATGACATCTATCTGATGGGAGGTTCCAGTTTTGGAGGTTTGGGGAATCTGGAGCACCCCTTCATCACCATTGCTCCCAGGTCCACTCTGACCCGGAGTGGTAGTACCTGTTAGGGTCCCATCTATGGGTTAAATAGAAAAATGTATTTATAAAAAAATTGTATTATCCATTAAGAATTGATTTATTTCAAAACTTTATCAGCATTAAATGACCCACTGTGGTTGATATGCCGTAAAACAAAACAAACAAATCAAATCATATATCTAGGAATATTAGAATCACTGTCTGTATAGAAATGGTTTTAAAATTAAAATCGATAATAAAATGACTGGGTTGGAAAGGTGATCCACAGGGAATTATATGGTATATCCATAAACCAGAATCTGTTCTTGAGAATGAAACGCATTATGAATAATTATTCCAGTCATTCTTAGAATTTTAAGAAGATCAGTCAAAAGTTATTTGATTTCTCAATTTAAAATACTTACATATATTTATTTCATACTTTATATAAGTACAGTTTAAAAAAAATTTCTTCATGAAGGATTTAAAAAAAGATTTTTTTCTTTTCTTAAATTATTCATGGATTCTTGACTAACTAATTTTAGAATCATACGTGAGATCTTAACACACACACACACACACACACATATATATATATCTTATATATATATATATATATATATATATATATATATATGTATATATATATATATGTATATATATATATATATAAAAAAAAGTAAGTAAAGTCGACGGGGCGGCCTAAAGTCGGTATCAGCCAGTCAGCGAGGGAGTCTATCCCCTTTTCAATAGCGCTAGACCAAGGAGATTGTTTTAGCATCTGAGGTGGAGCGCCACACCTACCATCAGCTCCTCATCCCTGTGCTACTCATACGCTGAGTTGGCAAGGACCGGTATCGAACTAGGAACCTTGTGGTTTCTAGCCGAACGCTCTACCGACTGAGCTAATATATATGAATCCAGACAACCATATGAATTCTTTCAGTTGAATGTTATATGAGATTATTCTGTTGAAAATCTAACAGACCTTATTTAAAGGTGTTTGAAAAATTTTCAGCTATTTCTTCATCATCAATTTACTATATTGGTCAAGGAAGTGTTGGGAAGAATTTTTGGGGGGTGCTAATAAATTTTGCACGGTAAGATCAGTTAGATGTCGATGTAAATTTATATGGATAATGAAAATGGTGGGGCTGAGTGAAACTTAACCCAACCTTTCACTTCCCCCTACCCCCACTCTTGTATAAAACTTTCTAAAGGCCCCCCGGCCTGTAATAAGAATGTTTTACAGCTGACCCTCTTCACTGTAGTTTAGACAGGAAAGTGTAAACTCATGAGCCAGTCAGTGGAGTCAGAGTCAAGGAGTTGGAATCAGATGTAATTAAGGGGTCACTGGATTCAGAATTGGAGTTGGTAAGACTATACCAACTCCCTGGTCTAGGGCTAGTAAAAAGGAGATAGGCTCCCTTGCTGTTCAGCTAATTCCAACAATAGTCCACAATATAAAGCTAGATATATGTATATATACATACATACATATAGTTATTAAACATGTTTGGTTACATAATGAATATTCTCACTAGATCACCAGTTAAGCAGCCATGAACCTGTTCACTGAATGGATGACTATTTAAGCAACAGCAGATACTGTAAGAAACCTGAATCCTTTCTTTACCAAAATGATTAATTCAGCCTTAAATGACCCGAAAAGTTGATATGCCATAAAACAAAACCACCAATCGACATAATGAATAGGTGGCCAATTCATTTTGCATAGAATTTAAAAATAATGGTTAAATGTAAGAACTCATCAGAAGTTCTCTCATTGGTTGGTTTGGTTATGTGACCACCCAGTCTGTGAGAATGATTTGGTTAGTTAATCAGATTAGTCTCAGGCGTTGAAGGGAACAGATGTATATGGCTTTTCTCCATGTGTGGGTTATGGGTCTTGGGCAAATAAAAGATGTCAAGTTTGAACTATGTCTTGCTATTCATAAATAAGAACCATCAGAAGATGGACATTAAGAAGAGACCCAAACCAACCCAAGTCAACCCGAGAAGACCCAGATGAAGAACTCAACTCAACACTATCCATAGAAGATGGAAGATATATACAAGGTAAGTATGATAAGAATAATAAAGAGCTATGCAACACTTTTTCACAGTTTATATCTCCTACTATTAGTAGACCAGTTCAAGTACATAGGTAGTAATATCTCATCCACTGAAAGTGATATTAATGCACATATAGGGAAGGTATGGACTGCTTTAGACAGATTATCAATCATATGGAAATCTGATCTCAATGATAGGTTAAAGTGACAATTCTTCCAAGCTGTAGTTGTGTCAGTGCTACTGTACTTTAAGAAAACAACAACAACATTCAATTCTTATATTAATCACACAATCCCCCCTCCCCATTGATAGACTAACTTGGATCTTAATAAAGTGCCAAGAGTATTGTTGTATACCCTTTCTTACTTCTTACTTCTGGTCGTCTTTTCTTCTGGCCGGCTTTGGTTCTATCTTCTAAGGTCTGGACTTTCTTGGGGACTTCGTGTCTGGTTTCTGTTAGGGATTTCTCCTTATCAGAAGCCCTGTGTCATTGTTAGTTTTTAGGTAATAAACACAAGACTTCGATTTACTTTGATGTTACTTTATTTGTAAATCCCCAAACCAGACATCTGCGCACATCCTACGAGCTCGGCTCCTACTTGCTAACTGACTCAAACTTACTATCCTTCAACCGGAAGACAGGGTCTTCTATGCCTTCCGGTTTTCCTGATTTATCCCCGGAAGGCAAGGTGAGAGTGAGGTCAAGCGCCGTCACTCACCTCAAGGCCATCAGCTGCACTAATCGCCATTATGATTTCTACACTATTGCCATAAATATTAGGTATCTAATAATTATGTAACAGCTGCACCACTTGGATCCTAATAAAGTGCCAAGAGTATAAGTTAGATGGGAGTTGCACAAGAATAAACAAATTATAGAAACAACATTCCACAAGAAAACAGCTCAACAGCCACTTGTCCCTATCATTCTGTGGTATATCAGCAGGTCCTGCTCGTACCATATCATTTCTGTCATAAATTAAAAAAAATAATAATAAACGATTTCATCAATATGGTAATATTTGAACATTGGCCTTTATACATTAAATAAATATTGTTGATGAAATTAGTGGAAGAAATATATATATATAGTATTTTTTTTTAGATGGGAATTTATTTAATAAGAACCTTATTTAATAAATTTGAAAAATTATGTAGATTATATGAAACCATATTTCAATTGGCTGAGAGGCATTTAATATTTTATTAAAAAATCCGAGATATAAAAAGTATTTTTTTTTAGATAGGAATTTATTTAATAAGAACCTATCACACAAACTATCCAAGTAAGATGAACAAGGAATGCTGGACACTGTTGGAGAAGCAAGGACAAACTCATAAGTGATATTCTCCTGTAGAAAACTACACATGGGTATGTCAGTGTGGGCTGGCCAGCAAGGAACTACATTGATCAGCTCTGCATAGATTCTGAATGCTGTGCAGAGGACCTCATGTCGTGGATATCCGTGCCGATTTGATGATGATGAATGATATCTCCTACAGATAGTAGCAAATGGAAAATTTTAATCACTTCTGGAAAATTTTAAATAGTTGACCTCATTTTTGCTAATAAAACTGAACTTCCAAATATTCTATAATGCAAAACAATTTTGTTTATGAATTTTTGTTGCCACTGGGATATTGCATCACTGTAATAAAAAACAACAACATTCAATTCTTATATTAGTCACACAATCCCCCCTCCCTATTGATAGACTAATATGCCACATATCAAATCTGATTTGTACACACATTAATGAAAATATCACACATGTACACACACACACACACACACACACTATATATATATATGTGTGTGTGTGGAGAAATGTAGACAAACACAGGATGTTGTAGAAAATGGATGTTTATTGTAGGTAGTGATATCGATTTTGTAATGTTTCAGTCTGTTAGACCTTCTTCAGGACGTTGGATTGAGTTTTTGCTTCAATGGTGAACATTTTCATACTGGTGAATTAGGAGGTTGTGAATAAGGGGAGGGGTGGTCAATTGTTGGCGTTAGCAGAGGTTGGTAGTAGGAGATTTTCCTTTATCTCTCAGATAGGGTGATATATATATATATATATATATATATAATATATATATATATATATATATATGTATATATGTATATATACATACATCTAACATGTACCTTGGTTAGGCAACCAGTCTAGGAGTAGGAAAACTCTAAATTCAAACTCTGCTTAAAAATGACTTTGCGTCATATCCTACTTGTGCGGAGGGGTTGGTAAATATGTATATCTGCAATCTTTGAGTAAAAAGAGTAAGAAAATGGGACCATATCACCTTTAGGCACCCCTTTTGCAATCTCGATTCATAAGGACATGTTTTTCATTTACACTGTCAAAATCCGGTTGTTTGTTAAGAGACGATTTTTAGATTAAAAAAAAAAATTATAAAACTAACCTCTAACCCTAACCCCTAACAAACAACCGGATTTTGACGGTGTAAATGAAAAACATGTCCTTATGAATTGAGATCGCAAAAGGGGTGCCTAAAGGTCATATGGTCCAGAAAATATTATAATTTACATCTGAACACATGCAATACCTTCTCGGATTTAATATCTAAGTGTGAGGGGGAGTGGAGAAGAAAAAAAAAGCAAGTTTAATCTTGCATATTATATAATTTGACACAATGCAAACCTTATTTATTGAAATTTGTCTCTATTTAATAAAAGCGTAAATAATAACCAAATTATATTGGGTTTGAGACCGGTTTTGTTAAAACAAACAACAAAAACTAAACCATCCCTCGGCAATAAATAACAATGACGTTGTTCCAAAACTAATTTATTAAGCTTGGATGAGTATGGAGTCCTGTTGGCTAGGACTTTAGAATACACTAACCACCTTTGCAAAGGTGTAAGACTCTACCTCTAATGAGGCCACCTGTTTGCCATTGGTGATGACCTGTGATGCTTAAGGATGAAACCCTAGTGGCTGGGCAGTCCATGACATGCAATGCTCCACTTTGGCTCTTACTTAGACCGGACAGGTGGTCAAAGAGGCCCTCTCTGATCAATTGCTTGATCACGCCAAGTCCTAGCTTCTATATGATTGTCCCAACCTTATTGCTCTTATGGCAAAACCCCAACCCTTTTTATCATATATGTGCTAGAAAACAGTGGCGGAGGGTCTTAATGTCCTGAGTAAGACGTTAAACACAATATGATGGGGAAGATCCAATTCTGGAGCTCTTGGGAGTGTGGAGTAACCTTTCATGACCATTACTCCCAGGTCCACTCTGGTATTAACTGTTAGGGTCTCATCTATGGGTTGAATAGAAAAAATGAGTTAAAAAAATGTGTTTAAAATATTTGGTTAAAAAAATTGAATACCCATCAAGAATGAATAAAAACAAAATATCTTTGGCATAAAATAACCCAACAAAGGCTGACATACCATTAAATCCAACCCGGTCTGCCCTACTATTTATCCAGAGCTAGAAGGAAGTGAAAAGATGATAGGCTCCCTCACTGTCTGGCTGATACCGACAATAGGCCACTCTGCCGACTTTACTTTCTTTTATGTACAGGAAAACTCTTTTAAAAAAATCCATCCATATTAACCCTACCCTGCCACAACCTCCGCAATTTGAAAAAAAAGAAGTAGATAACGCTCCACACCTATCTATCTTTAACCCAGACATTCAACTCGAAAGAGCAGGTGAAAAATGAACAAAGAGCACCTGACCCTAACCCTAACCTTCAACTCTTTTGTCTCTTCTAAGTAAACGAAGAGGAGGAGGAGAAGGAGAAGAAGAAGGAGGAGGAGATTCTACATTCACCAAAAATATAAAATTAGCATCAATCAGTGTTTTGAAAAGATAACAACAAAGCAAAGAAAGAAAGGAAGAAGGAAAGAAAGAAAGAGAAAGAAAGAAAGAAAAAAGGAAGAAAAATGAAAGAAAGAAAGAAGAAAGAAGAAAGAAAAAAAGAAAAAAGGAAGAAGGAAAAAAAAAAAAGAAAGAAAGAAAGAAAGACTGAAAGAAAGAAAGAAAGAGAAAGAAAGAAAGAAAGAAAGAAAAAAGGAAGAAAGAAAGAAAGAAAGAAAGAAAGAAAAAAGAAGAGAAAGAAAGAAAAAGAAAAGAAAGAAAGAAATAAAGAAAGACTGAAAGAAAGAAAGAAATACTGAAAGAAAGAAAAAAAGGAAAGAAGGATAGAAAGAAAGAAAGAAAAGAAGAAAGAGAAAGAAAGAAAGAAAGAAAGGAAGAAGGATAGAAAGAAAGAAGGAAAGAAAACAACAAAGCCAAGGAAGAAAAAAAAGAAAGAACGAAGGAAAGAAGGAAAGAAAGAACAGAGAAACGATAGAAAGAAAGAAATAAGGAAAATGATGTGCCAACAAGATGATAGTAGAAAGAAAGAAAGAAATCTACAGAAAGAAAGAAAGAAAGAAAGAAAGATGAACAGGGTAATGATAAAAAGAAGAAAGAAAGAAAGAAAGAGAGAAAATGATGTACTAACAAAAATGAAGAAGAAAGAAAGAAAGAAAGAAAGAAAGAATAGAGTAAAAAAAGAAAGAAACCAACAATGCCAAAAAGAAAAATAAATTTTGATGCCAAAAGAGAAATTCTATTCTGATCTGATCAAAGAATGCCAAAGAGAAATCAGATTTCTATTCTTGTAAAAAAATGGGTCAATTTAGTTGTTAAATGTTCACATCTCAAAGATTGACTGAACAGGAGAATTACCATAATAATAATAATAATAATAATAATAATATCAAAGTACAAATTGATAAGACACAACAAAACAGCAAATTTAGAGTGTGTGGTGACAGAGATGTGACCATAAACTATGTATTAAATGAATGCAGCAAATTAGCACAATGTGAATACAAAGCTAGATACCACTGGGTTGGAAAGGTGATCCACTGGGAATTATGCAAAAAATTAAATTTTGACCATACAACAAAATGGTATATGCATAAACCAGAATCTGTTCTTGAGAATGAAACCCATAAAATTCTCTGGGACTTTGAGATAAAGACAGATCACCTGATCCTAGCAGAAGACCAGACCTAGTATTGATTAACAAAAAAAAAAAGAGAACTTGTCAACTCGTAGATTTTGCAGTTCCAGCAGATCACAGGGTGAAGATGAAGGAAAAATGAAAGATAGACAAATACCTGGCCTTGCCATAGAATTGAAAAAGCTGTGGAATATGAGGGTCAAAGTGATACCAATTGATGTTGGTAGACTTGGAACGGTCCCAAAAAGCTTGGAAAAAAAAACAGGAGGAAATGGAAATCAGAGGAAGAATTGAGACCATCCAGACCACTGCATTGCTACAATTGGCCAAAATACTTAGAAGAGTCCTGGAGACCTGAGGAGACTTGTTGTCACTCTGACTCCAGTAAAATACCATCAGCTAACGCTGGTGTGAAAAACTCCCATAATGATAATAATAATAATGATAATGACAATAATTTCTTTCTTTCTTTCTTCCGCACACTCACCCCCTCTCTCTATCTTTCCCCTAATCTCTTTTTTGCTTTCTTTCTTATTGTAATTTTTTCTGTGTAAGATATCCTTTTTCTTAAACTCAATATGAGCCTAGTCTTATCAGATAGCCTACTATATAAAGACTCTTTATGTAGTAGGCTATCTGATGAGACTAGGCTCATATTGAGTTTAAGAAAAAGGATATATATATTTTATATGAGCACAAACATAATATTAAATTGGGCAATTTTCAGAACACCCTCCTCCAACATATGTCTGAAACTGATCATAACTTTAGTTTCAATGATGCCACAATATTAGCTCATATTCACAACAAAAGACTACGACAGATTTTTGAAGCCTGTGCAATTTCGCTTTTGCCCTCCCTTAACAATCGACATGGATTTTTTAATATATCACCGTTTCTAGCTATACTAGTTTTAAATAACTACAAAATACCAGGCTTCATTTAATTATTTAGTTATCATTCCCACTTTGTTCCCTTTGTTCTCATAAAATAAGTCTATTAATACTTTTTCTTGTCTTTTGTTGAATGCATTTCTTCGAGCTGCATCACGCGTCATGACATCTTCGCGTGTGTGGATCGCGACTTGTCTTTCAAAAATTATAACGCTGAACAAATACAGTTACACAACAAAAAAAGATTTTATAAACATTTTCATCTCCTGTCATCTATAAAACATCCATCAATTTCTTCACCCCAAGGTATATCCTGATGAACTCGTAGATTTTGCAGTTTCAGCAGATCACAGGGTGAAGATGAAGGAAAAATGACAAGATAGACAAATACCTGGACCTTGCCATAGAATTGAAAAAGCTGTGGAATATGAGGGTCAAAGTGATACCAATTGGTGTTGGTGCACTTGGAACGGTCTCAAAAAGCTTGGAAAAAAAAAACAGGAGGAAATGGAAATCAGAGGAAGAATTGAGACCATCCAGACCACTCCATTATAAAGAAACCGAAATGTTTAAACATCGATAAATAAATTCATCCTATTTTCAGAACACTTGTTTTTTTTCAAATTTCTTAAATATATATTATATATATATATATATATATATATATATATTATCAATACACTTCCTCAAACTTTCATAATAGAACTGGCCTAGAAGAATATTTACCATTTTCTCATCAGCAAAAGATACTTCAAAAATTATGAAAGGAAGTTATTTTTTTCTTCCTTTAATAATCAGCAGAACAAAGAGACAAAGAGGCCATTTTCTTTTTCTACCTCTCTAGAAAAGAAGACAGAAAACTTGCAAGTGCCATTTTGATCTGAAGACTGGGACAATAAAAGAAAGGAATTCATTCTTTAATTTTCAAATCTCTTAATGTATATGGAGGGCTGTTGTTGTTGTTCTTGTTGTAGGTGGGGGAGTGATTAAACAAATATCCAATTTAGTTCCATTTTTAAAGAAAAAGACAACTTTTCACAGCAGCAGGCAAATTTTTCAGAGAAGTTTGGCTCTTGGCCTGTTGGGGGGTGGGGGAATCCCTTTACTGAAGGGTGCAGCTTTAGAATTACACAAGAGGTTGGCAGTGGGTGAACGATTAAAAAAGGAATAAGAATTATAATGCAAGAAGTTGAATCAATATGTCTTTAGGATCCTAAATAGGAAACACACCAGGAAGGGGAATAATGGTTTGATAAAGCATATATATCTATCTATTATTATACTAAAACTGAGCGAATCAATTTTTGTGTCTCAAAGGCTTTTTTGCTGTTTAGTTTGAATGACAAGAAAATTATACTAAATTATTAGATATATATAGACAGGGGGGAAGTGACAGGCAGAATGTAAAGTAAGGGATGGGTCAGTTTCTGATTTAATTGCAAAGTACGACTAATTATAACCAATTAAAATTTTATTTCAAACATACTCAATCCTTAAACTAAGGAATAATTTAGTATAAGATTCATGTCATTAAACTAAACAGTAAAAAAGCCTTTCGGAAACAAACATTGATACACTCAGTTTTAGTATAATAATAATGACATATATATATATATAAGTAAAGTAAAGTCTTCGGGGTGGCCTAAAGTCGGTATCAGCCAATCAGCAAGGGAGTCTATCCCCTTTTCAATAGCGCTAGACCAAGGAGATTGTTTTTAGCATCTGAGGTGGAGCGCCACACCTACCATAAGCTCCTTACTTTACCGCACAAATTCCTGTGCTACTCATACACTGATTTGGCGATGACCGGTATCGAACTAACAACCTTGTGGTTTCTAGCCGAACGCTCTACCGAAATATATATATATATATATATATATATATATATATATATATAAGTATTTTATAATTTGCTTGAAGCATTGTGTTTATATTGATTTGGTGGTTGGTTCTGAAGGCCATCACAATGCAAGTGTAAAGAAAAATGAGATAACTATGATGTTGTTTGTTTACCTTTGATTTATTCTTAATATTTCAGGATAAAGATCTCTTCATCAGAAAATTTCTGAAAGTCTGGAGCAGTTAGCTTGTTGCTAGGAATTGTCCATTCTGTTTTATGCCTGGGGGGATATCTTCCAAATTCTGTGTGTGTGTGTGTATGTGTAAGTCTGTATGTGTGTCTTCCAAACCAACCACCAAACCATTATATCTATATATATATCCAAGTGTTGTATACCTTTCTTTAGTTACTTCTATTCTTCTTCTGGCATCTTTGACATCTTAAGTTCTTCTAGCGTCTCTTCTAACATCTGGACTTCGTCTTGGTGGTCGGTTGCACTTAACTCATTTCTTCTTCTAGATCGGTCTTGTTACCAAGACATTCATTAATCACAAAACCGTGTTATTTTCTTAAGCTTAACTAAACATTTCATGTAACTAAACATCTGACTAACATAGCGCGCGTATGCAGGAGTTTGAGTTAAGGCAGGACATCTTCTCTGCCCGACGTCTAAACTGAAACTGAGGACCCAACCAGGTCCCACGTGACTTCACATATTTCGCGGCTTTCTGTACTATTCCATGGAAAGTCCCGCCGTGATATGAAAAGGGTCATCCCTTTAGAAATACAGGGGATTGACAATAATCTTATGCAACCACATAGATTATGTAACACAAGTTAAAAAAAAACTAAATTGACCTGTAGTAAAGTTGGGACCCTGTATCAAATGGGGTGGGGGTGATGTGCTACATGAAACCCTAGCACCAGCCTTGCATTTCTACAGAGATCCAAGTTTTGATCTAAAAAACTAAATTGACCTGTCATAAAGTTGGGGCCCTGTATCAAATGGAGTGGGGGTGATGTGCTAGATGAAACCCTAGCACCAGCCTTGCATTTCTACAGAGATCCAAGTTTTGATCTAAAAAAACTAAATTGACCTGTCATAAAGTTGGGGCCCTGTATCAAATGGAGTGGGGGTGATGTGCTAGATGAAACCCTAGCACCAGCCTTGCATTTCTACAGAGATCCAAGTTTTGATCTAAAAAAAACTAAAGTCATTACCAGATTTAGATTAAAGAAATTGCTTTCTTTAAATGACAAAGAAATTTGATTATAAAACCTATCAGCAATCCAATCATTCATTCATAAAAGAAAACCAAAGAAAATTTGATTGAAAATGAATGACAAAACAGTTATTCTTTTTAGAATTAGATTTTTAATATTGAATATGCAAATTAGTTATATACTTGAAACAAAAACGATTACATTGGCCATTCTAGTCATTAAAGATAAGTAGTATCCATAGATATAAACTTCAGTTATTTCTACATAGAATATATAAGTAAAAAGTAAAGTCGTCGAGGCGGCCTAAAGTCAGTATCAGCCAATCAGCGAGGGAGTCTATCCCCTTTTTACTTGCGCTAGACCAGGGAGATTATCTTAGCATCTGAGGTGGAGTGCCACACCTACCATCAGCTCCTTACTTTACCGCACAGATCCCTATGCTACTCATACGCTGAATTGGCGAGGACCGGTATCGAATTAGGAACCTTGTGGTTTCTATCTGAACGCTCTACCAACTGAGCTAACTCGGCCCCTTATAGAATTATATATATATATATATATATATATATATATATATATATATAATTAAAAATTAATGGTAAAATGAATGAATGGATGAAATAAAAATGAATGAATGAAATGAGGGGGATAAATGAAAAATCCTTTCCTAGGGACCCCTCTCAAAAGTATTAAAACCCTTTTTGAGAGTGGAGTCCTTGATAGAAAGTTTTTCTCATCTATCATTAGACTCCTTTGAAACATCAAGTTAATATAATTATTCTATAAGTTATTAGAGAAGATAAAATCCGTCTCTTAACTTTGTAATATCTGTTGAGAATGGGTTTGAATTTTTAAATATACATATATCTAATCTTGTCTGGTTAACTTTTGAATATTGCTACATTGTAACTATCTTGAATTCAAAATAAAAAATGGTCAAATAGAAGAATTTATTTACTTAGCTTTTTTTTTCAGTTGTAAAATAAAATAAAATATATTAAATTAATTAGATAGCTCAGTAAATAAATAAAAAGATTATCTTTAATTATATATTAGAAAGATTGATGAATAATTTTAGAAAACTATATTTTATGAGTATTTTCAATTTTCAAATAGATTAAATATAATAAATTAAATATTTAGATTATAAAAGACAAAGTGTTATATATATATATATATATATATATATATATATATATATATATGTGTTTGTGTGTATGTGTGTGGAGAAAGGTAGACAAACACGGGATGTTTTAGAAAATGGATGTTTATTGTAGCTAGTGATGTCAACGATGCAACGTTTCGGTTTGTTAGACCTTCATCAGGACTTTAGGAATAGAGTTCTTGCTTCAGTGGTGAACATTTTCTTTCTAGTGAATTAGGAGGTCGTGAATAAGGGGAGGGGTGGTCGGTTGATGGTGTCAGAAGAGGTTGGAGGTGGATTTTCCTTTTCTCTCTGATAGGGAGTGTATCATAGTGGATTCTGATAGTGCCACAGGTGTTAGGTGTTTGGGTTATATGTATGTATGGTGGATGGCATAAGGATTGGTTATGAGTGTATGTTACAATCACCAGAGAACTCTCTCTCTCTTTCTCTCTCTCTCTCTCTCTGTCTCTGTCTCTGTCTCTGTCTCTCTCTCTCTCTCTCTATATATATATATATATATATATATATATATATATATATTAGGTACTGCCAAAGATGATGTAACAACTGTATTTTAACCCTCCGATTGAAAAAAATTTACCAAAAATCAGGGAATTATCTGATTTTAATGAAATTTTTGGTGTCAATTCATCAATGAATTAATTTTATAAAGCTGATGCTTTATAAAATTATTTTATTTCAAAACTTTCTGATTTTTTCAACTTTCAGAGATCCCTTGTATTAAGCAGAGCGTGATCCTTAGTGAAGAAACCTTTGGTTGTTCCTTGGTGTCCCTTAGTGTTGGATATGATCCTTTGGTTGTTCCTTGGTGTCCCTTAGTGTTGGGTATGATCCTTTGGTTGTTCCTTGGTGTCCCTCAGTTTTAAGTATGATCCTTTTGTTGTTCCTTGGTGTCCTTAGTATTGGGTATGATCCTTTAGTTGTTCCTTAGTATTGGGTAAAATCATTGTGTTCAACAATGTCCGTCGTTTGCAGGTCCGTTCGTCAATGTTGAATAAGGTGCAAATGAACAGATGTCAATATCAGCAATTAGATAGTTAACTAACCACATATTTGTGCTGTTGATCGGCAGGGATTTAATCTACATCACCTCGCCGAGTCTATAAGTTTAAGTGGTGGATTCCAGCACGCCTCATATACAAAACATATTTTAACACAGACTTTACTTACTTACTTAATACTAAGTTGTATGCTGCTCAACCTCAGATACTAAAGCAAAAATTGGTCTA
This sequence comes from Doryteuthis pealeii, assembly GCA_023376005.1. Classification (NCBI taxonomy): domain Eukaryota; kingdom Metazoa; phylum Mollusca; class Cephalopoda; order Myopsida; family Loliginidae; genus Doryteuthis; species Doryteuthis pealeii. Next base: position 49,008,489 of record CM042163.1, read on the forward strand.
ATGCAAGCACAAAAGGGATAGACTCCCTTGCCCAAGGGTATTAGCGCTATGTGAAATGCAAACAGCGTTGTCCAGGATTTGAACTCCGGTCAACGAGTCCATTTCCTATGACTCTAACCATTACACCACAGGCATGGGTACCAGTAGCACATTGACCTGCTCTGATAACCTCCTTAGTAGACCTAGAAGAGAACTAAATTTTGAAATTCTAGATATACTCTTAGAATTATGCCAAATATATGCATCCATATACAACAGGCATGGGTAGGTTTCTATGTATCTCTTCTGAAATGCATCCTATCTGCACATGTGTGAAATGAAGAATCAATATTATAGAAATACACAAGCGGAACACAAAGAGTCGGAGTAAAATAAAAGGAATGCGATGTTCAATTAGGAAGAAATTAAGCAAGGAAGTCTTTTTTTTTACTTCATTTTCTATTGTTAATGATTATTTAATGGGAAAAAAGTCTGTGGAATTGGGACAGAATTAATTACCAGAAAATTTTGAGAAAATTGTCAAAGAAATAAATCAAATAGAAGAAAAAAATTATAAAATGGTCTTGGTGTGAAAGTGAGAAAAAAAGAATACATACTCCCCATATATATATATATATATATAAAAGTAAGTAAAGTAAAGTCGTCGGGGCGGCCTAATGTCGGTATCAGCCATGCAGCGAGGGAGTCTATCCCCTTTTCAATAGCGCTAGACCAAGGAGATTATTTTAGCGTCTGAAGTGGAGCGCCACACCTACCATCAGCTCCTTACTTTACCGCACAGATCCCTAGGAACCTTGTGGTTTCTAGCCGAACACTCTACCGACTGAGCTAACCCGGCCCCTGTATATATATATATATATATATATATGTATATATATATATATACAAGGTGTGTCATAAAAGTATTGAGATTAAAGCAGTATTTATTTATATTTGTGTCATAAAAGTGCCAAATTTGAAGCTGTATTTACCAAGATAGAAATGAACAATGAATAGAACGTTAATTTTTTTTAGAATACAAGGTGTGCCAAAAAGTACAGAAAATCTCAATACTTTTTGACACACCTTGTATATTATATATATATATATATATACACACACACACACATATATATATTCACACACACACACACACATAATATATATATATATATACATATATATACATAATACACAGTGTATGGTTAACTCTATCTCACTTGATGAGTTAGTGGTGTGCCAATATATGTAGTATTATTAGGAGAGTGCTCAATATCTGTGATAGATCAATTGTTGTAATAATATATTATATATATATATATATATATATATATACACACACAATATATGTATGTGTGTGTGTGTGTGTGTGTATGTGTGATGTGGGGATACATATTTTTAGATATAAATTAGAACTCATCAGAATGCACGTGTGATGCCAAAAAAAATAAAAAATAAAAAAATAAATGTACGAATATGAAATTTTATGTCAAATACTTTTTATTATTATTAAACAGAAATATTATTACAATTTACATTCAATATAATTCAAAAAATGTAATTTTGTTTACTTAATCTTCTCAACAATTTCATTTATTTTAAAGGTATTTTGTTTTCATTTTTCCACTATAATTCAATAACTAACTCTATTCTTATCTTTCTAACTATATCCATCTATTTTATTTAGCTATCTATAAATCTGTTGCTGTTTTATTTATATCTGTTTTTGGGATGGCTGGTTGTTTTGTTTTACGGCATATCAACCCTTTCCGGGTCATTTAATACCAAATCAAGTCATTTTGATAAACAAAAAACTCAGGCTGGTTGGTTGTTTTGTCTTATGGCATATCAACTCTTTTCGGGTTATTTAATGCCAAATCAAGTCATTTTGATAAACAAAAAACTCAGGCTGGTTGGTTGTTTTGTTTTACGGCATATCAACCCTTTCCGGGTCATTTAATACCAAATCAAGTCATTTTGATAAACAAAAACTCTGTTTGGTTGGTTGTTTTGTTTTATGGCATATCAACTCTTTTTGGGTCATTTAATGCCAAATCAAGTTCATTAGGCTAGACGTGTGGTCAGAGAGGCCCTCTCTGATCAATCGGCTAGTCATATCAAACCCTAGTACCTATATGATTGCCCTAATCCTATTGCTCTTATAGCAAACCCTTAAACCTTTTTATCATATATGTGCTAGAGGGTAGTGGCTGAGGGTCTTATTGTTTTGGGTATGACGTTAAACTCTATTTAGGTCTGGGGAGTGTGGAGTACCTCTTCATCACCATTACTCCCAGGTCCACACTGACCCAGAGTGGTAGTACCTATTAGGGTCCCATCTATGGGTTAAATACAACAAAATGAGTTTTAAAAAGATGTGTTTAAAAACATTGAATTTAAAAAAACTGAGTACCTATCAAGAATGAATAAAACAAAATGTCTTTAGCATGGAACCCATTAAGAATTGACATGCCATAAAATCCAACCAACCAACCAACCAACCAACACACCACTCTATCTATCTATCTATCTATAAATCCATGTTCCTATTTATATCTATCACTCCATGTTTATAGGCCATTAAAACCAATCAACTACACGAAACATGCAAATACCAAAGCCTCCATGCTTCCTGTAATCCACCAACACCATACCTGATACCCCATCCACACACATATGCACACATGTGCACACATACATGTATATTATTACTGTATGCTATTCATGTTCCTGACACTAATCCATTATTCTATGTATTAGACATGAGACTTTGATGAGTTGTGGTGCACCTGAGCACTGTACACAATAAATTTCATTATTATCATAAACGTACAGGGTGGTTCTAAAGTCTTGTCACCCCTACAGTGTTTTTTTAGGTAAAATAATTACATAATACAACCAGAAATTCAAGGAAATAATTAAATTTTAAAAGATTTTTAGAGGTAAAATAATTACATAATTTATATATATATTATTATTAAAACGAAAAAAAAAAATGAAAGTTTAAACATGTTGGTGTAATAATACTTCAGACAATTCTGGACAATATACACAATTCAATTAAATCGAAAATAATGGACCTAAATTCCACCATCGTATGTCACCCCGTCGAAAGAAAAAAATACCAAAAATCAGCGAATTAACCAAATTTATTGAAATTTTCACTGTTGATACATTAGTGAATAAAAGATATAATGCACCAATTATTTTATTTAAAAACTTTTACCTTTTTTCAGGTCAGTTAATTTGAACCACGTATCTTTGAGGCGTAACACAGATTCTCAAAAATACGTGGTTCAAAGTTAACTGACCTGAAAAAATGTAAAAGATTTTAAATAAAATAACTGGTGCATTATATCTTTTATTAATTAATATATCAACACTGAAAATTTCATTAAATTCGGTTAATTCCCTGATTTTTAGTATTTTTTTTTTCTTTCGGCAGGTAACATACAATGGTGGAATTTAGGTCCGTTAAGTTCGATTTAACCCACAATTATCTAATCTCTAGGTATAAGATGGGTTGATATGCCATTAAAATCAATCAATCATATATTTATCTATGTATAATATTCATTAATTTCTAACCAACAACTGTAATTAGAGTTTGTGGCCAGGTAAAAAAAACAAAAAACAACAACAACAACAACAACAGAAGTATGGATGCTGATTTTCAGGGCAAGCTGACCCTCCCCCCTTAAAAGATTATGCTACATAATCTTCCTAACCACAAGTAATCAAAGTATTTGTGCACTTATAATATTTACTATGGGCTGAACTTGCACAAAGGTGTCAAAATTAGGGTGACCCAGAAAAAACAGAACCCACAAATTTTGTAATAAAACTGTTAATTTTAACTATGGGGGTCTAGGGTTAGGGTTTAGGGTTAGGGTTAGGGTTATGGTTAGGATTAGGGTTAGGGTTGAGGTTTAGGGTTTAGGGTTTTCATTTAGTTTAATGGGAAAATGAATAAATAATTTGGGTTCTGTTTTTTCTGGGTCTCCCTGTATACCGGTGACCCAGAAAAAACATAACCCACAAATTTTGTAATAAAACTGTTAATTTTAACTATGGGGGTTTAGGGCTAGGGTTAGGGTTAGGGTTAGGGTTAGGGTTAGGGTTGCGGTTGGGGTTTAAGGTTAGTTTAATGGGAAAATAAATAATTTGGGTTCTGTTTATTCTGGGTCACCCTAATTTTGACACCTTTGTGCAAGTTCAGCCTTACTATGTCTATAACTGTTTCCCCCATGTTTATCCGTCCTGTTTTCGTTAAAGTGCATCCGGTTCTGAAGTTCCAGTTTTGGAAGTCTGGAGAGAGTGGAGTATCCCTTAATTGCCGTTACTTCCAGGTTCACTCTGACCCGGTATGGTAATACCTTTCAGGATCCCATCAATTGGGTCAAATAGATTGAAAAAAAAAATGAGTTTAAAATTTTGTTGAATACCCATCAAAAAATGAATAAAACAAAAAAAAAAAAAAAAAAAAGTCTTCAACATAAAATAACCCTAGCGTTGACATGCCATAAAATCCAACCAACCAGCCAACCAACCAACCATTAGGGTCCCATCTATGGGTCAAATAGATTTTTTTTAAAAAGTTAAAAAATGTTGTATACCCAACAATAATGAATAAAACATAAACGTCTTTGGCATAAAATAAGCCATGAGTTGACATGCCGTAAAATCCAACCAACCAACCATCCAACCAACCGTTAGGGGCCATCTATGGGTTAAATAGATAAAAAAGTTTTTTAAATTTGAATACCCATCAATAATGAAAACAAAAACGTCTTCAGCATAAAATAATCCAAGGGTTGACATGCCATAAAATCCAACCAACCAACCGTTAGGTGTCACATTTATGGTTCAAATGATAAAAAAGTAAGTTAAAAAAATGTTCAATACCCAACAATAATGAATAAAACATAAACGTCTTTGGCATAAAATAAACCATGGGTTGACATGCTGTAAAATCCAACCAACCAAAAGTTAGGGGCCATGTATGGGTTAAATAGATAAAAAAATAAGTTTAAAAGATTTAAATACCCATCAACAATAATGAATAAAACATAAACGTCTTTGGCATAAAATAATCCAACGGTTGGCATACCGTAAAATCCAACCAACCAACAGTTAGGTGTCCCACCTATGAGTCAAATAGATTTTTTAAAAATGTATTAAAAAAAAATTAAATACCCAACAATAATGAACAAAACAAAAACGTTTCGGAATAAAATAACACAAGGTTGACATGCCGTAAAACCCACCAACCAACCAACCAACCACCAACCTTAAGGGCCAATGTATGGGTTAAATAGATAAAAAAATAAGTTAAAAAATTTTTGAATACCCAACATTAATGAATAAAAACGTAAACGTCTTTGGCATAAAATAAACCATGGGTTGACATGCCGAAAAATCCCACCAACCAGCCAACCAACCAACCAATCGTTAGGGTCCCATCTATGGGTCAAATAGATCAAAAAATGAATTTAAAAAGAATTTGAACACCCATCAATAATGAATAAAACAAAAAACGTCTTCAGCATAAAATAACCCAAGCGTTGACATGTCATAAAATCCAAGAAACCAACCAACCAACCAACTATTAGGTGTCCCACCTGTGAGTCAAATAGATCAAAAAATGAATTTCAAAAGAATTTGAATATTGATCAATAAGGAAACAACATCTATGGGTTAAATAGATAAAAAGAAATGAGTTTTAAAAATTTTGAATTCCCATCAATAATGAAAACAAGAACGTCTTCGACATAAAATAACCCAAGAGATGGCATGTCGTAAAATCCAATCAGCCAACGAGCCAACCAGTCGTCCTGTTTTCACATGTGACAAAATGTGTTTACACACTTAACACAAGAACACAAACATAACATATGTACTGTTACACATAAACATAAACAAACTGCTACACCGTGTACTTTTATATACATCAAATTATAACATTAATAACATTTCATATAGGAATATGTAAGAAACGGTTTTTTTTTTTACAGAAAATATCAAACAGAACGGAATGATATTTGATATTTATTTGATATGGCTTTCTGCTTCCGTCTAGCGTTATTTTAGCAGAATTCAGCCTAGGTTGCCCACATTTTGATAAATCGTGTCTTGTCCTTTACGCCGAGGACGGACGAATTTGATGGAGAATGGAAGAACAACCGACATAGGATGTTTCCAACACCACCAAACAAAAACGCAACAATAGCATTGCACTGGCGGAGAGAGAGAGAGAGAGAGAGAGAGAGAGAGAGAGAGAGAGAGAGAGAGAGAGAAGAGAGGGGAGAGAAGGGGGGATTTGACAAAAACAAAACAAATCTATGGGACGGAGACATGCTGCATAGTAAAAATGGAAATGGAGGAGAGTAAGTTTGGTTAATTTTTTTTTTGGTTTTGGTGTTTGGTGTTTAGGAGAGTAAGGTTTTGTGTCGTGGAGAGTAAGCTAAAAAAAGGAGAGAAATATTTGGAGAGACGATGATGATGATGTTTATTTTTTTTTCTTTCGCTCTATCTACCGCTTTATTTACATGGCAAATTAATTATCAATTTTCCCCGTCACACACACACACACACACACACACACACACACACACATATATATATATATATGAGTATATATTTAAAGCGATAGATAGATACGCACATATATGTATATATTTAAAGAGATAGATAGATACAGAGAGAATAAGAAAGAATGAATTACACACACACACACACACACACACACACACACACACATATATATATATATATTTATATATATATATATATAGGGAAAGAAAGATACATATACACATATGTAGACACATACACACACAGAAAGAAAGAGAGATATGTTATACATAAACAAAAACACAGGAAGAGTGAATGATACATACACAGTACACACGTATATAGACATACACAGAGAAAGAAAGAGTGAGATAATACATACAGACAATATATATATATATATATATATATATATATATATATATATATATATATAAACAAAAAGTGAGAGATTATATACATACACATATAGGTGTAAACACACACAGAGAAAGCATATACACACACATATTCTGTGTGTGTGTGTGTGTATATATATATATATATATATGTAGAGAGAGAGAGAGAGAGAGAGAGAGAGAGAGAGAGAGAGAGAGAGAGAGAGGAGGGGGGAGAGAGGGGAGAGAGAGAATCAAAAATAGTGATAGAGAGAGCAATAGAATACACAGTCATAAATATATATACACATATATCTATTTACATATACTATATTATTTCTATATTTTACCTTTCAACAAAAGACACCCCAAACACACACATATATATATATATATATATATATATATATATATATATATATATAGAGAGAGAGAGAGATAGAGAGATGGAATGGCTTGTCTATTTTCTTCTATCAATTCAATAACAAAAAAAGTACATCTTTATTTGCATGTACATTCAACCACACAGTCTATATCTGTCGTTCTACTCGTATATAAATAGTCTCACAAATTTTCTGACGATATAGCAGTTTATCTATTTACGTGTAATTGGTTATTGATACTTATTGATACATTGTATATATTCTTTAATCTGTCATCTAACCTATGACACTCTCATCTACCTGTCTGTTTTTGAACAACATAGCTGCAGTATAACACGAAGACTGTAGTGTAATAATCCGTCCGTCCGTTATATTTACATATCAGTATGTCCATCGTTCTATCCAACATTGTCAACGTACGCTAAACCGTAGGATTAAAAAAAAATATATGAAAATAAAAGACGATGCAAAAAGATGACAGTTTTGGATCTTACCCGACTAAACAGACGTACATCTGGGAAGGAGACGAAAGGTAAGTTACGAATTAAGTCAGCCCCCAAAATTCTGCTGGACCATCCGCCCACAGCCGCAGTGGTTGTCAGTGCCAGTCCGGAAGAGCTCAGCACCCACCCCCGGAAGGTGTCAGAGTTGGAGAAAAAGGTGGGGGGTGAAATTATTCCTTATTTTCCTTGGTGTTTTACACCTTAATGGATTGGTCTAGGCAGATCTCTTGAAATATTTGAACAGCTGTCAGCGGTCGGCCGTTGCAGCCTGGCTATTCAGGAGGAACTGTTGGACAGATCGGGGCAGGGACGGTAGGTGGTGGTGGTGGGGTGGGTGTTTGAAAGACTCTGGCAGACGGCAGGGGTGGGGGTGGTTGGGATGGGGATGGGATTGGGTAAGAGTTCTTCTTTCTATTCTTCATCCTCGGTGTAGGTTAGATTTTCTGTCGGTCTTTGAATTTTTGAAATTTTGTATTGTTATTTTATTTATAATTCAATCGTTATGCAAAAGCGACTCTGTCTGCGTACTTTCGGATGGCGACTTATTATTATAAACAACAAAGAAATACTTTTATTTTGATTGATATATATTTAGATGTTGTGAAGGTATATATATATATATATATATATATATATATATATATATATATATATATTATGAACACAATCACTTTTGTTAAAGATATGTATTGTATTATCTTAAAAATATACTTTTGGTTATATATATATATATATATATATATATATAATATATATATATATATATATATATATATATATTATATGCACACAATCACTTTGTTAAAGATGTATTATCTTAAAATATACTTTTGGTTATATATATATATATATATATATATATATATATATATATAGTGTATTATAAATATGAGTGTGTATTTATGATATATGTATATGTATGTGCGTAATATATATATGTGTATGTGCATTATATATATGTATGTGGGTATTTTACACACACGCACACACGCACGCACACACACACACACACACATATATATATATATATATATATATATATGAACACAATAACTTTTTATCAAAGATATGTATTGTATTATCATACAAAGTATACTTGTGGTTATATATATATATATATATATATATATATATATATATGTATGTATATATATTATGTTTATATTATATATGTGTGTATGTATTTTATATGTGTGTATATATATATATATATATATATATATATATATATATATGGGTGTGTGTGTATTAAATATATATGTGTTTGTGTGTATTATATATGTTTGTGTATTATATATATATGTGTCTGTGTATGTGTGTGTATTATATATATATATATATATATATATATATATATATATGAGAGTGTGTAGTATATATATATATATATATATATATATATAATATGTAGACATGCATACACACACACACACACACACACACATATATATATATATATGACGCATGTATAAATGTATAATATACTTTCATATCTTTAACAAATCTGATTGTGTTTAGTTTATTTACTTAAAAAATACTAACATATATATATATATATATATATATATATATATATATATATATATATATATATATAGTCATCCACAGACACACACTCATACACACATATATATATGTTTAGCCATCCTAAGACACACACAACACACACACACACACACACACACACACATACATATATATTGAATATCTAGAGTAGTGGTTCCCAAACTTTTTCAGGTTAGTACCCCTTTGACTCCCCAATGGATTTCTAGCACACCCCCCCAATACACACATGTGAATACACACTCATTTTCTTTTTTGTGTTTGCTTCTAATTATAAACAACAAGATTAAACACAAAGATGTATTTCACAAATCAAAACCTCATTTATCAAACCTGACTGGGTGACATGTTAACTGGTGGGCAAATGTACTTGTGTGTACAGGCCTCAAGCAAATGTTCAGATTTTTACTCTGATTTCGGACTACATAACAAAACTATGCATTTGTTTACAATTCTTATGACAGTTTTTTCAGTATAAACTGCATACGTGTTCCTTTACCTTTGTATTTATGGCATATTTTGTCATTTAGATTTTGTAAAAAACAAGTTATTCATTAACTGCTCCTAATGCCACCCTGTCACCCCTCACCGCTTTTTTGGCCTTGCCACCCTTTTTGGCCTTACTGTCCCCAGGAGGAGGTACTGCCCACTTTGGGAACCACTGGCCGAGAGCAAGCATTGATGCAAGAAATACTCTTCTTGGATTCTAGATGTCTGTTGACCCTACAAGTTGGTTCATCAACACTTTGATGGGTCTTTTCATCCAGCTAGATATCTAGCCTCTCTCTCATCAGCTAAGCTGATCAGGAAGCATGTATTAATAGGTTACATGGTACCAATAGCACTCACTGGCAATCTGATAGTGACTGTGTGTGTATATATATAAATATGTGTTTGTTTCTGTGTTTGTGCTGTAGCAATCCAGATATATCTTTATCCCTTTCACTGTTCAATGCAAATTAAAGGTATCTACTCACACGTTTTCACAAGATTTTATCCTTTATTCTAAATGTAGTTTGAGAGCCACATATGGCCCTTGAACATGTCACTGGAAACACTGAGAGCCATATATGGCTCTCAAAACAGTAAAAGGGTTAACAATGGTGACAGTTTGTAGTTCAATTATTGACATATATGTATATTTTTAATGGTAAACTATTAACAGTAAAGTATATATACATATATATATATATATATTATATATCAGTAGACCATCTGCAAAGGACCCACCAGGTTCCAGGTTCCAGGTTTGATACAGCCCTTGCCAACTCAGCACAGCACAGCTTAGATATGTGCAGTAAGATTTGAGCTGATGGAAGATGTGGAATACCACCTTAGATGCAAAAACAATCTCCCTGGTCTGGTGCTAGTGAAATGGGATACATTCCCTTACTGTCTGGCTGATACCAACAATAGGCCACTCCACTGACTTTACGATATTTACGATATATGTATGTTTTCTATATATATATATATATATATATATATATATATATATATATATATATATGATCAGTTGGTAGAGCGTTTGGCTAGAAATAAGGTTTAGTTCGATATATATTTCTTGTCTAGCGCTATAAAAGGGGATAGACTCCCTCATACTGTGATATTTATTTACTTACTATATATATATATATATATATATGATTATGTGTGTAAATATACTTTGAGATATTTGTATGTGTATATATACTTTTGTGTGTGTATATATATATATATATATATATATATATATATATATATATATGTAGAATTAAACAAAAGACACATCTCTTGTTTATCGACGAATTCCACCCAAATATTAAAAAGTTGGCCAGAAAACTCGAAAAGATAAAAAATAAAATTGTTAAACAGGAGATGTGTCTTTTGTTTAATTCTACATGTATAAATGAAAGAATGCTGCCCAAATACATATATATAGATATATGTATATATTGATGTATTTCTATATATGTGTACTTTTGTGCATATATATATATACATATATATATATATATATATATATATATATATATATATATATCTTATCCTATTATGTAGATGGATGAGTATTACAATGTGAAAGTATATTTATACCTATAATTGACTAGAGATTCGTATTAAGGTACCGACTATCCCCCACCCACCCCAGACACGGATACATATATAATCAAGTCTGTGGTAACGCCAAGTAGAAGTAGATACTATGACAACATGGCATCATCACAGACCAGATTATATAAACGATTCTGACCAAGAATAGATTCTTGTACAGAAGATGATTTCACCTGAAGAAAGAGAAGAATAAATTAGATAAACTAGAAGTGGCTACCCAGCATCACCTGGATAGAGGAGGCGATTTTTTTTTTAAAGTTAGTCTCTCACAGGTCCATTATTACTGAATCATGAGTTGGATCCCCGCAGGATGCCCCATTAAAATCCACAAGTAAAAAAGACCTTGCGTTGATCCAGACACTCTAAAAAGAAAAATTAATGTCTATTATCTACAATATTAAATGCAAAAAAAAAAAAAAATGAAAAAAATTCTATGCTGTTATCATTAAATTTTATTTTTTAATTATATTCATGAATATAAATCAAATCTTCATTATTTTTACTCAAGAAGCAAGATCTGGTGATAGTGAATGTGTATGTATGTTTACTTTGTTGTTAATTGTTTCATTTTTGCAGTTTCCTCCAGACACACAACTGCCCTTATATATGTATAGAAAAAAACAAAAACAACAACAAAAAACAAAAAAAAAAAAACAACAACAACAACAACAAAGATGAGAACAATTGAAAGGATCACTAAGTAAAGTAGGAGGAGTGTCCTATACACACACACACACATATATATATATACACACATATATATTTATACACACACACACATATATATATATATACACATTATATATATATATATATATATATATATATATATATATATATATAAACTCTCTGAAAATTGGTTAGTCGTTGGAAATGGGCATGATGAGACGAGTTCAAATCCTGGACGAGGCTGTTTGCATTTCACATAGCGCTAATACTCTTGGAAAAGGTATGCATCCAAGTATTCTCCCTCCAGGTATGGGTAAATAGTAGAGCAGACTGGGCTCTTTAACCTTAGTTAGACAATCAGTCTAGGAGAAGGAAATCTCTGAATTCAAACCTTTTAAACTGCTTAAGAAATTAACCTTGTGTCACAAACTGGGGGGTTGTTAAATATATATATTTGAACATCGCCTCTTTTCTTGGTTGGTTGGTTAGTTGGTTTTGATTTTACGGCATATCAATCCATGGGTTATTTTATTCCAAAGGCATTTTTGTTTTATTCATTCTTGTTGTGTATTCAATTTAAAAAAATGTTTTTTATACAGATTTTTTAGAACTAATTTTTTTCTATTAACCCATAGATGGGACCTTAACAGGTACTATCACTCCAGGTCAGAGTCCCAGAGCTCCCAAGTTGGAACTTCACTAGATTCAGTTTAACGTCATACCATGGGCAATAAGACCTTCAGCCATTGCCTTCTAGCACATATATGATAAAAAGGATTGGGTGTTTGCCACAATGTCAATAGAGTCAGGGCAATCATATAGATGCTAGGGCTTGATGTGACCAGCCTACTAATTGAAAGGAGTTTATCTGACCGCTTGTCTAGCCTAAGTAACGTCTTTTCTTGTCAAAGCACTTAATTATATGGTGAATATTAATCATTGGTTGGTTGGTTGGTTGGTTGTTGGTTTGGTTTTATGGCATGTCAACCCAATTGGGTTATTTTATGCTGAAGACATTTTTGTTTATTTATTCTTGATGGGTACTCAATTTCTTTTAAAACACAATTTTTTTCCAAATTAATTTGTTCTATTTAACCCATAGATGGGACCCTAACAGGTACTACCACTCTGAGTCAAAGTGAACCTGGGAGTAATGGTGATGAAGTGGTACTCCACACTCCCCAGAGCTCCAGAATCGGAAAATCACCATCAGATAGAGTTTACACAGGACATCAAAACCCTCAGCCACTGCCTTCTAGCACATATGATAAAAAGTGTTGGGGGTTTCCTATAAGGGCAATGGGGTTGGGACAATGATAGGTGCTAGACGAGACCTGCCGATTGATCAGAGGGAGACTATCCGATCGCTCATCTTGCCTAAGTAAGGGCCAAAGTGGAATGTTGCAAGTCATGGACTACTCAGCCACCAGGATTCCATCCTTAAGTATCACAAGTTTTCATCCACAGCCAACTGGTGACCCCATTGAGGGGGATTTTATATTTTAACGTATCCTCTTTTCTTTTTTCTCTGAATTCACACTGAATTGTCTAATTGGACACATAGCATAGTGGGTAAAGGCGTTGGTTTAAGACAGAAGTGACAGTTATCTCTAAGCTGCAGGTTTAATCCTGGTCAGGGGCAGCAGTAACATAGATAATAATTAACACAGCTTAACACTGGTACCCCAGCTATGGTTAGCAAAATGAGAATAGGATACCCCTGTGGATTGAATAAAGGTTGGGTTCAAAGTTCTGTGATGGCTCCCGATTATGACAAGAAGGTTGCCTGAGTTCTGAAAGAAGGTTCCTGAGTTCAAGAAGGTTTCCGAGTCTGACAAGAAATACCTGAAGAAGGCCGGAGGGCACCTTGGCCAAAATGTTGTACAGATTGAGGACAATAGTCCGAATAATCAAAATAATACAAATTATCACATTCCCCAGACCTTTAGAAGAGGAACCTCATCATCAGATAAAGTTTAACGTCATTCCAGGACATGAATACCCTCAGCCACTGTCTAGCACATATATAATAAAAAGGGTTAGGGCTTGCCATAAGGGCAATTGGATTGGGGCAATCATATAGGTGCTAGGGCTTGACAAGACCAGCCGATTGATTGGAAGAGGGTCTCTTTGACCGACCATCTTGCCTAAGTAAGGGCCAAAGTGGAATGCTGCAAGTCATGGACTACTCAGCCACCAGGATTCCATCCTTAAGCATTACGAATTGTCATCCACAGCTAACAGGTGCTGACAAACCAGCCGATTGATTGGAAGGGGGTCTCTTTGACTGACCATCTTGCCTAAGCAAGGGCCGAAGTGGAATGCTGCAAGTCATGGACTACTCAGCCACCAGGATTCCATTCTTAAGCATTATGAGTTGTCATCCACAGCTAACAGGTGGTGTTGTATAGCTGTATATACCCTTCTGCTATACTCGGGTATATAATAGATAGAAAGAGACATATTAGAAACTTACATTAGAGAGGATGGAGGGTCTGACCTTATTACTTTATTTCTGCTTGTTACTGATTCATGCTATCCTGTCTTCTATCTCCTCTGGCTGCCATCTTGTTGTCTAGTTCTTCTGTTCTCCAATCTTCTAATTCTTCTACTGGGCTTCTTTGGGCTAGTCATTGTTTTTATATTTTCTATAACAACAAGACTTATAGTTTTTGCTTGATCAAGCTTTTATCTATTAGCCCATGATTCCATCCATTCCACCATGGGTGTGAGATTTGGACCCGGAGAGAAGACTAGCACATCTAAACTCTCTGACAGTTTGGGTCGAATCTAATAATTAAACTAACTATTCCACGTCTCTCTCTCTCAGAGAGTCATCTAAAATGTCAATCATAACCCAACGGTTATGGAAAACTACCCACCTCTGGTTTAAAAATCTTATGAACTTTATTTAAAACTAACTTACCAGATCTGCTCACAATTCATGAACTTTCATGAATTGTAACAGGGTAATGTTATGCATATTTTGGGGCAGGGGAATGTAATGCATATTTTAACATAACCTCTTTTCTTGTCAATGCACTTAATCCTATGGTTCATATTATTAGCATAGATTGAACAGTGATAAAAAAAGTTTTTATCTTACATAATTATTTTTCATTTGAGTATTTAATCTATAAACTATTCTGCCAAACATGTATTTACCCAACCTCCCCATCACAGATGTGACACAAGATCAATTTTCTAAGTGGAGTAAAGCTGGTTTCAATTAAGAGTTTTCCTTCTCCTGGACTAGTTGCCATCAGGGCTAGTGCATACTACTCCTGAACCCCCCAAATGAGTGAGAGCCTGCTTAGAGGCCCCAGAAGGGTAGATTTCATATATTTTTTATGAATGCTAATTTATGAAAATTGATGTAGTAAAGTGGGGTTCATATATTTTATATGAATTCTTCTATATGAAAATTGATATATATATATATATATATATATATATATATATATATATATATATATATATATATATATATACATGTAGAGTTAAATAAAAGACACATCTCCTGTTTAACAATTTTATTTTTGATCTTTTCCAATTTTCTGGCCAACTTTTTAATGTCTGGGTAGAATTGATGGACATTAAAAAGTTGTCCAGAAAATTGGAAAAGATCAAAAAGAAAATTGTTAAACAGGAGATGTGTCTTTTGTTTAACTCTACATGTATAAATGAAAGAATGCTGCCCAAATACACACACACACACATATATATATATATATATATACCAACACATCCACACAAGCAGGATGTGACACAGGGTCAATTTCTTAAGTGGAGTTTTCCTTCTCCTAGACTGGTTACCTTTCAGATAAAAAAAATATCAGATAATAACAAATTTGTCAGGCTTATTGATTCCCTCATTGTATCTCTCTTCATCTTATTCCTGTTCTGTCCGTAAATAAAACTTGCATTAATTTCTGACTACTGATTATATCTTCTTTTTTCTTTTTCTTCTTTTTTTGATTTCCAATGCACAACAGTTTTGCTGCCAAAATTTCTTGAAACAATTATATATTTTTGCTGTTGTTGTTAAAATCACAAAATACTGTACTTAACTCTTTTGCAGACAGAGCAACATTTTTGTTGCTAATGGTATACAGATATGTATCTACCCAACCCTTCTACAAGATGTGACACAAGGTCAATTTCTTAAGCAGAGGTTTCTTATGTTTTTATAAAAGAGGTGAGTTAAAAAGAGACAGGGAGAGAGAGACAGAAAATAGAGGAGAAAGAGAGAGAGAGGGGAGGAGAAGAGAGAGAGAGAGGAGAAGAGAGAGAGAGAGAGAGAGAAGAGAGACTTTTCAGTGATAGTGAAAGTAAAAGTTAAGATTAGATGAGAGAGAGAGAGAGAGAGAGAGAGAGAGAGAGAACTTTTTAGTGATAGTGAAAGTGAGTTGTTAAAATGACAGAGAGCCATATTAAAAAATGAGATGAGTTGGAGAGAGAGAGAGAGAGAGACAGACAGACAGACAGAGACTTTCAGAGATTGGACGTTGATAGAGAGAGCCATATTAAAAAAAGAGATGAGGTGGGGGAGAGAGAGAGAGAGAGAGAGAGAGAGAGAGAGAGGAGAGAGAGAGAGAGATTTTTAAGTGATAATGAAAGTGAAACTTATTAAAATGAGAAATATAAAAAATAAAGAGAGATGAATCAAAGATATATATATATATATATATATATATATATATATATATGGAGAGAGAGGAGAGAGAGAGAGAGAGATGAGACTTTTCAGTGATAGTGAAAGTAAAATTTAAGATAAGGAGGGCCATATTAAAAAGAGATGAGTTTTAGAGAGAGAGAGAGAGAGAGAGAGAGAGAGAGAGAGAGAGAGAGACTTTTCAGTGATAGTGAAAGTGAAAGTTGTTAAAATATGAGAGAAACATTAAATCAATTTTTTTAACACAGTTTAACAGGTTTGATATCAGAATTTTCGTTCTACTAGACTGATTACCATACTATTTACCCATAGATGTAGGGATGATGGTTGGGTGCATACCTTTCCCCAAGAGTATTAGCACTATGGGAAATGCTACCAGCCTCGTCCAGTATTTGTCATGTCACCATGTCCATTTTCTACGATGATAACCATTACACCACCATTTTTCTTTTAACATTATAGCTCAATGTAAGGCATTTTTCTATTGGCTACTTGTTGACCAATTCAATTTCAATACATAGAAATATCATTTAATGTTAATATACTGAAACATATATGGTATATAGGTGTAGCGATTGTCTGCCCTTGTTGGGATGGACTTGTGCCTTGGACATCCCTAGTGATCATTTAAGCCACAGCAGGTACTGTAAGAAACCGATAGTTATACCCGAAAATTTTGTTGTTAATTATTTTAAAAACGAATTAAAATTAATTAAATCGATTATTTAAGGTAAAAGTTGAAAAGTAGTAACATAATGAGCATCAGTAAAAAAAGCAAAATAATATTACACATGTAATTTATTTTTAATACATTTAAAACGATTTTTTCGGTCAATTTCGATCACGTATAGCCTAAAACAGTTTACAAATGGTGTATTTACAAAATTAATATAACATTTGCGATTGAAAATTTTTTTATCAAAATTCAAGGAATTATCCGATTTTAATGAAATTTTCAGTATTGATTTATCAATTAATGAATTTTATAATGCATCAATTATTTTATTTCAAAACTTTAATTAGGTATTTCTGCTATGATAAATTAATACATAAAATTTATTTAAAATATAAGCAGCATGATTTTAAGTTTAAAATGTCATATCATTAGATTCTAAAAAAATATTTTTCCAATATCTACTTTACTTTTGTATCAATCACCCATATTTTTTTGGTCAAAAACTGTATTGGAAATTTAGCGCCCCCCCCCTTTTAAACGGAACAAATATTGATGTATCTTTTTTTTTCTTTTATAAGATAATAGCCAATTAAATAATTATCAAAATGAGTAAAAAGAAATATCCCAAATTTTTTAATGCCCAATAAACTCATTTAGATATTCGGTTTCAAACCGAATATCAAAATGAGTTTATGGGCATTAAATGATCCGAAAAGGATTGATATGCTATAAACCAACCAACCAACAACCAACCAACCCAATAAGGACCCAGTTCACCACTAACTAGACGCACCATTTTTTTCGCACGTGCTTCTTTGAATAACGCGTGAGTGTGTGTATTTAAATATCTTACGGTATCTGAACAACATCGTCTACTGTTAAAAAACAAAACAAAACAAACACCCTGCCCCCCAAAAAAAACAAACAAAAACAAACACAAAACAAAAACAAACAAACAAAAAAACATGCCTGTCTCATGTTTGACAGAAAATAATGTTCAGTCTCTTTCACTCCAGAGTTTGGATGTGCGTGACTGCCTTTAGCCATCAACATCATCTTTTCATTCATCCGAAAAAGAAAAGAAGAAAAAAACCTTTCTCTGACGAAATATACAAAATATACAAAACGTTTTATCAATGAACGACAGGAGTATTTTTAGAATGAATTTAAAATTTGAATAAAACCTTACGTAAATTAACGTCGGATTTCGTAAATTTGGGGGCTAATTTAATGTTTAAAATGTAATACATTTTAAACATTAAATTAGCCCCAAAATTACGAAAATAATAATAAATTACATTAGATATGTAATATTATTTTTCTTTTTTTTTTCTGATGCTTTGCTCATTATGTTACTCCTTTTCAACTAAAACAAAAATTTGACCTTTAATAATCGATTTAATTAATTTTAATTCGTTTTTTAATTAAAAATCTGTGCCTAGATTGTTGGTGCGTAGTGTATTAACATAAAGGTAAAAATAATTGTGTGTTGTAGCAATGAATGGGACGTCTAAAAATTCCTACTCTCAGCGCAAAAATAAGTGTGTGTGTGTTGTGTTATACACGTGACAATGTGTAGATTTTTGTCTACATTATGAAAATTGAATTGCTTATGTTCGAAAAAAAGTGGTAGATTATTAAATTCTTTTCTGATGAAATCTTTGAATGAATAAAGATGAAATATCAAGTTTTACACATGAATTGAATTAATTGTTTGTGTTCTTTCCCATTTGTATATTTATTTTTCTTCACTTTATCAAAATGTTTAAACAACATTGAATATGTGTAACTTCTTAAATGTGTTGTAAAACCAAAACTAAAACAAAAAACAACTATGTTCTTTTTACCTAGAATATTTATTTATCTTTTATACTTACTTATATATGGCTTTTTTTACCTTTAGTCATATTGTGATTTTTATATTTATTTTTCATGTGTAAATCTTGAATATGTGTAACTTAGGCTCTGCCAAAGTTGTAAAATCTGTATTTTACAACCCCCCCACATTGGAACGCCAAAAAAAAAAAAAAAAAAAAATCAGGAAATTATCCGGTTTTAATAAAATTTTCAGTGTTGATTTATCATCAATGAATGAATTTTATAATGCATCAGTTATTTTACTTCAAAACTTTCTGATTTTTTTTCAGGTCACTTAATTTTGACCCTCCCCTTTATTTTGGGGGTGCAAAATATCGGTGGGGTTATATGAAGAAATCTGTAAAACAAAAGCAAAAAAACAAAAAACAAAATATTCTTTTTACATAGAATATTTACCTTTGTATCAATATTTATGTATGATTTTTTTTACCTTTACTCATATTGCGATTGTTTAATGATGAGGACAACAGTCCAAAAAATCACAATAATACAAATAAAAAATTCAACAAAAAATTCAACCCTAACCCCCCCCCAACAAAAACAAGAACAAACAAACAAACAAAAAAGAAACCAACACATCTATGAGTGTGTAGATTCTACAACTACACATTCATTCATTCAGTTCGTGAATGTCCGGATTTTTTCGATTCCAATGTTCTAAATGCGTGTGTGTTCAATTCATTTATTTTTCTACGTCTCTTCATTCATCCCATTCAGATGACCATTCATTCGTTCATCTATTCTTTTCTTTCTTCCTTCCTTTATTTATTTGTTGATACTTGATTTTCTTTTTCTTTTCTTTCTTTTTCTTTTCTTTTTAAATTAAAAAAAAAACAAACTATTTTCATATTAATTTCTTTGCATATCCACTCCCATAGTTTGCTGTTCTCGTCCTTTCACCCGCCTTATAACTTCTTATTTTCTTCGTTGCCATCTATTGTTCACTGAGATAAGGAAGGTGGAGAACAAAAAAGAGGAGGAGGATAAACAGCAGGAGTTGATTAAGAAAGGCAGTAGGAGGTAATTATCTTAGTCTGTTAATCTCTCTCTCTCTCTCACCCCTCTCTCTCTCAGTGTCAATATCTATCTATCTATCTATCTATCTATCTATCTATCTATCTATCTCTGTAATATCTATCTATCTATCTATCGTATCTATCTATCTATCTCTGTCAATATCTATCTATCTCTGTCAATATCTATCTATCTATCTATCTATCTATCTATCTCAGTCGGTTAACATCAATTTGTCTGTCAATATCTATCTATCTGTACATATCTATCTCAGTTTGTTAATATCTATCTATCTATCTATCTATCTATCTATCTATCTCAGTTTGTTAATATCTATCTATCTATCTATCTATCTATATATATATATATATATATATATATATATGTGTGTGTGTGTGTGTGTGTGTGTGTGTGGGTGCGTGTCTGTTTATCTGTCTGTCTGTTTATATCTATCTATCTATCTATCTATCTATTTATGTCTGTTTCTATCTATCTATCTATCTATCTATCTATCTATCTATCTATCTATAGTGTGTGTGTTGTGTGTGTGTGTGTGTGTGGACTGTGTGTGTGTGTGTATGTGTGTGTATGTTGTGTGTGTGTCTGTTTATCTGTCTGTCTGTTTATATCTATCTATCTATCTATCTATCTATCTATCTATCTATCTATTCTATTTATCTATTTATGTCTGTTTCTATCTATCTATCTATCTATCTATCTATCTATCTATCTATCTATCTATTTATGTCTGGTTATCTATCTATCTATCTATCTATCTATCTATCTATCTGTTTCATCTATCTATCTATTCTATCTATCTACTATCTATCTATCTTTTATGTCTGTTTCTATCTATCTAATCTATCTATCTATCTTCTATTTATCTATTTATGTCTGTTTCTATCTATCTATCTATCTATCTATCTATCTATCTATCTATTTATGTCTGTTTCTAATCTATCTATCTATCTATCTTCTATCTATATCTATCATTTATTTCTATCTATCTATCTATCTATCTATCTATCTATCTATCTATTTATGTCTGTTTCTATATCTACTATCTATCTATCTATCTATCTATCTATCTATTTATGTCTGTTTCTATCTATCTATCTATCTATCTATCTATCTATCTATCTATATGTCTGTTTCTATCTATCTATCTATCTATTTTATGTCTGTTTATATCTATCTATCTATCTATCTATCTATCTATCTATCTATCTATTTATGTCTGTTTATAATCTATCTATCTATCTATATCTATTTATCTCTGTTTATATCTATCTATCTATCTATCTATATCTATTTATGTTGTTTCTATCTATCTATCTATCTATCTATCTATCTATCTATTATTTATGTCTGTTTATATCTATCTATATCTATCTATCTATCTATCTATCTATCTATTTATGTCTGTTTCTATCTATCTATCTATCTATCTATTATCTATCTATTTATGTCTGTTTCTATCTATCTATCTATCTTAGATACTATCTATTTATCTATTTATGTCTGTTTCTATCTATCTATCTATCTATCTATCTATCTATCTATTTTATGTCTGTTTTCTATCTATCAATCTATCTATCTATCTATCTATTTATGTCTGTTTATATCTATCTATCTATCTATCTATCTATCTATCTATTTATGTCTGTTTCTATCTATCAATCTATCTATCTATCTATTTATGTCTGTTTATATCTATCTATCTATCTTATCTACTATTTATTTGTTTTTCTATCTATCTATCTATCTATCTATCTATTTATGTCTGTTTATATCTATCTATCTATCTATCTATCTATTTATGTCTGTTTATATCTATCTATCTATCTATCTATCTATCTATCTATCTATTTATGTCTGTTTATATCTATCTATCTATCTATCTATTCTATCTATCTATCTGTCAACCCATGTGGATTATCTTATGACTAGAGGTTAGAGAATTGCTTTCATTGTACATTTATATTTGCTGTGTAGTTTCTTAAGAAATTTTTTTTTTTTGCACAGTTGTATGGTTTCAAGTATTCCTATCTAATACTAATGAATATATGGTTTCAAGAAATTATAGTTGATTCCAAGTTATCTCCCTTGAACCATTTCTAGTTATTTAAGGATTGGTCTATTTAGGAGAGAATTCTTCAGCTGCACGAGGAAAAGAGTAGTGTTGGCAATAGATAAGAGACACGATGAATGTTGAACACGTGGACAATTATCATTATTGCAGTATCAAATTATTTCTATTAAACAACAATTAATAATTTTCTATACTTTTCTATAGTAATATGATTTTCTATATATCTCTGTAATGAAATCATTTATATAAAGTGTTTTTTCATCGGGGCGGCCCAATGTCGGTATCAGCCAGACAGCAAGGGAGTCTATCCCCTTTTCACTTGCGCTAGACTAAGGAGATTATTTTAGCCTCTGAGGTGGAGCGCCCCACCTACCACCAGCTCCTCACTTAACCGCACAGATCTGTGAGCTACTCATACGCTGAGTTGGTGAGGGCCGGTATCAAACCAAGAACCTTGTGGTTTCTAGCCTGAACGCTCAACTGACTGAGCTAACTGTTGCTAAATTGACCAATTATTTATATCTTATTTTTATATAGTAAATTTTTGTTAATATACTTAACTACAACAACATCTAATTTAGAGTAGTTTAGTCGGTTTTATTAATTCAATTTTGTGCTGACCATTAGTTTCTGTGGTATATGAACCCCTAACCGGAAAATGGTAAGGGGAAACTCACATACGAACCCTTTTAGTTTACACCACTGGTCATGAGAGGCGACACAGTAAGCAGTTGTTCTATTTCTTTCTTGTTTTCTATTTTTTTGAAAAGTATTTGATGTTATCCTTTTATTGAATGTTACTTGTATTTCCTTGTACAGTTTCATTCTGTTTATTAAAATAAACTTGATGACACCAGTAAGGAGTGTCAAGTGTCCCCTTTTGACGAAAACCAGTAAAATAAAGTGCAATGTAAGCCTTTGTTTTCAGTAATTGTTTTAATCATTGGTATTATTTGTTTTCTATCAGCAATGCATGACCCACCCTGTCGGCTGGGGCAGAAGAATACACTGACTGCACCACTGCAAATGGGTACCCCCCCACCCCAATTGGTCAACCTGTTGGATGTGGGTGGCAACCCGTGATGCTTTAGGAATCCTGGTGGCTGAGCAGTCCATGACTAGTAACATTTCACTTTGACCATACTCAGGCCCCCTCCAATCAATTGGCTAGTCACATCAAGCCCTAGTCCTTATATGATTGTCCCAACCCTATTGCCCTTACGGCAGTCCCCCAAACCTTTTTATGATATATGTGCTAGGTGGTGGCTTAGGGTTCTGGGTATTGGATTATTTTTGGTATATCAGGCATGCTGCAATCCACCACTTAAATCTATAGACTAAGTGAGGTCACATGGTTTAAACCCCAGCTAATCAATAGCCCAAATATGTGGTTAGTTAACTATTTAATCGCTGATATTGACAGCTGTTCATTTGCACTTTATTCGACATTTGATGAACGGACCTGCAAACACTAAGGGACACAAGAAACAACCAAAGGATCACACCCAACATTAAGGAACATCAAGGAACAACCAAAGGATCATACCCAATTACTAAGAGACACCAAAGGAACAAAACAAAAGATCATACCCAACATGAGGGACCCAAGAACAACCAAAGGATCACACCCAACATTAAGGAACATCAAGGAACAACCAAAGGATCATACCCAATACTAAGAGACACCAAGGAACAAACAAAAGATCATACCCAAAACTGATTGACACCAAGGAACAACCAAAGGATCATACCCAACATTAAGGGACACCAAGGAGCAACCAAAGGTTTCTTCACTAAGGATCGCACTCTGCTTAACACAATGGATCCCCATTGAACAGTGCTCTTTCTTGAAGCCTAAGGATGGCCACAAAAATCATAACATGATGTTAAACTGCATCTAATGACCCAGAGTGCTAGTACCTGTTAGGGTCCCATCTATGGGTTTGATGAATCATAAAATGAGTTTAAAAAAAAATTGTGTTAAAAATTTGAATTTGAAAATAGTTTGAATACCCAACAAGAATGAATAAATGAAAATGTCATTGGCATAAAATAACCCAAAGGTTGACATAACATAAAATCCAACCAACCAACCAACCAACCAACTCCATTGACAACATTCAAATTATTAAAAATGATTTGCCGTTTATTTAGCTGAGGTGACAACACTCATAAGAAAGAAGAATTCAGCAGATAAACAACACCAGATAATAAGGATTTACATTTTTGCATTTAATCTTGGATGATTTGGACGGTTTTATTTTTAACCAGAGGGTGTTGCAAGATGATAACGGTCAGAAGATTAAGGAACATGTGTATTAATATATAGATAGTAGTATCTTCTAATTATTATTTCTCCATTCTCTTGGTTCTTTCCCCGGCTTCAATTAACCCTTTGAATGCCGTGATTTATCAAGTGAAATTGTCGATGACGAAATCAATTTTGACCTTGTTGACTCTGATACATATGTTGCTTAATATAATGTAGGTAATGTAGAAGAAGGCATAGATTTTACTTATATCATCCAGAAAATGCTTTTTTATGGTTCTAATACCATAGTATATCCCTGACATAGGAGAAAAAAAAACCCTTCAAAAAGGGTGTAGGTATGACACTAAAATGCATCTATTTCTCTGAATTATTGAAATGGCTAAATGATTATTATTATTTGTATTATTCGGACTATTATCCTCATCTTCATTGTTATCTGTACAACGTTTCGGCTGATGTGTCCTCTGGCCTTCTTCAGGTATTTCTTGTCGACTCGGTAACCTTCTTTTTGAACTTTGGAACCTTCTTTATTCAGTCCACGAAATGTTATACAGATAACAATGAAGATGAGGACAATAGTTCGAATAATACAAATAATACTAAAATGTATCTGTTAGCAAGGCTTTATTTCTGGAATTCTGGGGAGTGTGGAGTACCCCTCCATTGCCATTACTCCCCCAAAATAACAATAGACTAGTAAAGTTGGCGTAGTGGCCTATTGTTGGTATCAGCTGGACAGCAAGGGTGTCTATCCCCTTTTTACTAGCACTAGATCAATGAGATTGTTTTTGCTGAGGTAGAGCGCTACACCTACCATCAACTCCCCACTTTACTGCACAGATCAGATTACCCAATCAGTGCTATTCATGCACTGAGTTGGCACAGACCGGTATTGAACCAGGAACCTTGTGATTCCTAGTCAGGTGCTAGAGTAGTTTAGTACTTGAATGAAATATATATTGAGTCTGAGCAAAACTTAGTAGATTTTACTTATTTTATCCAGAAAATGCTTTTTTTTATGGTTCTAATACAATAGTATATCCCCTAAATAGGAGCAAGACACCCTTCAAAAAGAATGTGTACTGGGTATCACACTGAACTGCATCTGATAGCAAGGCTCTGATTCTGGAATTTGGGGTGTGTGGAGTACCCTTTCATTGCCATTACTCCCAAAACTAGTTTAGTACTTAAATGGGTGGCTACTAAAAATTGCATGTAGTATAAAAGCAGCCCATCCCCACCCCCTGAGGGTCTGATGAGCCAGACTTAACAAAGCTTAGTAAATTCAAACATGAAAGATGACAACAATTAATTAGTTTAGTACTTAAATGGTTGACCACTTAAAAATAGCTGGTACCATAAAAAGCAATTAAGATCTGACCTTCTTACTATTATTTCATAATTATCAGCTTCTTCGATAGAATCATCTGACGAAATATTATTTATTATTTCATAACAACGCAGGTTTTATCTGGGGATTGTGTCTTTTATTCTATTGAAGAAACTAATAATGATGAAATAATAGTAAGAAGGTCAGATCTTAATTCCTTTTAGTTGATATATATATATAATATATATATATATATATATATAGTATATATATTGGGGAGAATATGTGCTTAATTGAAGTCATTACCTAATTTTGAAAGTTAATTAATTAATAATTAAATAATTAGGTGGGCATACCTATTTAAATGTAAGGCTAAACAAATTGAGAAAAATCAACCTCTGTATGTACATTTCGGCAGAGCTATAGATAGGAAGACCGCCTTGTGCATGATTCGAAAATTGTCAGCTAAAAAAAGCCATATCATAAACATATCGCTTGTGTATTTACTTCTCATACTGTCGTGTAGAAGAAGTCACTATAAGAGAAATAGAAACCTAATTCAAGACAAAACGAAAAATCTAAGAAAGTACGGTTGGTGTAGGGGTTATGGTCCTCGCCTGTCAGCTTGACAGTCGGGTTTCGAATCACGCACAAGGCGGTCTTCCTATCTATAGCTCTGCTGATGAAGCCTAACAGGCCAAAATGTACATACAGAGATTGATTTTTCTCGATTTGTTTAGCCTTACATTTAAATAGGTATGCCCACCTAATTAACTAATTATTAATTAATTAACTTTCAAAATTAGGTACGACTTCAATTAAGCACATATTCTCCCAATAATTGTTGGCTAAAAAAAGGCATATCATAAACACATTGCTTGTGTATTTACTTCTCATATATATATATATATATATATATATATATATCTAAACCATTTGATTTTAATAGTCTATTTTGCTCATTATATTGAGCACTTTTTAATCAATTTTATTGAAAAAATCCCAAAGTAAATGAGATTGTATGCTTATTTTGCTTGGTGGATTTAATGGTAACTGCGGATATATATAATACATATATATATATATATATATATATATTATATATTTATAGAGAGAGAGAGAGAGAGAGAGAGATAAAAAGTATGAAAACACAAAAATATTGTTAAAAATGAATATATTTTATATAATTTTTAACAGGTATTGTGTGTTTTCATACTCTTTTATATCTATATATATAGAGCGTCGGGATTCATTTCCTTTCTCTCTTACTCATATATATATATATATATATATATATATATATATATATATAGGTATGAATCCAACTACTCTCCTCGAGCTATGGGTAAGTAGTAGAGCAGACTAGACTCTTTAACCTTGGTTAGGCAACCGGTCTAGGAGAAGGAAAACTCTGAATTCAAACCTGTTAAACTCCACTTGGGGTGGTCAATACTAGAATAGGCTCAGTCCTAATTAGTGATCTATTAGAAGAAAAATATATATATTATTTCCTTCTGTTTATCTTTTCATTCTATTCCACTGAAACAGATTAGTGTTATCGTTTCCGCTCTCTCACCCCTACTCCTTATCTTTGTCGACCACTTAAAATTAGAAGTACCATAAAAGCCACCCCCTATCCCTTGGGGATCTGGTGTGTCACACTGAGCAAAGCTTAGTAAATTTGAACATGGTATAATGTCTTGTATCTCTTAACCTGAGTTTTCTTTCACGCTTGACTTGGCGTTGAGGCTGTGAGGAGTTTGGTTAAAAAGACGCCATATCATCAGGGTCAGGACCAGTGGCAGAAGAATTTGAGTGAGTGAGTGAGTGGGGAGGGGATTGGAAAAAACTGGTCTGCATCATGGAAAGATGTCATCGATGTTGTTGTCATGGCAACAGAATCCTGTGCTTCATCATCTGTTATCAACAGCTTGGTCTTGTGAATCATAGTCATACTCATCACCTGATATTCAATTGCCAAGTGACTTATCTCCCCTTCTAGATGGGCACTTTTTTTTTGATGCTAAATATGAATACTGGGATCTTTAACCTTGGTCAGACAACTTATCAAGGAGAAGGAAAATTGATAATTTGAACATTAGTTACATTAATTCCTATCATAAAATTGTGTTTGCGCATTATTTGAAATGAACTTGATTGTTATTAAGAACACATTTTATGATATTTTCGTGTTAAAATATGCTGTTGTATTGAATCGAAATAACCATTATTAAATGAAGGATAATAATTAAATCAAATAAAAATTTGTTTTATTAACAAGTGAGCAATGAATGGTTTCATCTCCTCTTCCAACATTGAACCAAATCAAAACTATTTTTCTTAGTAAAAACTTATTTTTCAAATTTTTGTGATAATTTAAATTTTAGAAGTTTTATGGTTTTTTTCTTTTGTTTGTAATTTTAAAATGTTGCAATAAAAGATGGCTGATAGCGCCAGAAAGAAGAGCTAATGTTCAGATTACCAGAAAATTATGAATCTAAACCTGTTGAACTCCACTTTCATTGATTTTGTGTCAGATCCTACTTGTACGGAGGGCTTTGTATATATATATATATATATATATATATATATATTCAATGTTCCATTGTACTTTTTAAAATTATTTGTCTATAATAATTTGTTTGTACACTGTTGTTTGGTTTCAAGTATTCCTACCTAACTCCGATAATTTGTAAGCAATTACTTTTATATTTTTTCAGGTCAGTTAACTTTGAACCACATATCTTTGAGGTGTAACACAGATTCTCAAAGATACGTGGTTCAAAGTTAACTGACTTAAAAAAAAGTAAAAGTTATTAAATAAAATAACTGGTTCATTATATATTTTATTCATTAATATATCAGCACTGAAAATTTCATTAAATTTGGTTAATTCCCTGATTTTTGGGATTTTTTTTTTTTTTGGTGGGATTTAACCGGGGATTTCTTTTAACATATAATGTGATTGTTATTGTATGTCAGTGGAAAATGGATTAGTCGGATTACTATTTACAAAAATCATGCACCCTTCTCCCTTAGAGGCCCAGGGGTATTTTCAAATATCACCCTCCACCTTCTGTTAGTATATCTGTTTCAGCTCCTAAACTCCAATTCTCGTCTATGTTTTTGGAGAGAAGCAAAAATCCAAAGGTTCTTATTAAAAAGAAATTGTAAATACCCGACAAAATGAATAAAACAAATGTCTCTGGCATAGAAATAACCCAGGGTTGATATGCCGTTAAAACCAACCAACCAACCAACAACCAACCAACCAATAACATCAAAGCGTTGTGTTAAAAAATGGCCTCAATGGGGTCATGGACTGTAATTATCTCATCTACTTATGAGGGTGTGACATAAGGACATTTTCATGTGATCCCACCCACAAGCCAAAGCTCATAGGTGGTAGGCACAAAAAACATGTTGATTCCATCAGCATTCCCTCTCAAGGGGGGTGCCCCAGGCACTGGGCAATAAACCCAGCCCTCCCCTTTAAATCAAGGGGGCAGTTATTGCCGGGGGATAGCCCTCTGGATCAACGCTGTTAATTTTACTTATCCGGTCCAGAGGCCGAAGCATTCAGGAACAGGCCTCGAGGGGCCCTTGCCGTCTAAGTAATCACTGTATCACTATGGACTGTAAATATTAATACTTTGTAACCAATTATAGCTTCAAGCATTTATCTTTAATACTAATAATTTGTACAGAGTTATATAGTCAGTTATTTGGTTAAATAGATAAAAAAACAGAGTTTAAAAAAGCTGAGATAAAATAAAGTTAAATCAATTGAATATCCAACAAGAATAAATAAAACAAAATATCTTCGGCATAAAATAACCCAAGGGTTGACATGCTGTAAAACTCAACCAGTACTAATAATAGTAGTAGTTAGTTGTCCATCATATCCGATGATGACACCATGTGAATCTGTTTTCTTTATTTGATCCGATCTCTCGTTGCTTCTTGCCAACTGCTTATAGGGATGTTCATGCTTAGGATCCTTAGACATATTTGGCAGAAGACCATTTCTAACCACAAAAGCCACACAGGATTCGCTTCTCTCAGTTGAATGCTTCCTGCTCCAGTAGAAGGTGTAGCCCATCTCCTCTCTGATGCTGTCATTCTCAGTGAATCTGACTTCACTCAGAGTGGCCATGTCGATATTGTATTTTTAGAGCTCTTTGGATATTATGGCACTCCTTCTTTCTGGTCAAGTTGAATTGGGTCTCTCTAAGCATTGTCTTTGTATGTCTTGACCTTTTTATTCTGGGCCACATCCTGCCAGTATGTGTATTTATTTTTGTTGGAGTACATATTTGCAGTGGGAAGCAGCAAAATTCAACCAACCAACCAACCAACGATCATAATTCTTATTATTACTTTCAGGTGTTGGTACTGAGGAACAGATGTACAAGCCAGTTGTCAGAATGGAAGAAATCTTTGTTTGTTGCTAATGATACCCTGGGTAGATTCTCCTCATCTCTAAGGAACATGAGGTTTACCCATCTGCTTTTGTTCTTTATGTCTTCTTTCTCCTGGACATGGTTATTAGCACTTTACTTTGTGCTAATGCCCTTAGGGAAAATCCTGAAGGTAAGTAGTAGAGTAGACTGTATAACATAGGAAAGACCTGATGACTGTCTCGTACAAATGTCCAGAATAGAATGCAAATGGCCGCTAAGTTGGTCTATTTATATTTAAATTTGTCCAAGGGCAGATTACTCTGTTCTACCTATTCAGACTGGGCCCTTTAGCCTTCGTACTACAACCAGATTAAAATAAGGTAAACTCAGAATTCAACCCAGCTGTACTTCACTCAAAAATTGACCTTGTTTTGCATCCTGCCCTTGGCGAAGGGGTTAGATAAATATAAATCCAATACATACAATGGCTCAATTCTTGATCCCAATTTTAACTCTTTGCACACTTTAAGCCACTCACAGTGGCTCTACCTAGCAAAGTACAAAAGCTGATGGTTAGTTCATTATTATTGAGCAGAAAGACTCAGATTACAATAACAATAGGGCTTTATTTGAATAGAATCATTTTTGAGGTGAATAGATAGTGAACTTTGAAATATCCCATCATATAGGTAAAAATACCAAGAAAATTTGGTACAGCTTTGGAGGAAATTTGTTAGGCAAAGAGAAAAAGCTTGATGGGAGTTACACAAGGATGCTGCGTACTGTCCTGAACAAATCTTGGAAGCAGACCCCACAAAAAAGCAGCAGAATAGCCACTTGCCCCCTATCACAAACACCACCAGAATAAGACAAACAAGACATTTTGGACATTGTTGGAGTTCATCCTTGCTTCTCCAGGTGTGTCCAGCATGTCTTGTTTATCTTACTTAGATGGTTTGTATAATAGAAGGTAAATGGCCATATAGACCCTTTTTATGTGGGGTGCTGCTCCCGAGATTTGTTCAGGACAGCATGCAGCATCCTTGTATAGCTCCCATCAAGCTTTTTCTCAAATCATTTTGTGATTCCAAGTGGTGCAGCCTTACAGTAGCACTGCCCTGACTATATCTTGCAAGAAATCTTATCTTAAGTGGGTCTCAACTAAATATCTTTCATACCACTAAGCATTCTGGTAGGGTTAAATCTGGGTTTGAATTTGTGAAGGCTTTTGGTAGGGGATCCATTAAAAATAATACACACACACACACACACACGCATATATATATATATATATATATATATATATATATATATATATATATATCGGGTTAGCTCAGTCGGTAGAGCGTTCGGTAGAAGCCACAAGGTTCCTAGTTCGATACTGGGCCTCGCCAACTCAGCGTATGAGTAGCACAGGGATCTGTGCGGTAAAGTAAGGGAGCTGATGGTAGGTGTGGGCGCTCCACCTCAGACGCTAAAAATAATCTCCTTGGTCTATCGCTAGTGAAAAGGGATAGACTCCCTTGCTGTCAGGTTGATACCGACATTAGGCCGCCCGACGACTTTACTTTACTTTATATATATATATTCGGGTTAGCTCAGTTGGTAGAGTATTTTGGCTAGAAGCCACAAGGTTCCTAGTTCGATACCGGGCCTCGCCAACTCAGTGTATGAGAAACACAGGGATCTGTGCGGTAAAGTAAGGAGCTGATGGTAGGTGTGGTGCTCCACCTCAGATGCTAAAAATAATCTCCTTGGTCTAGCGCTAGTGAAAAGGGGATATACTCCCTCGCTGTCAGGCTGATACCGACATTAGGCCGCCTTGACGACTTTACTTTTACTTTATATATATATATATATATATATATATTGATATAAGTATATTGATTTAGTGTTGCTTACTAAAAAAGGTCACTTTTATTTTAAAATACCCTTTAGCCAGAAGAGCCAAAAAGAACCAAAAGATATAGGTGGAGCATTATACAAGCTTCAAAAACATACAGTTAATTGAAAATTAAAATACTTTTTGATACCTCCTAATACTTTCTGTTTTTATTAGCAGCTTATTAATTGAAAAATAGTCCTCTATTTTTTGCTTCTTATTGCCACCATTTTGATATCCATTTTAAAAGTTGCTACTACCACTGTCATTTCTACTATTACTACTTCCATTACTGTTACTGCCACCATCACCAACATTTTTCTAATGGCTGTATTACTGCTACTCAGTCATGTGACTTTGTTATTGTTGCTATGGTGAACAGGAAAGGCAGTAGAATTTACTGATTCTACACTACTTAAGAAAATATGATTAAAAAAAAGAAAGAAGCTGCCTGAGAAAACCAACTGCTTTTTCTGTCAATGCCACTTCTAATTGATAAATGATATTTTCTGTCATTTATCATTTGGGTTTGTGTATCTGTTTTTAAATGATAATAAAGTTTTGTATCTGTACAAAGAATCTTTTTTTTTTTATTTAAAAATTTTTCAGATCATGTATTATCAATCATTACTGTTATCAGTTTTTACAAGTATTTTCTTTCATTTTAATTTTTTATAACTCACCTGAGCCTCAATTTGATTGAATTATTTTAATGGAATGTCAATTCTTCTAGGGGTTATTTTATGCCTAGATTGTTTGATTAATTGATTTTAATGGCATGTCAAATCGTCTAGGGTTATTTTAGTCCTAGGTTGATTGATTGATTTTAATGGCATGTTAATCCGTGTGGGGTTATATTATCCTTACATTTATGTATTGATTTTAATGGTATATCAATTTGCTAGGGTTATTTTAGGCCTAGATTGATTAATTGTTTTTTAATGGCATATCAAATCATCTAGGGTTATTTTAGGCCTAGATTGATTGATTAATTGATTTTAATGGCATGTCAAATCGTCTAGGGTTATTTTAGGCCTAGATTGATTGATTAATTGATTTTAATGGCATGTCAAATCGTCTAGGGTTATTTTAGGCCTAGATTGATTGAATTTATTTTAATGGCATATCAAAATCGTCTATGGTTATTTTAGGCCTAGATTGATTGATTGATTGATTTTAATGGTATGGAATCCGTGTGGGGTTATATTATCCCTACATTTATGTATTGATTTTAATGTATATCAATCTGCCTAGGTTTATTTTATACCTAGATTGATTGATTAATTGATTTTAATGGCATGTCAAGTCGTCTTGAATTATTTTAGGCCTAGATTGATTGATTGATTTTAATGGCATGTTAATCCTTCTAGGGGTTTTTTTTGCACACGGTCCTATTAAATACAAATAATTTTAAACAGGTCCATTGGGACCCTAACACATAATACCAGTCTGGGTATGAGTGGATCTGACACTAATGAAGTGGTACATCACACTCCCCAGATCTCCAGAAGTGGACCCTCACCATCAGATGCAGTTTAGTGTCATACTCAAGGTACCTCTTTAGTTTGTGGGGGGCATCTTACACCCCTGAAGGGAGATACAGTCAGCGTATTTTAAGGCTTGCAGTCTGGGCTGAGCCTTCAATTTGGTAGCCAAAATTAGTTACGATAAAAAAAGAAAATTAAGAAAGAAAATATTGTCAAAAATTAATGATTGTTGATAATGCCCTTGATAGGAGTAAAAGTTATTGCCATTACTCCCAGGTCCACTCTGATCTGTAGTGATAGTACCTGTAACATAATTGATAGGTATCCTATTGATTGTGTGCTGTAAATGAAGAATTCAAAAGTTAATGGGAGATTCAGAGTTAGCACAGCAAGTGATGGAGACAGACACAAAATGGCGTCTCTCTTGCTGGCTATTTCTTTCCATGCGTGTAAGTTACCTTTGGGAACTTGGGATTTGAAATAAAGATGTCTATGAATATATGAAGTCTTGTGTTTATTTGTTAGAACAAAAGAATGGACACAGAGAGGAACAAACACCCAAATAAGCTCCAAGAAACACCTAAGACAAACCCCCAAAGTCCCCAGACCAGAAGAGAGAAAACAGCTCAGATAGCAGCAGGGAGGGAAAATAACAAGAATAAGATAATTATGAATAGGAATATAAGGAGAAGAGAAGTATAGAAGGCTATACAACATTGCCTATCCTTTTTCTTCCTGCTATCAATTTGGCAGATAAGCAACACCAGATAATCAGGAATTAGATTTTTGCATTTCATCTTTGTGTGATTTGGGCAATCTTATTTGTAACCAGAGGGTGTTGCAAGATGAAAAGTGTCATCCTTTTAAGGAACAAGAATATTAATATGTAGATCTCACATGATGCCATAAGATGAAATGTAATGGAAATGATCATTGTTATACCACCCCTACCATCCTTGCTGGATGCCCCATACTTGCGACCTTGTGTCATATTTTACCCGTGGCAAATGGATTGGGTAAATACCTACCACACCCACCATCTGTCAGACCTGTCAGCTGGGGCTTACAATACACCGACTGCACCTCTGCAGAGGGGTAAGACACATTTCCTCTGATGGGGCCACCTGTTGACCACGAGTGGCAACCCATGAGGCTTAAGGATGGAACTCTGGTAGCTGAGCAGTCCATGACATGCAACACTTCACTTTGGACCTTACTTAGGCTAGACCTTTTTTTATCATATATGTGCTAGAAGGCAGTCACTGAGGGTCTTAATGTATAAGCAACACCAGATAATCAGGAATTAAATTTTTGCATTTCATCTTTGTGTGATTTAAACTTTGGAGCTCTGGGGAATGTGGAGTACCCTTCATCGTCGCTACTTCGAGGTCTACTCTGACCCGGAGTGGTAGTACGTGTTAGGGCTCCATCTATAGGTTAAATAGACATAAATGTGTTTAAAAAAAACTGAGTTTAAAAGAAATTGAGTACCCATTAAGAATGAATAAAACAGAATGTCTTTGGCATAAAATAACCTGACAAGGGTTGACATGCCATAAAATCTAATCAACCAAGTGACCGACCGACTAAGCCACCATCTGTTTATACAGACTTGTGTGTCTGCGTGCATCTTTTTTGTGTCTGCTGAACAGTAACAAGATAGGACTGCCTTCTAACATAGATTCTTGACAATGGCAGCTATGACAATAGAAAAATGATTAAAAGGATAAAAGGACTTTGTCACCCCTATATATTTGTTGCACGGACAGAGAGAGAGAGAGATGAGACATAAGAGAGAAGACGAAGAAGGGGGAGATGAGAAAGAGAGAGAGAGAGAGAGAGGAGAAGAGGAGAGAAGAGTAAGAGGAGAGAGAGGAGAGAGAGAGAAAGTGAGAGGAAGAGAGAAAGGACGATGATTAGATAGAGAGAGACGAGAGAGAGAGAAAGGGAGAGGAGAGGAGGGATAGATAGAGAGGAGAGAGAGAGAGAAGGAGAGAAGAGAGATAGAGATAGAGGAGAGAGAGATAGGAGAAGATAGAGAGAGAGAGTAAGAGAGAGAATAGCATTGAATAGATACTAGATAAGAGAGAGAAGTGAGAGATAGATAGAGATTAGAGAGAGAGAGAAGAGAGACGAGGGTGGAGAGATCGAATAAGAAGAGGGAGAGAAAGAGAGAGAGGAGATATAGGAAATCTATAAAACTTTTATTTCGATGAGAGACAGAGAGATTAGAATCCTGAGAATAACTTACTATAGATTATTGAGAGAGGACATGAGAGAGAGTACCATACTTCTTAGAGTTTCAAGAAACATCATTGAGACAAGGTTTTCCTGAGTAAATAATTGTAATATATTACACTGAGTTCGTTTTGGATCCAAGGCACTCATTACACCGTTATTGGCTAGTGGTAAGCATATGGCGTTCTGATTTCTAGTTCCTTTATTATTTATGTCATTGATTACTCACAGGTTCTCTCTGATCCAAGGATTATGGTCACATATTCCCCCTACATAACTATTTGTAGGTAGAGAGATAGGGAATTAGAAGATGAGGACACACAATTATGTGGTTATAGAATACTAAGTCCAATTACAAGATTGGCAAGACAAGACGGCAAACAGTCGTAACTGAATACGATTCTGAGATGCCGTAAAAACCACTGAAAAGTAGCAGGATTTATGGAGCCTCAGAGGGCCCTACAAACCAAGCAGCCAATCAGGACTCAGGGAATGGACTCACCCAAATGCATGGGTGGACTGTTCTGAATTCCCATAAATACCAGTTGTCGTAACACTGGTGCAGTTGGGCTTGGCCAGTCACATTGCTCAAACCAATTGTTGACTGTCTAACTGACTTACTTCAATAGTGGTTTCAAGTATTTAAAATAATTATATGGTTTAAAGTAACTAATAATCCTTTGCAAACAATTATAGTTTCCAGTAACTATGCTTAATACAAATAATTTGCACTCAGTTGTATGGCTTGAAGTATTCCTCTCTAATACTAATAATTTGTACAATGTCATATGGTTTTAAAGAACCGGGATAGTGCAGTCGGTAGAGTGTCCTCCTAGGAACCACAAGGTTCCGAGTTCGATACTGGCCCTTGCCAACCCAGCATATGAGTAGCACAGGGATCTGTGCAGTAAAGTAAGGAGCTGATGGTAGGTGTGGTGCTCTACTTCAGATGCAAAAACAATCTCCTTGGCCTAGTACTAGTGAAAAGGGGATAGACTCCCTCGCTATCTGGCTGATACTGACTTTAGGCCACCCCGATGACTTTATATGGTTTTAAGTATTCCTATCTAATACAAATAATTTTCAGACTGATCTATTTGATACGTGGAAGGGTCCATAAGTGATATTCCTGGTAAGAGTGGACCTGGGAGTAATGGCAACAAGGGATTGACTTCACTCTCTATAGTACCCCAGAGCTGGTTGCAAGTCAGTTTTATTCCTCATTTTTGGGGTGGGTGAGGTCTTACCCCATAACAGGAAGTTACAAAGGTATTAATCAATGAAAAATTCAAAGAGTTTTGGGAACCGTTTTAAATCCCTGGAAAATTTTGTCAGTAATTTCTAACGCTAAAATAGAAAAACAAAAACGTTATCGACTTGTCATATGAAAATATTTGTATAAACTGTTTAATCAGAACTCAATAATTTTATCAGTTTTTCCCTTTGATTAAAACTCCCACTCCCTCTCTCATATTAACTATTCCTTCTACCATCCACTCTCATTTTACTCTCACCTTTATTACTTGTTTTCTCTCCCTCTTCTCCTCTGACTATTCCTCTTACCTTTTCACTATACTCCCACTCCCTCTCTCATATTAACTATTCCTTCTACCATCCACTCTCATTTTACTCTTACCTCTATTACTTGTTTTTTCTCCCTCTTCTCTGACTATTCCTCTTACCTTTTCACTATACTCCCACTTCCTCTCTCATAATAACTATTCCTTCTACCATTGATAATCCACTCTCATTTTATTACTCTCTCTCCACCATTCTTCTTTACTCTTCACTATACTCCTACTCCTTTTTTGTTAACTATTACTGCTACCACAGAAAATACATCCTCTCATTTTACTCTTACATTTATTATTATTTCTCTCTCTCTCTCTCCTCTCTCTCTCTCTCTCTCTCTCTCTCTCTCTCTCCTCTCTCTCTCTCTTCACCTCTCTGACTATTCCTCTCTTCTCTTCACTATACTCCTACTCCTCTTTTATTAACTATTCCTGCTACCACTGATTATCCACTCTCTCACTTTACTCTTACTTTTATTACTAGTTCTTTCTTTCTCTCTCTCTATCTCTCTCCCCCTCTCTCTCTTCACCTCTCTGACTATTCCTCTTTTCTCTTCACTATACTCCTACTCCTTCTCTCATATTAACTATTCCTGCTACCATTTGTAATCTATTCTCATTTTACTCTTACCTTTATTACTAGTTCTCTCTCTTTCTCTCTCTTTCTCTCTCTCTCCCTCTTCACCTCTCTGACTATTCTCCTTTTCATTTCACTATAATCTCACTCCTTCTCTTTCGTTAACTATTCCTGCTACCACTAATAATCCACTCTCTCATTTTACTCTTACTTTTATTACTAGTTCTCTCTTTCTCTCTCTCTCTTTATCTATCTATCTATCTATCTATCTATAAATTCTCTCTCTCTCTCTTCACCTCTCTGACTATTCCTCTTTTCTTTTCACTATACTCTCACTCCTTCTCTTTCATTAACAATTCCTGCTACCATTGATAACCCTCTCTCTCATTTTACTCTTACCTTTATTCTCTCTTTCTCTCTCTCTATCTCTCCCCCCTCTCTCTCTCTCCCACTTCATCTCTCTGACTATTCCTCTTTTCTCTTCACTATACTCCTACTCCTTCTCTTATATTAACTATTCCTGCTACCATTGGTAATCCATTCTCATTTTACTCTTACCTTTATTACTAGTCTCTCTCTCTCTCTCTCTCTCTCTCTCTCCTCTCTCCTTTCTCTCTTCTCTCTCTTCTCTCTTCTCTCTTCACCTCTGACAATTCTTCTTTTCTCTTCACTATACTCTCACACCTTCTCTTTCATTAACTATTCCTGCTACCACTGATAATCCACTCTCTCATTTTACTCTTACCTTTATTACTAGTTCTCTCTTTCTCTCTCTGTCTCTGTCTGTCTGTCTGTCTGTCTCTCTCTGCACCTCTGACTATTCCTCTTTGCTCATCAATATACTCCAACTCCTTCTCTCATATTAACTATTCCTGTAAGCATTCATGATTCACTCTCTCATTTTACCCTTAATTTTATTACTAGTTCTCTCTCTTCCCCCTCCTACTATTTCCCTTTCCCCTTCACTTTCTCCAGCCTTCCTCCTCCTACTACACCCCTTCAACAAACACCTTTTCATACCACATAAAAGCTTTCTTCCTTACTTATTAATGGTTCTTCCTACTCACACAGTTGTTTTCCTTTCCCCCATACTCATTCACTCCCACACCCTCATGTTGTTTAATGTTTCTCTTTGTTCCCCCTCCCACTTCTACTCACTTCTTTCACCTTTCACTCCTTATGACCACTTCAGTTATTCCTTCTCCTCCTCCTTCTCCTCCAGTGTACATTTTCCTAAAGGGTATTTCATAAGAAAACCAATATTTATTTTTTTGAGCAAACAACACCTAATCAATACATGAGGCATGACATGATCAAAAAGTATTAAGACTGAAGCTTTCTGTTAGGTACAGACCTAACGAAATCTAGAGTTACTCCCCTTGATCAGTAGGGATTTGATAAGAACATGGAAGTGGGGTTTCCACTATAACACTTTTGGATTTGGGTTTAACTGAATTATTGAGAAATTGTTAGGTTCAGACCTAATGAAATCTAGAGTTACTCCCCTTGATCAGTAGGAGTTTGATAGGAACATGGAAGTGGGTTTCCTCTATGGCACTTTTGGATTGGGATTCGTGTGGGATTGGAATTGGGATTCATGTGGGAGGTGCATGGTCTACTGGTTAGAGTTGTAAGAAATAGACTCGTCGACCTGAGTTCAAATCCTGTACGAAACCACACATCCCATAGCACTAATACCCTTGGGAAAGGTATGAATCCAACTATTCTTCCTTCAGCTTTGGGTAAATAGTAGGACAGACTGGGCTCTTTAACCTTGGTTAGGCAACCAGTTTAGGAGAAGAAAAACTCTGAATTCAAACCTCTTAAATCCCCTCTTGGGGTAGTCACTACTAGAATAGGCTCAGGCCTACTTAGTGATTTATTTCAATTTAAAAAAAAAAAAATTTTTTTTTAATTTCGTGTGGTCAGGACAAATGTGCACAACACGATTGAGTTAATTTAAGTCACTTTTAGGGTAGAGCATTCTCTACCCTGTATTAAATAAGACCTTTTTTAATTTTCCAACAACCTGGACTTGCATTTTCATTCAGTGTTCCATATTTTATCTGTATGTAAAAACATAACTCTTTCATCTAAAAAAAAATCTCTGTTCAATTTTAAAAACATCAATATTCCAAATTTGACTCAATAAACATTTTGTTGTCCCAGATTCCTGCCCATATTTATGCTAGGTTTTTCCTTGATGGTGACAGGCATAAAAATGTCCAAACTTAGATATTTACCATGCACTCTTTCTCGCTTTTTATTCGCAAATTAACTTCAATATCTTATAATGAACTCCCATAAATTGTGAGCAGTAACTGTAAGTAGAATTAAATTCGGGTCTGTCATGTCAGAGTCAAGGGAGCCCGCGGAAATTTACCACTGACTGTTAATATCCCTTGACCCTTGAGGCGCAAATCTCACGCGCCATGAGAAACATGTGTTTTAGTTGAGAGAATTAGATTCGACCTGACTTTTGGAGCAGACATGTTGCTGCTGAGGTCAATCTCTCATCCACGTGGAAAATCAAGGGCTAAATAATAAACTTGATCAAGAAACAAAAACCTAAGTCTTGTTAGTTCATTTAATTACAATGACCAAAATCAGCCTCCAAAGAAGACAAGCCCTTAGTGAGAAAAATTAAGAAGATGAAACAGAAGAATCAACACATAACCAGGGAAATGAAGATCACCAACATCATCTCTAAAATAAGTCTCTAATCGGTTATTTCCTATAAATCTAACATAAACAAAGGGGAACCACTCTTGACTGATAAATTATTTACTTATTTAATGATCTACTAGGAAAAAAGGAGACGGGGTTAGGGTTATGGTTAGGGTTTAGATTTAGGGTTAGGGTTAGGATTTAGGGTTAGGGTTAGGGTTTTGGGTTAGTTTAGTTGGAGAATAAATAAATAATTTATCAGCCAAGAGTGGTCCCCCTTTGTTTATGTTAGATTTATAGCAAATAACCCTCTAATCTGTCTGTCTGTCTGTCTGTCTCTCTCTCTATCATCTGAGAACTCTCTCACTCTCTCATTTATATACCCGACGTGAATATATAGCATAAATATTTCTCAACTTGTGGAACTTAATAAATCTGTCTCAAGTTAAGAATAACAATGGTGACACTTTATGCACAACATGATGTTCTTTTCTCTGAATTTTTGAGATGAGGCTTGATAATTTGTATTATTTGTATTATTAGATACATAGTGCAGTGGATATAGGCATTGGGTTAATACAGTTCTAAGTGACAGTTATCTCTGGGCTGCAGGTTCAATCCTGGTCAAAGGTGACAGTAATGCAGCTTAACACTTGTACTCAGTTATGGTTAGAGAGAGAGAGAGAGAGAGAGAGAGAGAGAGAGAAGAGAGAGAGAGAGAGAGAGAGAGGGAGAGAGAGAGTGAAGAGAGAGAGCAGAGAGAGAGAGAGAGAGAGAGAGAGAGAGAGAGAGAGAATAAGAGTGAGAGGGAGAGGCAAAAATAGAATGACTGGGAGAATTAGAGACAGGAACAAAGGAGAGAGGGAGAGAAAAAGAAGAATAATCATGAGTAAGAGAGGGAGAGGGCGAAATAGAATGACTGAGAGAATTAGATACAGGGAGCAAAGGGAGAGAGAGAGAAAGAGATAGAGAGGGAGAAAGTAAGGGAGAGAGGGGGGAAAGAGAGGGTGAAAGACTTATTAAAACAGGTGGGAAACAGAACAGGTGAGAGAAAAATAAGAAGGGAGTATTTGATTAATATCTATGAAAACTGAGTATATGAAATCTTTTTTTTTTTTTTCTTTTTTTCTCTTTTTTCTTTCTTTTTTCTTTTTTTCTTCCTTTTTTTTTTAATGATTTGGGGCATGGAG
Source organism: Doryteuthis pealeii (assembly GCA_023376005.1). Taxonomy (NCBI): domain Eukaryota; kingdom Metazoa; phylum Mollusca; class Cephalopoda; order Myopsida; family Loliginidae; genus Doryteuthis; species Doryteuthis pealeii. The sequence continues at coordinate 49,050,582 of CM042163.1, forward strand.
TTGTGGCTGAGACAGACATTGGCTGCCGTGAATATTTGTATCTTTGACATTTTAACGATTATTTTTTATTTTTTAAATTTTTTTCATGCTGCATTTTTCTTTATTTACTCAGGTTACATCAGGGGTTGCAACACTTACTGCACAATGCTGCATTGGAAGGGGTGAAGCGTATGTAAGGTGGGGGGGGGAGTGGGGGACAAGGACCTATTGCATGAGAATGAGGGAGATGTATACTGGATCTGGTTCTGGGTTCATGCATTTCGGATGCAGGATGGGATGTGGTGGTAGGGGGTAGGGAATCTGGTTGGAAGCTGAGATGATGGTGATGGAGGTGGGGGTTGGTTGGGGTGGTATGGGGAGAGATATGTTTGGAAGTAAAAAGATACCTGCATATAGTGCAGATGTTATATTGATCATAAGACTAGTAAAAAAAAAAAGAAAGAAAGAAAAAGAAGCCCCCCCCCAAAAAAAAAAAAAAAAAAAGAAAAAAGAAAAAAGCAGTAAAAAAAGAAAGAAACAAAAAGAAAGAAAAACAGGAAAAAGACAGGTAAGTGTGAGTAAGGGAGAGGGACCTAGAGAAAGAGAGAGCTTTTCTCCCGGACTGCTGTTTTAAATACAGCAGCCACCTATCAGAGAAAACCTGCAGCAAGGGAAGATAACCCTATTGGACTCATGTCCATCCCAACAGGGGTGGACAATCGCTACATGAGTAAGAGAGAGGGAGAAGAAATGAGAGAATAAATGTGAGTGAAGGAGAGGTAGAAAGAATGAGAGGGTAAGTGTGAGTGAAGAAAAACAGGAAAAAGACTGGTTAAGTATTAGTGAAAGAGAAAAAAGTAAAATGTAAAAGAAAAACATAAAGAAAAGGTAAAAAGGAAAAAGAAACAGGGAAAGAGGGAAGTAAAAGAAAGAAAAGAAAAAAAAAAAAAAAGAAGAAGAAAAAAAAGAAAAAAGAAGAAGAAAAGCAGAAAATAAAGAAAGAAACTAACAAAACATGAAGAAAAACAAAAAAGTGAAAATTAAAACAAAAAAGAAAAAAGAAAAAAGAAAAAAAAGAAAAGAAAAAAAGAAAAAAAAAAAAAAAAGAAAAAGGTAAGAAAAAGTTAAAAAAAAAGGGGGAAAGAATGGTACCAACTGAAAGAGAGAAAAAAAGTGAGTATGGAATAAAGGAGAGAAGACAGAAGTTTAAAAAAAGAGTGATGGGCAGAAAGAGATAGAAGGAAATTAATATAAGGGGAAAGAAAGAAAGAATTAAAGACAGAATATAAGATGAACAGAAAGAGACATAATGGAATTAATAGAAAGAGAAAGATAGAGAGAAAGAATATAAAAAGAACAGAAAGAGATACAATGAAATTAATACAGAAAGAAAGAAAGAAAGAAAGAAAGAAAGAATATAAAGTGAACAGAAAGAGATACAATAAGATTATTGCAGAAAGAAAGAAAGAAAGAAAGAAAGAATATAAGGTGAACAGAAAGAGATACAATAAGATTATTGCAGAAGAAAGAATATAAAGTGAACAGAAAGAGATACAATAAGATTATTGCAGAAAGAAAGAAAGAAAGAAAGAAATAAAGTGAACAGAAAGAGATACAATAAGATTATTGCAGAAAGAAAGAAAGAAAGAAAGAAAGAAAGAAAGAAAGAAAGAATATAAAGTGAACAGAAAGAGATACAATAAGATTATTGCAGAAAGAAAGAAAGAAAGAAAGAAAGAAAGAAGAATAAAAAGTGAACAAAAAGAGATACAATAAGATTATTGCAGAAAGAAGAAAAAGAAAGAAAGAAAGAATGAATATAAAGTGAACAGAAAGAGATACAATAAGATTATTGCAGAAAGAAAGAAAAAAAAGAAAGAAAGAAAGAAAGAATATAAAGTGAACAGAAAGAGATACAATAAGATTATTGCAGAAAGAAAGAAAAAAGAAAGAAAGAAAGAAAGTGAACAGAAAGAGATACAATAAGATTATTGCAGAAAGAAAGAAAGAAAGAAAGAATATAAAGTGAACAGAAAGAGATACAATAAGATTATTGCAGAAAGAAAGAAAGAAAGAAAGAAAGAAAGAATATAAAGTGAACAGAAAGAGATACAATAAGATTATTGCAGAAAGAAAGAAAGAAAGAAAGAAAGAAAGAAAGAAAGAAAGAATATAAAGTGAACAAAAAGATACAATAAGATTATTGCAGAAAGACAGAAAGAAAGAAAGAAAGAAAGAATGAATATAAAGTGAACAGAAAGAGATACAATAAGATTATTGCAGAAAGAAAGAAAGAAAGAAAGAAAGAATATAAAGTGAACAGAAAGAGATACAATAAGATTATTGCAGAAAGAAAGAAAGAAAGAAAGAAAGAAAGAATATAAAGTGAACAGAAAGAGATACAATAAGATTATTGCAGAAAGAAGAAAGAAAGAAAGAAAGAAAGAAAGAATATAAAGTGACAGAAAGAGATACAATAAGATTATTGCAGAAAGAAAGAAAGAAAGAATATAAAGTGAACAGAAAGAGATACAATAAGATTATTGCAGAAAGAAAGAAAGAAAGAAGAAAGAATATAAAAATAAAAAGAATAGTAAGAAATAGAAATGAAAGAGAGAAAAGAACCAGAAAGAAAGAAATAATGAAAATTAAAGAAAAAAATAATCAATAAAAAGAATTGAAAAAAAAAAGAAAAGGGTTTCAATCCTTCCCTCCACCCATTACCACCAAAAGAACCATGAATTGGGGACTGAATTAAATCTCAAGATTTAGTTTATAAAAATTTGGGGCTGACTTTCTTTTTTTGGTTTTGTTTCCTGTAACCTTACATTTTTTTCTATAAAGAAATGGGAAAATCATAAAGAATAAAGAAATCAATAAAAAAAAGGAAAAAAAGAAGGGAGGAAGGAAATTCAGGTTTCAAGCCTTCATTCTACTCACCATAACCACAAAAGGAAAACTGCATTAAATCTTAAGATATAAATGTTTAGTTTATAAAAGTTTAGGGCTGACTCTCTTTTTTTTTCTTCTTCTCGCTTTTGTGTTGTTTCCAGTAAACTTTCTTTCTTTGTTACTATATCCTTTCTTCCTTGTCTATATTCATTCATTCTTTCTTCTTTCTTCTTTCTTTCTTTCTTTCTTTCTTTCATTTCCCATAACCTTTCTTTGTTTGCTATATTCTTTCTTTCTTTTCTTATATTCTTTCTCTCTTTCCTTTCCTGTGACCTTCCTTTCATTCTTCTTTCTTTCTTTCTCTTCTTATAATCTTTCCTTCTTTTTTTGTTTCTTGTAACCTTTCTTTCCTTTTACGTCTATTCTCTCTTTCTTTTCTTATATTCTTTCTTTCCTTTCCTTTCGTGTAACCTTTCTTTCCTTTCCTATATTCTTTTTTTCTTTCTCTTCTTATAATCTTTCCTTCTTTTTTGTTTCTTGTAACCTTTCTTTCCCTTTTTCTATATTCTTTCTTTCTTTTCTTTCTTTCTTTTCTCATATTCTTTCTTTCTTTTTCTGTGACCTTTCTTTCCTTTTTCCTATATTCCTTCTCTTTTTCTTTTCTTTTTCCTTTCTTTTCATGTATTCTTTCTTTCTTTCCTTACCTGTGACCTTTCTTTCCTTTTTTCCTATATTCTTTCTTTCTCTTCTTATATTCTTTCTTTCCTTTTCTGTAAACGTTCTTTTTTCCCTACCTTCTTTCTTTCTTTTTTCTTATATTCTTCTTTCTTTCCTTTCCTTTTCTTTTCTGTAACCTTCCTTTCTTTCTTTCTCTTCTTATACTCTTTCTTTCTTTTGTTGTTTCTTGTAACCTTTGTTTCCCTTTTCTTATCTTCTTTCTTTCTTTTTCTGTAACCTTTCTTTCTTTTTTCCTACCTTCTTTCTTTCTTTTTTGCTTATATTCTTCAATCTTGTCTTATATTCTTTCTGTCTTTTTCTGTAACCTTTCTTTTATTTTTCTATATTCTTTCTTTCTTATCTTTCTTTCTTTCTTTCTTAACCCAATGTTTCCCTTTCTTTCGTTCTTTCTTTCTTTCTTTCTTTCTTTTCTCTGCATATTTGTTTTTAAATGTAATTTGTTCAAAATTGGAAATTGAACCTCTAGGTGTTTCAGGTTACCCCTGATTTTCATGTAACCCCAGAGCAGTAAGTACAGGGGTTGGAGATGGGATGTCATCCTAAAATAGACAACAACAGGGGAAGAAAAAAAAAAGAACATGGAAAGATAAGATTAAAAATGAAAACCTTTTTAATAGGTTTATTTGCTTCTTCTCTTGTAATGCGGAGGGGAATGAAGGCACAAGGACTGCACCAGATTCGATAGAAGTTGGATCTTGCGTTATTTAAAAATCCAGAGGAGTATTTGCATTTGGAATACATGACCATTATATTCTGAAAAATGCAGGTACAGAAGTTGTAGCCTTGGGTGCAAGACTATTATAATTGATATAATACAAAGCCAGTCTAAAAGGGCTTAAAATATTTTTTTTTTAAATGCATGTATAAATGAATATATCTTAATATCCTTGTAGATAAGGTTGTTGCATCTATCTAAGGGAATGATGAGTTCAAGCCTTGTAAACTGTATATATATATATATAAAGTTAATCATCTGCAATACCTGACCATTATGTGCTGGAAAAAGCAGGGACTGAAGTTGTAGCCTTGGGTACAAGACTATTGTGTTTGATATAAAGCCAGTCTAAAAGAGATTAAAATATTTTTTTTAAATGCATTTATAAATGAAAATATTTGAATATCTTTGTGGATAAGGTTGTTGCATATATCTAAGGGAGTGATGATTTCAAGCCTTGTAAATTGTATTTGTATACATAAACTGAACTTAATATGTAATACTTGATCATGATGTTCTGAAGAAAGCAGGGACAGAAGTTGTTGCCTTGGGTACAAGACTATTGTAATTGATAGAATACAAAGCCAGTCTAAAAGAGCTTAAGATATTTTTTTTAAATGCATTTATAAATAAAAATATTTTTGGATAAGGTTGTTGAGTCTATTTAAGGGAGTAATGAGTTCAAGCCTTGTAAACTGTATTTGTATATGCAAACTGAAGTTAAGTATTTGCAATACCTGACCATAATGTTTCAAAGGAAGGATGGACAAAAGTTGTAGCTTTGGGTACAAGACTATTGTAATTGATAGAATACAAAGCCAGTCTAAAAGAGCTTAAGATATTTTTTTTAAATGCATTTATTAATAAAAATATTTTTGGATAATGTTGTTGAGTCTATTTAAGGGAGTAATGAGTTCAAGCCTTGTAAACTGTATTTGTATATGCAAACTGAAGTTAAGTATTTGCAATACCTGATCATAATGTTTCAAAGGAAGGATGGACAAAAGTTGTAGCTTTGGGTACAAGACTATTGTAATTGATAGAATACAAAGCCAGTCTAAAAGAGCTTAAGATATTTTTTTTAAATGCATTTATAAATAAAAATATTTTTGGATAAGGTTGTTGAGTCTATTTAAGGGAGTAATGAGTTCAAGCCTTGTAAACTGTATTTGTATATGCAAACTGAAGTTAAGTATTTGCAATACCTGATCATAATGTTTCAAAGGAAGGATGGACAAAAGTTGTAGCTTTGGGTACAAGACTATTGTAATTGATAGAATACAAAGCCAGTCTAAAAGAGCTTAAGATATTTTTTTTAAATGCATTTATAAATAAAAATATTTTTGGATAATGTTGTTGAGTCTATTTAAGGGAGTAATGAGTTCAAGCCTTGTAAACTGTATTTGTATATGCAAACTGAAGTTAAGTATTTGCAATACCTGATCATAATGTTTCAAAGGAACGATGGACAAAAGTTGTAGCTTTGGGTACAAGACTATTGTGTTTGATATAAAGCCTGTCTCAAAGAGCTTAAAAATTCTTTAAAAAATACATGTATAGATGACAATATTTGAACATCTTTGTGGATAAGGTTGTTGAGCCCATCCTTGGAAGTGATGAGTTCAAGCCTTGTAAACTGCATTAGTATATATAAACTGAAGTTAAGCAGCGATGAGCCTGCTCAGTACTTAATTGGGTGACCACTTAAACAGCAATAGGTACTGTAAGCAACCTGAATCCTTTGTTTATCAAAAATGACTTGATTCAGTATTAAATAATACTAAAGGGTTGATATGCCATGAAACAAAACAACTAAACATATATATATATATATATATATAAAAGAAAGATTCTGTATGTCTTTTTGTATGTATGTTTTTCCAACAACCAAGTGCACGTCTCTATATAAAGGAAAAATTGGTGGAGACCAGCAAAGACTATTCAAAAAAATCAACATCCTATTTTTCACTGCGAGGGGCTTAAAGAAGCTAAATAAAAATATAACAGGAATAAAATCAATGATATATTAAAAAATAATAGGTTCTTTATTTATCAAATGACTTGATGCAGCATTTTAAATAACCCCAAAGGGTTGATATGCTGTAAAACAAAACAACCAAACCTCTATATATAAAAGAAAAATTTAGAAAGGGGAGACAACAACAACCCCAGCAAGCATCACTGTTTGTATGCAGTCACTGCACCAGAGATTGCCATTCAAAAATTGGCGTGTTAAAAAATTGGACACTATGTCATCATCTTTAGCAGACAGAAAGGTACCAGCAAAAAATGTATGTTTGTACATGATGATGATGATGATGATGATGATGATGATGATGATGATTTTATTTATTTCCTTTTAGTTTTCATCTAGTGGTGAGTAATAATAACCAACATCATATAAAAGGGTTTTATAATTTGCTTGAAGCATTGTGTATATATTGGTTTGGAGGTTGATTTTGAAGGCCATCACAATGCAGGTGTAAAGAAGAAAAATAAGGTAACAATGGTGTTGTTTGTTAACTTGTGATTTATTCTTAATATTAATATTTCGAGATAAATTCATACGCACATTCGCACGTGGATACGGTCATTCATACGCACACAAGCGCGTAGATATGGTCATAACGTTACAGTCTACACGCATTTTCATGCGCACACGCATGACAACATACGCATACGTACAAACAAAAAATCGCATTCATGTAAACATGCAACATGAGAATACAGTTATAAAAAAATACCATCTGTAACATTTTCAAAAAAAAAATTTCTTATAACTAAAAATGCCATAACAAGACGACAACTACTTCAGTTCCAGTGTTCTTCTTCTGAAGAGATTTTATCTCGAAATATTAATATTAAGAATAAATCACAGGTTAACAAACAACACCATTGTTACCTTATTTTTTCTTTACACCTGCATTGTGATAGCCTTCAAAATCAACCCCCAAACCAATATATATATCTATTAATGATGGAGATTTGCTTCTGGTTTTTGTCTGTAACAAAATCTACATCACTGCTTAAGTCATATTACCCAAAATCATCATAACATAGAATAAATACACTCAAAATTTGAACATGCAGCATTAGACAGTCCTCATTGTTTTTTAAAACAAGTTTTAATAAATACATGACTGGTATTATATATCTATATATAGTTTGTTTTATTTTAATACATATTTAAAGTTTACATTTAAAAATTGTTTTATTTTTTAATCCTTTAATGAATTTGATGATTTTACTTACTTAGGGTACAAACTCACTCACATTGAACTTTTAACTCCCACCCCTCAGGCAATATGTTTCAAAAATCTATTTTTACATTGCCCGGAGGGTGTTTTTTATTTTGTACTAGTGTTACTAATTACTAACAAAGGCTTTTAAGATAATGAAGTTTTTATGTAACTTTGTTTACTATTTATAATATTTGTATATATATTATATGGCCAGGTGTTATAAACAGTAAACAATGTGAAGTAAAATCTTTATCATCTTAAATCAGCTGCTGACATTGAATTTTTAACTCCCACCCCTCAGCCAATATGTTTCAAAAATCTATTTTTACATCGCCTGGAGGGTGTTTTGTATTTTGCTAGTATATATATATATATATATATATATATATATATGTTACATCACTAAATTAACCCTTTGTTGCTAGGTAAATTTACAATGTCTGGGACGCTGTGAATACAACAAGGAATTATACAAAGAAGCTGCATTTTAATCTGACCTTTCTACATTGTGACAAAAAAAAAAAAACCCAACAAATTTGTGTGGTACCAGTGAGTTATTGCTGGAGTGCTTGCGTGATAGTGGCAATGATGCTCTGGCCACCCCAAACCATGCCACGCCCAAGAATCAACATCTGCTGAAAGCTTTGTTGGTTTGCACAGCTGTTATTGTGGTTGTTGTTGTTATTGCGTTTTTCTTTTGTTGCATCGTGCGTATATGTTAAAGTATATATATATATATACGTATATATATATATATATATATATAATATATATATATATATATATATATATATATGTATATGTATATATATATATGTATATGTATATATGTATATGTATATATATATATATATATATATATATATATATATATATATATATGCCCTGTTTAAGTGTTTGTCTTGTAAATATCAATAATATTACCAAGTCAGATTGATAGTCGGAGATAAATATATATATATAAATATATATATATATATATATATATATATATATATATATATATATATATACGTGTGTATATACATATATATATATGTATATATATATATATATATATATATTATATATATATATATATATATATATATATATATATATATATATATATATATATATATATATATATACGTGTGTATATATATATATATATATATATATATATATGTATGTATATATATATATATATATATATATATGCCCTGTTTAAGTGTTTGTCTTGTAAATATCAATAATATTACCAAGTCAGATTGATAGTCAGAGATAAACTGTATATTTTAATTCTTTTCTAATTCTTTTTTATTGGTCCACGAAAGATACAAGACAACTTTCAGATATTCATGGCAATCTATCACCTTTGCATAAATAATCCGTGATAAAAGTCAGTGTCTCAATGTCTTCTTGCTGTCACCCTCTGATATATACATGCATTTTATAACTATCATTAACAAAAGTCACAAAATGTCCTTTTTTGCAAGCAATTATATGATTTCAGGTAACCAACCATAATAATGATTTATAAAAAATAATTTGTTTTGACAAAAGTCATGTTAAAGTTTTCCCTTGCCAGGATGATTGGTTGGTTGGTTGGTTAGTTTTATGGCATGTCAACCCCTGTTGGGTTATTTAATGTCAATGTCCTTTTTTGCAAGCAATTATATGCTTTCAAGTAACCAACAATAATAATGATTTATAAAAAATAATTTATTTTGACAAAAGTCATATTAAAGTTTTCCCTTGCCAGGATGATTGGTTGGTTGGTTGGTTGGTTAGTTTTATGGCATGTCAACCCCTGTTGGGTTATTTAATGTCAATGTCCTTTTTTGCAAGCAATTATATGATTTCAGGTAACCAACCATAATAATGATTTATAAAAAATAATTTATTTTGACAAAAGTCATGTTAAAGTTTTCCCTTGCCAGGATGATTGGTTGGTTGGTTGGTTAGTTTTATGGCATGTCAACCCCTGTCGGGTTATTTAATGTCAATGTCCTTTTTTGCAAGCAATTATATGATTTCAGGTAACCAACCATAATAATGATTTATAAAAAATAATTTGTTTTGACAAAAGTCATGTTAAAGTTTTCCCTTGCCAGGATGATTGGTTGGCTGGTTGGTTAGTTTTATGGCATGTCAACCCCTGTTGGGTTATTTAATGTCAATGTTCTTTTTTGCAAGCAATTATATGCTTTCAAGTAACCAACCATAATAATGATTTATAAAAAATAATTTATTTTGACAAAAGTCATGTTAAAGTTTTCCCTTGCCAGGATGATTGGTTGGTTGGTTGGTTAGTTTTATGGCATGTCAACCCCTGTTGGGTTATTTAATGTCAATGTCCTTTTTTGCAAGCAATTATATGATTTCAGGTAACCAACCATAATAATGATTTATAAAAAATAATTTGTTTTGACAAAAGTCATGTTAAAGTTTTCCCTTGCCAGGATGATTGGTTGGTTGGTTAGTTTTATGGCATGTCAACCCCTGTTGGGTTATTTAATGTCAATGTCCTTTTTTGCAAGTAATTATATGATTTCAGGTAACCAACCATAATAATGATTTATAAAAAATAATTTATTTTGACAAAAGTCATGTTAAAGTTTTCCCTTGCCAGGATGATTGGTTGGTTGGTTGGTTAGTTTTATGGCATGTCAACCCCTGTCGGGTTATTTAATGTCAATGTCCTTTTTTGCAAGCAATTATATGATTTCAGGTAACCAACCATAATAATGATTTATAAAAAATAATTTGTTTTGACAAAAGTCATGTTAAAGTTTTCCCTTGCCAGGATGATTGGTTGGCTGGTTGGTTAGTTTTATGGCATGTCAACCCCTGTTGGGTTATTTAATGTCAATGTTCTTTTTTGCAAGCAATTATATGCTTTCAAGTAACCAACCATAATAATGATTTATAAAAATAATTTATTTTGACAAAAGTCATGTTAAAGTTTTCCCTTGCCAGGATGATTGGTTGGTTGGTTGGTTAGTTTTATGGCATGTCAACCCCTGTTGGGTTATTTAATGTCAATGTCCTTTTTTGCAAGCAATTATATGATTTCAGGTAACCAACCATAATAATGATTTATAAAAAATAATTTGTTTTGACAAAAGTCATGTTAAAGTTTTCCCTTGCCAGGATGATTGGTTGGTTGGTTAGTTTTATGGCATGTCAACCCCTGTTGGGTTATTTAATGTCAATGTCCTTTTTTGCAAGTAATTATATGATTTCAGGTAACCAACCATAATAATGATTTATAAAAAATAATTTGTTTTGACAAAAGTCATGTTAAAGTTTTCCCTTGCCAGGATGATTGGTTGGCTGGTTGGTTAGTTTTATGGCATGTCAACCCCTGTTGGGTTATTTAATGTCAATGTTCTTTTTTGCAAGCAATTATATGCTTTCAAGTAACCAACCATAATAATGATTTATAAAAAATAATTTATTTTGACAAAAGTCATGTTAAAGTTTTCCCTTGCCAGGATGATTGGTTGGTTGGTTAGTTTTATGGCATGTCAACCCCTGTTGGGTTATTTAATGTCAATGTCCTTTTTTGCAAGCAATTATATGATTTCAGGTAACCAACCATAATAATGATTTATAAAAAATAATTTGTTTTGACAAAAGTCATGTTAAAGTTTTCCCTTGCCAGGATGATTGGTTGGTTGGTTAGTTTTATGGCATGTCAACCCCTGTTGGGTTATTTAATGTCAATGTCCTTTTTTGCAAGTAATTATATGATTTCAGGTAACCAACCATAATAATGATTTATAAAAAATAATTTGTTTTGACAAAAGTCATGTTAAAGTTTTCCCTTGCCAGGATGATTGGTTGGTTGGTTAGTTTTATGGCATGTCAACCCCTGTTGGGTTATTTAATGTCAATGTCCTTTTTTGCAAGTAATTATATGATTTCAGGTAACCAACCATAATAATGATTTATAAAAAATAATTTGTTTTGACAAAAGTCATGTTAAAGTTTTCCCTTGCCAGGATGATTGGTTGGCTGGTTGGTTAGTTTTATGGCATGTCAACCCCTGTTGGGTTATTTAATGTCAATGTCCTTTTTTGCAAGTAATTATATGATTTCAGGTAACCAACCATAATAATGATTTATAAAAAATAATTTGTTTTGACAAAAGTCATGTTAAAGTTTTCCCTTGCCAGGATGATTGGTTGGTTGGTTGGTTAGTTTTATGGCATGTCAACCCCTGTCGGGTTATTTAATGTCAATGTCCTTTTTTGCAAGTAATTATATGATTTCAGGTAACCAACCATAATAATGATTTATAAAAAATAATTTGTTTTGACAAAAGTCATGTTAAAGTTTTCCCTTGCCAGGATGATTGGTTGGTTGGTTGGTTAGTTTTATGGCATGTCAACCCCTGTCGGGTTATTTAATGTCAATGTCCTTTTTTGCAAGTAATTATATGATTTCAGGTAACCAACCATAATAATGATTTATAAAAAATAATTTGTTTTGACAAAAGTCATGTTAAAGTTTTCCCTTGTCAGGATGATTGGTTGGTTGGTTAGTTTTATGGCATGTCAACCCCTGTTGGGTTATTTAATGTCAAAGTCCTTTTTTGCAAGCAATTATATGCTTTCAGGGAACCAACAATAATAATGATTTATAAAAAATAATTTGTTTTGACAAAAGTCATGTTAAAGTTTTCCCTTGTCAGGATGATTGGTTGGTTGGTTAGTTTTATGGCATGTCAACCCCTGTTGGGTTATTTAATGTCAAAGTCCTTTTTTGCAAGCAATTATATGCTTTCAGGGAACCAACCATAATAATGATTTATAAAAAATAATTTGTTTTGACAAAAGTCATGTTAAAGTTTTCCCTTGTCAGGATGATTGGTTGGTTGGTTAGTTTTATGGCATGTCAAAACCTGTTGGGTTATTTAAAGTCAAAGTCCTTTTTTGCAAACAATTATATGTTTTCAGGTAACCAGCAATTAAAATAATTTATAAAAAAATAATTTGTTTCTTTTTAAGGCTTGTTTTTAGGCTTAAAAAAGGGTTGGTTAGTTGGTTAGTTTTATGGCATGTCAACCCCTGTTGGGTTATTTAATGTCAGAATTCTTTTTTGCAAGCAATTATATGCTTTCAGGTAACCAACTATAATAATCATTTGTAAGAAAGAGAAAAGAAGTTGATTGGTTTGATTTTATGGCATGTCAACCCATCTAGGGTTATTTTATGCTGAAGTCATTTTGTTTTATTCATTCTTGAGGAGTATTGAAAATTATTTTTCTAAAACCCAATTTTTCTTTAAACACATTTTTTCTATTTAACCCATAGATGGGACCCTAACAGGTACTACCACTCCTGGTCAAGGTGGACCTGGGAGTAATGGCAATGAAAGGGTACTCTACACTCCCTAGAGCTCCTGAATTTTTAACTTCATCATTATATGTAGTGTAATGTCATACCTAGGACAATGCATTAATTGTATGTTGTTTCTTAAGAGCCTGTTTTGTTTAGTACATGGTTCTAATGAATATGAATAATTTTTTAAACAGATCTATTTGATGCAATTTAGTTTCATACTCAGGATACGCCTTTTTGGGGGAAGGGGTCTTACCTCTGTAGGCGGTGGTGAATTCTTAATTTTTCACCAAGAGGAAATGAGTTTTAAATATATTCCTTTGTTGTGCATTTTTTTTTAGAAAATATAGATAAATAAAATAAAAGGAAAATAAATCTTGGATCAAGTCTAAAAATAGGTCAGTAATTCCAGAAACCAGTTTTTGGCATGAAAATCAAATTCATGTTGATGTAGTTGTAAACAACCCATGTGATTCCAAAAACCTCATATTCCAACCAATAGCAACAAAAGATCTAAAAGATTTAAAAGAGATTAATATCTTCTTACCAATATTTGCATACATCAATAGTTTGATTTAGTTTCTTTTGTTACTCAATATACTGTTTGTACTCAAAGACCGCTGAGCTATAAAAGTTTAGCAAAATAACAGAATTAAGAGTTTTTTTGTTAATAGAAAGGAAAGAAACAAGGCAATTATAATTGTATAATTGGGTTAATATTTTATTACGTTCGGTGCAAGTTTATAGTTGCTAAACTTTTATAGCTCAGCGGTCTTTGAATAAGTCATGTACTTATCTTTGTTTCCAAGGGTGAAATATATTTGTAGTGGGTTAATTTTTGTCTGTTTCTGGCTGGTTCTAGTAGTCAGTGCTGGTTCTCCCTGGCACGTCTGCCTTTGTCCCCTGTTGATTCTGTTCACGTCCGACCCTGTTGCGTGCTTGAATTACTCTGTTGATTTTTAGGGTCTTGCCCCCCACCCTTCCGGTACCGACTTACTTCCGGTTCCGATTAAGGGGCAGATAACCCATATTTCTCAAAATACACCATCCTGGATTATTAAAGTCAAAGCCATCTTCATACCTTTCCCAATGGTATTAGTCTGAAAAGTGAGTATAATTGCATGACTGGAACTTGAACCCTCTTATTACAAATTTGCAGCTCAACACATTAGTCGCTACACCATGGGGACTCTACCGCTCATTATAGTTAGGATACTATAGTGTGACTGGGGGTCAAACCCGCTTACTATGATGTCGCAGTCCAGCATGTTAGTCCGAAACTGAATGTAATTGCAGAGAATCTCTTTTCAACTTTTATTTGTGTTAGCAGGACCGTATTGCTTTCACACCCTCTGTATTTCTTCCCTCTTTTGCTCTTTTAACCTTTGTTACATAATTGATAGGTAGCCTATTAATTATGCACAATAAGTGTAGCTTAGATTCAAACTAACGACCACGGAAAAAAACTCAAATGATGGACAAATTTTGACCTACATTTGACCTCTCTTCTGGTTCGCTAGTGCAAACGTGAGAAAGAGTTTAGGAAAGTTAGATTTTAGTTGGACGTTGAAGAGGACAGATGGCAATAGTTCTTTGTTCATTAAAGCCAAATTCTCACATGCATATGTGTTGATCTGGATCTTATAAAATGATAAAGAGCTCTAAATAAAGTAAAGTCTTGTGTTAGTTAACTAAAAACAAACAACAATACAATATGTCCCTCTACAGAAGATCCAACCCAGATTAAGAAGAACATCTACCAGCCCAAAGCAGCCCAGAGAAGATAGCAGAATACAGAAGATAAGATCCAGTTACTCAAAACAAGATAAGTATAAAGAGGATAAGTATATCTTTATACAACCACAGGTATACAGGTATACTCTACAAGTTACAATATATTTATGTTAATATGTGGAGAAAGGTAGACAAACACAGGATGTTATACAAGATGGATGTTTATTGTAGGTAGTGATGTCAATGTTATAGTGTTTCGGTCTGTTAGACCTTCTTCAGGGCATTGGATTCAGTGCTTGCTTCAATGGTGGACATTTTCATAGTAGTGAGTTAGAAGGTTGTGAAGTGGGGAGGGGTGGTCAATTGCTGGTGCTAGTAGGAGTGTTTAAGTTGGTAGTGGAAGTTCCATTTTTTTTCTTTTTCTGATAGGATCTGTAGCTAGTAAGGTTCTATTAATGATGACAGGTGTTTAATCTGATGAGTGTGTAGCTAGTAAGGTTCTATTAATGATGCCACAGGTGTTTAATCTGATGAGGTGTGTAGCTAGTAAGGTTCTATTAATGATTGGTGTTTAATCTGATGCCACAGTGTTTAATCTGATGAGGTGTGTAGCTAGTAAGGTTCTATTAATGATGCCACAGTGTTTAATCTGATGAGGTGTGTAGCTAGTAAGGTTCTATTAATGATGCCACAGGTGTTTAATCTGATGAGGTGTGTAGCTAGTAAGGTTCTATTAATGATGCCACAGGTGTTTAATCTGATGAGGTGTGTAGCTAGTAAGGTTCTATTAATGATGCCACAGTGTTTAATCTGATGAGTGTAACTAGTAAGGTTCTATTAATGATGCCACAGGTGTTTAATCTGATGAGGTGTGTAGCTAGTAAGGTTCTATTAATGATGCCACAGGTGTTTAATCTGATGAGGTGTGTAGCTAGTAAGGTTCTGTTATGTTAATATATGTTAAATGTATATATGTAAAAGTATGGCTATACAATATCCCCTCACTTGATCAGCAGGTGAACGAACAAATCTTTACCCATTTTCACAAGATTAAACAGATTCTACTACTATATTCTCAACTCTGCAACATTTCTTTCTTTATAATTACATTTCATGTTTCTTCTTTTCAGTCAAAGATTTTCTGAGATTCCAGATTACCATAAAAAGAAAAGAAAAGAAAAGAAAAATGTGGATTGTTTTGCAAAAAAGAAATTGCCAAGGAAATTTCAAGATGTCTGAGGAATCTTTTTGAGTTATTTTTGTGAGCAAATCAGTGAAAATTCCAGATAATTTGAGTATGAGAAATAATGGTAATCACATCTTTCCTCAACTGTTCAGCAGTTAATATGGACAATTTCCCTTCATTAATATAAGATTACCAGTAAAAATCTTAGCTTGTTTCTGGGCCTAACCAAGTCATAACTTCCATACAAAATTTCCCCACATAGCAAACAAAGGCTATTAGTTAAGATAATAAAGTTTTCACTTGATATTATTTATTATTTATGACACTTGAACATATACGTACAAATATTATAAACACACACACACACACACACACACACACACACACACATACACATATTGAATGACTTTTTTAAGATCAATTATTCACCTTAAAAACAAATGATCATTCATTAGAGCTATGTTTTTTTTAAACATTGAACTTTACTTTCTCTTTATTAGAATGGAGGAATGATCCTCAACGCCAAGGTGTTATGAATCGTAAATAATGTTAAGTAAAAACTTTACATTTGCTAGTACTAAACCAAGGAGATTGTTTTTTAGCTTCTGAGGCAGAGCGCCACACCTACCATCAGCTCCTCACTTTACCACACAGCTCCCTGAACTACTCATATGGTGAGTTGGCGAGGGCCAGTATCGAACCAGGAACCTTGAGGTTCCCAGCCAAACACTCTACTGACTGAGTTAAGATTATAAAGATTTTACTTAACA
>CM042163.1:49072167-49092585 GCA_023376005.1 Doryteuthis pealeii
ATGGCTAGGTAACCAGTCTAGGAGAAGGAAAACTCTGAATTCAAACCTGTTAAACTGGGCTTAAGAAACCGACCTTGTGTCGCATCCTACTCGTGTGGAGGGGTTGGTAAATATCTATATAGCACTATGAACAAGTGTGAAATGATAATGAGTGTTTAAGTCAATGTTTGATGTCAGTGGTGGGTTGACATGTTATGAAAGTGTAAATGATAATGGAAAAAAAATCCAGTGGGTGATTTAAAGCAGATCAAGTTTTGAAATAAATTCATTCTTAATGGATACTCAATTTTTTTTATAAACACACTTTTCTATTTAACCCATAGATAGGACCCTAACAGGTACAACCACTCCGGGGCAGAGTGGACCTGGGAGCAATGGTGATGAAGGGGTGCTCCACATTTCCCAAACCTCCAAAGCTGGAACCTCACCATCTAGCACCCATATGTAAAAAAGGGTTGGGGCTTGCCATAAGGCCAATAGGGTTGGGCAATCATATAGGTACTAGGGCTTAACGTGACCTGCCGATTGATCAGAGGGGACCTTGATGCTATTGTCTTTTTTTTGTTGTTTTTTTTCCAGAGCTCTTTATTTTAAATTAAAAGTAAATGCCCTTAGTGAACAGACCCTCATCTTGTGTCTGTCCTCTGAAAAACTCCAGCCAACACTCTCCATTCGTCTCCTTCCAGTACTTAGGCCAGACCCCCTACTTTCATTCACTCTTCGCACTGTTGTCCCAGCTTGGCCAATCAAAAAAAACAAAACAATAGCATCAAGTGTTTGTTAATTAAAAACTAAGCAACAATACAAGGCAAGATATCCCAAGAAACAAGTGGTTACAGATGCGGAGAACAGAGAGAATACCAGCCCAACAACAGGCCAGATATTCAGATGTCCAGACGTTGCAGAGATAAGAAGATCATAAAATAAGATAAGTATGTCTATGTAACTTATGGCTAATTTGAAACTGTGACTTAATACCCGAACCAGCTTAGAACCATGAAATAACAAATCTCCCACCTGGCTTGATCAATATGATTTCTTATTTTCTTGGTAAATTGCATCAGATAGGAAAGTGTTGGCCATCATCGCCATCTTTGATATATTTTTCATAGTGACACAAGTGTCTATTTTGCCTTGCAGTCAGTCAACAGGAGAGAAGGGAGGAAAGGTAGATGGATATTGTAGGCGATTGTCATGAAGATGTCATCTTGTCTTCAAGTCTTGCCAATATCCTTACTAAAAAAATGTTTTTTTCCCATTGCAGTAAACACGAGACCTTAGATGCAAATAGAGTGGTACCTTTGAATTAAAAGTTAAAGAGAAAGAGCTTGCATTCCACTACACATTCTCCACACAGAAATATGACTAGAATGCTTTTTCTGTAAGTTTTAGAGATATTCATATTCTTTCGCGAGTTATCTAAGCTAGTTCTATGCTGTTTGTTTCATTTTTAATGCTTTACCAAGGGCTAACCAAAAGGTAAATAACGTAATCACATTGTGTTCATTATTCTTTAAAAATAAGACTAGAATGATTCTTCTTTAAGTTTTAGAGATATTTATATCTCTTTCTTTATATTTATTTCTTTAGCAAGTTATCTAAGCTAGTTCTATGCTGTTTGTTTCATTTTAATGCTTTACATATAGTTTACATAAAAAAAACAGGTTATGTCACAATTATTGGAGCAAACTAATGATGTAGAGTTTATAGGTTTGATTTGGAATTCTGCAAACCAAAAGTTCTTTGTAGCTGAATTGGTAGTGTAGTTAGTGTACTTAACCAAGCTTCCCTGAGGCAAAAAGAATATGTGAGTTCAAACTCCCTAAAAGCTTTTCCTGTATTAAATTTTCTGATTCATGTTCTGATACTCAAACTGTGACGGAGAACGAGAAAGGAAAAAGAGCAAGACATTGTCTTGCCTGCCGGAATCGAACTCGCGTCCTCCCGCATGTAAAAACAAATGCGTTTTGGGCACTGGACGGACGCGAGGTTCGACTGATGTGCCCGGATGTTTGGGTAAATATGTCCATAAATAACAAGTGAGTCGAGCACTGGGCAGTCAGCAGTCAGCAGCAGCAGAAGCAGTCGACGACGAAGCGCTTTTCAGTAAGGAAATGTGATTTTGAACTTCTAAAGATTATTTCGACTACGACGACGGATTTTTCCAGCTGCTAGACGAAGAATGTGTTGACCAACAGAGGGTCTGACTTGTGAGAAGACTGAGAACTCGCTTGTTTTTGGTTCCCCCTCGGCGGGAGATGGTTGATTTGAAGGTCTATTTCACCCCATATATTTTCCCCCCTTCTATATAAACTATTGCAGAATTAAGACCATACCTTTCCTGGTTTGAGAGGTAAGAGATTGCATTCTGCAAAACATCCTCCACACAGAGTTAGAAAGACACAAGGAAACAAATTCATTATCGGTATTAACATTACTCTCTGTAAATGTACAACTTTTTACATTGTTGGGCCACTGCCACATAACTATAAAATGAGGACTGAACAGTATTATTTGGATTATTCAGACTATTGTCCTCATCTTTATTGTTATCTGTACAATGTTTTGGCTGATGTGCCCTCCGGCCTTCTTCAGGTATTTCTTATCGGACTCGGGAACTTTCTTTTTGAACTTGGGAACCTTCTTTATTCAGTCCACGAAATGTTATACAGATAACAATGAAGATGAGGACAATAGTCCGAATAATACAAATAATACTAAAATGTATCTGTTAGCAAGGCTTTGTTTCTGGAATTCTGGGGAGTGTGGAGTACCCCTTCATTGCCATTACTCCCCCAAAATAACAATAGACTAGTAAAGTTGGCGTAGTGGACTATTGTCAGTATCAGCTGGACAGCAAGGGTGTCTATCCCCTTTTTACTAGCACTAGATCAATGAGATTGTTTTTGCTGAGGTAGAGCGCTACACCTACCATCAACTCCCCACTTTACTGCACAGATCAGATTACCCAATCGATGCTACTCATGCACTGAGTTGACACAGACCGGTATTAAACCGGGAACCTTGTGATTCCTAGTCAGGTGCAAGAGTTGTTTAGTACTTGAATGAAATATATATCGAGTATGAGCAAAACTTTTCGAACTTGAGAACCTTGATGTAACCGGGAGCCATCACAGAACTTCCTGATTACATCAAGAAGGTTCCCAAATTCGAAAAGAAGGTTCCCGAGTTTGAGAAGATTCCCAAGTTTGAGAAGGTTCCCGATTCTAACAAGAAATACCTGAAGAAGGCCAGAGGGCACATTGGCCGAAACATTGTACAAATAATAATAAAGATGAGGACAATAGTCCGAATAATCCAAATAATACTAACTATCAAGCCTCATCTCAAAAATTCAGAGAAAGAGGACTGAGCAATATTCTGAATTACAGCAAAGAAGGGTGAAGAATATATAGCACTATGAACAGAAAGGTTGAAAAAATATACTATAAAAAGAAGACTGAACAATATACTGTATTATAACCAAGAAGAACGAAAATATATAGCACTTTGAACAAAAAAGTCTGTAAAATATACTTTACTATAAGTAAAAGGCTTAAGAATATATAGCACTATGAACAAAAAGGTTGAACAATATAATATACTATAAAAAGAGGGCTGAACAATAGGGTAGGTCGATTTTTCACTTTTAAAAAATATCAAATTGTCCATCTATGTGAAAGTTGTGCGTTAGTATACTGAATACTGATACCAAAAATTAGATCTTTTACTTGCACCATTGTTTGAGGAAATAGCATCAAAGATCATCTACTAAAATGCACTAAAAATCTTCGTTTTTGCAAAATTTAGCTTTTAGAAAACAAGGATTTTTAGTGCATTTTGGTTGATGATCTTTGATGCTATTTCCTCAAACAATGGTGCAAGTAAAAGTAAGTAAAGTCGTCGGGGCAGCCTAAAGTCGGTATCAACCAATCAGCGGGGGAGTCTATTCCCTTTTCAATAGTGCTAGACCAAGGAGATTGTTTTGGCGTCTGAGGTGGAGAGCCACACCTACCATCAGCTCCTTACTTTACCGCACAGATCCCTGTGCTACTCATACACTGAGTTGGCGAGGACCGGTATCGAACTAGGAACCTTGTGGTTTCTAGCCGAACGCTCTACCGACTTATCAATATTCAGTATGCTAACACACAACTTTTGCATAGATGGACAATTTGATATTTTAAAAAAGTGAAAAATCAACCTACCTTACTGAACAATATACTGAACTATAAACAGAAAGGGCTGAACAATATACTGTACTATAACCAAGAAGACAAAAGAATATATAGCACTATGAATAAAATGGTTGAACAATAAACTGTACTATGTACAGTATGTTCTAAGTCCTACTGACATGGTGGATTGTTATATGTGTCATCCGATTTTAAATTGTTTTATTAATGATAGGGACGGGTGGTGAGAGAAAGTCATGGGAGTCTGTGCTGTCAGCGCAACATGATTACAAAGTAAAATATCAAAAATTACAATTGTGTTTTATTAATGAAAATTTATAATAAAGAACAAAGGAAATTGTTAGTTGTGTTCGGTAGTTGGGACTATTAATACCTATGTTCTATATTTCTTGTTATTAGACTGTTCTATTTGCTTTGCTATGATTGAGAATGGTTTTATGATACAGACAAAAAATAAATACATAAATAAATAAATAGAAGAAGAAGAAGAAGAAGAAGAAGAAGAAGAAGATTGAAAGGAATAAAAAGAACAAGAACAAGAACAAGAAGCAGAACAAGAACAAGAAATTGAAAGGAAGAAGAAAGAAAGAGAAATATATATATAGAAGAAGAAGAAGAAGAAGAAGAAGAAGAAGAAGAAGAAAGAAGAAGAAGAAGAAGAAGAAGAATTGAAAGGAAGAAAGAATAAAGAAAAAAAATATATATATAGAATGACAAGAAGAAGAAGAAGAAGAAGAAGAAGAAGAAGAAGAAGAAGAAGAAGAAGAAGAAGAGATTGAAAGGAAGAAGAAGAAACAAATATAACAACAACAACAACAACAACAACAACAATAATATAATAATAATAAAAGAAGAAAAGAACAATAACAAGATAACAACAAGATAATGATAAGAAGAAGAAAGAGAAGAAAAAGAAGAAAACAAAGAGAAAAAGAATAAGGATATTTATAAGAAGAAGAAGAAGAAGAAGAAGAAGAAGAAGAAGAAGATAAAGGTGAAAGAAAATTGACTGTCTGCCACAAAACAAAGTATTGTTTCAAAGAAAGGAAATGTTTCTTGAATTGGCAAAAATTCTGAACAGTGGAGGTGTGTGTGTATGTGGGGGTGTTTGAGGGGAGTGAGGGTGTTTGGGGTGGGGTGGGGGTGAAGTGGAGGACGAAGTGATAAAGGTAGAAAACGGAGATGAAATGGGAAACATCAAATTGATGAAGCTCAGGTCTTTTGAAGCTGGGACGGCAGTGTTGGTGGTGGCGGCGTGGGGAGGGGGTGGCTTTGTTGGGAATGGTGGTGGTGGTGGTGGCGTGCAAGGAGATTGTGTGATCAGGTGGGAAATGAAGAAAAATTAACTCATAGGAATTATCTGTCACAGTGAGAACCTATATCCTTATTTTATCTATTTTTTCCTTCCCACACACCCAACCCCTACCCTTCAGCTAGATTACTAGGCTTGTTACTTAATATACAAATTGACTAAGGGCGGTAGCAGACAATAGATATGATCTGTCGAACAAAGAAAGCCAGGAATCTGATATCGTACACCAACCCAAAGAACCCCCCCCACAAAAAAAAATAAATAAAAAAAAAAAAAATAAAAATAAAAATAAAACAAAATTGCACTTAGAAAGAAGATAACTATATATCAAGTATATGATATCAATTTTCCGAATGCTTAAAATATTGAAAAATCATTGGTCATTTTTTAATTCATTTTTTATGTAGACTGATTGGTTGATTGGATTTTACAGCATGTCAACATTTTTATTCCGACGACATCTTGTTTTATTCATTCTAGTTGAATATTCAATGCTTAAAATTTTAAAATCATTGGACATTTTTCTATTCATTTTTAATATGTTATATACATCTTTGGGTGTATATAATCGGTGTGTGTGTGAGAGAGAGAGAGAGAGAGAGAGAGAGAGAGAGAGAGAGAGAGAGAGAGAGAGAGAGAGTTTTTTTTCTGGTTCTTCATCTAGGTTGGCTACCATATTCTCTGGTTGGGCTCTCTGTTAAGAGTTGGTTTCCTTTCTGTTGATTCTTTTTCGTGCTGAGCTGGTCTTTGTTTAATTCACACAACAAGACTTGGTTATTTTCTTGATCAAGCTTTATTTTGCAACCCTGCCCATTTAATAGATATGATCAGCTGAACAAAGAAAGCCAGCAATCTGATATCGTACACCAACCCTGGGACCTCCCACCCCCCAAAAAAACTGCACTTAGAAAGAAGATAGCTATATATCAAGTATATGAAATCAATTTTCCAAATGCTTAAAATATTAAAATCATTGGTCATTTTTCAGTTAATTTTTAATGTAGACTGATTGGTTGGTTGGATTGTATGGCATGTCAACATTTTTATTCTGAAGACGTCTTTGTTTATTCATTCTAGTTGAGTATTACCAATACTCAGGACTCTTTACCAAGGGATTACCAAGGATCCAATTCCACTGGACAAGCACTCTTGCTTAAGGTCTACGGGATGGCACATACGATTGTAACAACATCTACCAGTCCAGAGAAGATAGCAGCATCCTGAGATAACAGCCATACAAATAACAGATCTACCCAGAAGCTATGAAGTAGTAGATAAGTATATCTGTATACAACCACGGGTATGCAGGTATACTCTACAATATACAATATGCAGATACATATATATATGAGAATGGTATGCAACAAGATACCACTTATTGGTTTAGAAAGGTTCTTGTATACAATACACTGAATACCTTAAGGAACAAAGACTCTTGTCATGTAGACAAAAGATCCAACAAGTGTCTGCAAAGCCAGGATGGGGGTGGGTAGAGGAGAAAGCTCTCATGTATCAGGTACATGGAATGCCTGTGGGGTGTGAAGCCCCCTTGTCCTATGGATAGAATATACAACTGGTGTGTTATCTTTGATGGCTAGAAAGTCTAAGGGGATTTTACTTTTGCACTACTTTTTTTTTGAGCTACCAGTTGGAATGACACCTAGTGTCTAACAGAAGAACCATAACAAGTAAGGGAAATAATTTCAAAAGAGATCAATACAGGATGTTTCAGAAAAATTGATAACATTTTGTAATCTAATAACATGACCAATTCTCGTTCGTATGATCTCAAATTTTAACAGCATTTGTAGAAACAGCTCTAATTTCTATGTTTAATATTTTATGTTGTTTTTTTTTTCCTTTTTCAGGTATAGAATTTTGAGTTGTTTTTACGCATGCTGTTAAAATTTGAGATCATTTAAAAAAGAATTATGACATTATGAAATGATGTCAATCTTTCTGAAACACCATGTACATCTTAAATGATATAAACTTTTTAGAAAATTCATATCTAATAACTTTACCAGTTTTTGTCAAAATAATCACTGGGTACTAGAGTAGGTCGATTTTTCACCTTTTCAAAATATCAAATTGTCCATCTATGTGAAAGTTTTCAGAAAAATTGATAACATTTTGTAATCTAATAACATGACCAATTCTTGTTCGTATGATCTCAAATTTTAACAGCATTTGTAGAAACAGCTCTAATTTCTATGTTTAATATTTTATGTTGTTTTTTTTTTTCTTTTCAGGTATAGAATTTTGAGTTGTTTTTACGCATGCTGTTAAAATTTGAGATCATTTGAAAAAGAATTATTACATTATGAAATGATGTCAATCTTTCTGAAACACCATGTACATCTTAAATGATATAAACTTTTTAGAAAATTCATATCTAATAACTTTACCAATTTTTGTTAAAATAATCTCACTGGGTACTAGGGTAGGTCGATTTTTCACCTTTTCAAAATATCAAATTGTCCATCTATGTGAAAGTTTTCTAAAGGTTAAATTTTGCAAAAATGAGGATTTTTAACGCATTTTAGTAGATGATATTTGATGCTATTTCCTCAAACAATGGTGCAAGTAAAAGATCTAATCTTTGGTATCAGAATTTGATATACTAACAGACAACTTTTGCGTCTCTGGACAATTTGATATTTAAAAAAAGTATCGAACCCATAACCTTGTGGTTCCTAGCTGATACTCTACCGACTGAGCTAAATCTGCCCTTTTCTTTATTATTGTCACTTTGTGTTTTGAACATGGAAGCTACACAAGGATATTGAGTGCCGTCTTGAACAAATCATGGAAGTAGCATCCCATGAGTAAACAACTATAGGGTCATCTGCCTCCTACTGCACAAACTGGAGAAGCAAGGATGAACTCATAAGTGATGTTCTCCTGTGTAACACTGACACATAAGTACACCATGCAGGAGGTTTAAATTTAGTTTTCTTTCCTCTAGAATGGGTGTCACATACACATGATCACCTACAGTGTAGGCCGACCAGTATAAATCTACATCAATCAGCTCTGTGCGGATTCTGGATACCGTGCAGAAGACCTGCTAGGGGTGATGACCGATAGGAATGGTTGGTGAGAGAGAGACTTGAGAACCCGTGCAGAAAGCATGTTCTGATGATGATGATGATGATGATGATATATCTAGTTGCAGAAATTGCAGTCCAAAATTGACAAAATATACATAATGGGGAGGTCCTAACGTTTTCAAATAATTTCAGCTTTGAAATACGGACTTTGTCCGCCTCATTTAAAATAAAGTCTTTTTTTTATCATTTTGATTACTTTTTTACTGTTTACTCTTCTCTTTGTTTCTTCACTGCCTGAAAATTTGTGACAGTGCCAGACTGGAGATAATTTCCTGCGATGCTAGTACTAATCAATTTGCTTGTACAGCAGCACCCCTCGTGAGTGTCCCCCAACCCCCACAAAAAAAAACTCTCAAGTATATTATTTCAAATCTTTCCTTGACACTGGTATAATGCCCCTACCCCCACCCTTGTTAAATAGGAGACTGTTTAGATGATTTTCAATAATTTGGCAAAAAAATTCTAGGAAAGAACCCCCACCCACCCTGCTATCAAAAAAAAAAAACTAAAGAAAACAGAAAAATAAACAAAGAAGAAAAATTTGAAAAAAAGAGATGAATAATATGGGCACAGAGACAATAAAAAGAAAAAAAAAATATATATATATATATATATAAAGTAAAGTAAAGTCGTCGGGGCGCCCTAAAGTTGGTATCAGCCAGTCAGCGAGGGAGTCTATCCCCTTTTCAATAGCGCTAGACCAAGGAGATTGTTTTAGCATCTGAGGTGGAGCGCCACACCTACCATCAGCTCCTTACTTTACCGCACAGATCCCTGTGCTTCTCATACGCTGAGTTGGCGAGGACCGGTATCGAACTAGGAACCTTGTGGTCTCTAGCCGAACGCTCTACCGACTGAGCTAACCCGGCCCCTGTGTATATGTATATATATATATATATATATATATATATATATATATGTGTGTGTGAATAGGGCCAGTTAGGGACCAGTTTAGCTCGGTCGGCAGGGCACCTACCTTGGAATTGCATGGATCTTAGTTCATTACCAGTCCCCATCAATTCAGCATATGAGTAGCACAGATTGGTTACTCAGATCTGATTTTGTCTTTGTTCAAATATTTATGAGTAACACTGTCTATAGTTTTAATGGGCATCACGTATTTCTATAGTAAATCATGTGTAACGTATTTCTATAGTAAAGATCATGTGTAATGTTTTTCTATAGTAAAGATCATGTGTAACGTATTTCTATAGTAAAGATCATGTGTAATGTTTTTTATAGTAAAGATCATGTGTAACATATTTCTATAGTAAAGATCATGTGTAACTTTTCTATAGTAAAGATCATGTGTAACATATAGTAAAGATCATGTGTAACTTATTTCTATAGTAAAGATCATGTGTAATGTTTTTCTATAGTAAAGATCATGTGTAATGTTTTTCTATAGTAAAGATCATGTGTAACATGTGTAATGTTTTTCTATAGTAAAGATCATGTGTAACGTATTTCTATAGTAAAGATCATGTATAATATTTCTATAATAGATATCATGTGCAACATATTTCTATAGTAGATATCATGTGTAATGTATTTCTATATTGGATATTATATACAATGTATTTCTGTAGTGAAGATCATATGTAATTTTAATCCATTTCTACAGTAAAGATCTTAAACAATTTGTTTCTATAGTAAAGATCATTTTTTTGTATCTTTCACTATTAAATGTTCCTAGTTTGATAACGGTCCCCACCAATTCAGTATATGCGTAGGACAGATCGGTTAATCAGATCTGTGCCCCTCCCCAAACAACAACAACAACAGATTTTGTCCTTGTTCAAATATTTATGAGTAACCCTAGTCAATAACCTTTTATGGTCATCACCCAAAAAAAGAATTGGTTCTGTTTTTTATTGCCTAAAAACTGTCAAGAACCATTAAGTATTTTGAGCAGAGAAATATTCAAATTAATCTAACATTTTCAGCAACACTTCCAAAAAGAAACATAAATTAACTTTTTCAATCTCCATAATCTTGTTACATTGTTTACAATTTATGTACAGTGGTGTAGAAATAAAAAATAATGGTAAATTCTGAATCATGGAAAAACATAAATTTACAGGACTTGGCGTTATGGTGACTTTGTGGCTGTTCTCTTGGTTGGTCAGTAGGGTAGGTCAATTTTTCACTTTTTAAAATATCAAATTGTCCAGGGATGCAAAAGTTATGTGTTTGTATACTAAATACTGATATAAAAAATTAGGTATTTTACTTGCACCATTGTTTGAGGAAATAGCATCAAAGATTGTCTGCTAAAATTCACAAAAATCCTTGTTTACTATTTTCAATATTGTGGTGATGGGGATGGGGGACATATTTTCAATTTGAATTTAATTTATGATATTGTTGTGAGGTTTTAAGGGGTCAAATAAGAACAAAAC
Organism: Doryteuthis pealeii; assembly: GCA_023376005.1. Lineage (NCBI taxonomy): Eukaryota > Metazoa > Mollusca > Cephalopoda > Myopsida > Loliginidae > Doryteuthis > Doryteuthis pealeii. The sequence continues at coordinate 49,083,191 of CM042163.1, forward strand.
GACGGGTAACAAATGTAGAAAAATGTATTAACAGAAAGTAGACAAATACAATAGAGAGATGTGGAAATTACGTGTGACGAACAGAGTTATTGGCATACTCGCATTGGCTTATTGCTAAGCCACAATTATCCCTGTTACTTATAGTAACCTGTCGGCGCATTCCATTAGTCTTATAGGGTGTATCACCTATAACAGATATTTAATTAGTTTCATTTTAATAAAATAAAATAACATTTTCTGATTTAAATATTGAAAATGGTAAATTTTCTAACCAATTTCTAGGCTAAATGTAAAAACAAGTGTAAAAAAAAGGATTTTTTTGTAAATTTAAGCAGACGATCTTTGATGATATTTCCTCAAACAATGGTACAAGTAAAAAAATCTAATCTTTGGTATGAGTATTCAGTATACTAACACACAACTTTCATGTTTCTGGACAATTTGATATTTTAAAAAGTGAAAAATCAACCTACCCTAATTTGGTGAGTTCAGTTTGTGGAAGCAAAAGGTGGACTTGGAATTTAGGGAGTTGAGAAAAGTTCCAGCTGGTTTTTGGAGAAGGCAGACTTGTCTCCAAGATGGCTATTTCTTCTGTGTGTGATGGTTAACTTGGGCTGACTAAAGGTGTCAAAGCAAAATATCCAAATCTTTGTATTTGTTACAAAAAAACAATAATAAGAGATGAACAAGTCCCAAGAAAGCAGACTAAGTCAGAATTATCCTGAAAATCCTTTAGGTGAAACCTATGTAGATAGTATCTGACTCATTTTAGGATTCCTATATATCTATATCTATCTCTATCTCTCTCTCTATCTCCTGCTGTCTGTCTGTCTGTCTGTCTATCTCTCTCTCTATATATATATATAAGTAGTTTTTTTAGTATTGGAGAATTAAAAATAAAGTGCTCGATATATATATATATATATATATATATAATATATATATATATATATATATCTCATGGAAACATCTCAACAGTTCACACCTGATGATGGCACTAAGTAGTGCAGAAAGTACCTGTGTAAGAACATTTGATGGATTCATACACCATTTCTACCCAGATATATAAAAGATGGTAAAAAATTAGAAAAATTAGGAAAGAAACTTGTCAGACAAGAATTGTCCATAAGTTCAACAAAACATGTATAAAGAAAAAATACTGCCAAAATATACTTATATATATATATATATATATATATATATATATATCATCATCATGTCATGCAATTAGCACGGATATCCATGACGATCTCTCGCTAACCTTTCCTATCATTCATTTTCCCAGGGAGGTTCTCTGCGCAGCAACCTGCATCTTTGCTTAGTTGGTCAATGTAGGTCCTTGATGGGCGGCCCATACTAGCATGTCCGTGTGTTGGCTTCCACAGGAGAACGTCACTTATGAGCTCATCCTTGCTCCTCCAGCAGTGCCCGGCATGCCTCACTCGATTGGTTTGTGAGATGAGGGGCAGGTGGCCATATAGCTGTTTCCTCGTGGGGTGCTGCTTCCACGATTTGTTCAGGACTGCACACATCATTCTTGTGCAGCTCCCGTCCAGCTTATTCTCATGGAAACATCTCATCAGTTCACACCTGATGATGGCACTAAGTAGTGCAGAAAGTACTTGTATAAAAACCTTTGGTGGATTCATACACCAATTCTACCCAGATATAAAAAAGATGGCCAAAAAATTAGAAAAAATAGGAAAGAAACTCGTCAGACAAGAATTGTCCATAAGTTCAACAAAACATGCATAAAAGAAAAAATACTGCCAAATATACTATTTATACTATATATATATATATATATATATATATAGAAGTTGAGCTAGCTTTGGCTATGTCTGACCTTTCTTGGAGTTAAGACTACACTTCACTGGTTGCCAGTCTTAGTAAAGTGTTTCTAGATGGCTGTTGACCTATAGAATTGACAAGTTCATTTCCTATGACAATCATTATACCACCTGAAATTCCTATGATCACACATTTGCCAAATCTAGTTCCTATGAAGATAGACATGATGCTGCACACACTCTCCTATATATATATATATATATATATATATATAAAATGTTGTTCTGGTTCCAACGGGAGAAAATTTAATATTTTATAAAAAAGAAGAAGGTCCGCAAAATGTATTGTCTCAGAAAAAATGTTTTATTCTTTTTATCTTACATACACAACATGTGTTTCAGATATTCTGGTATCTTCTTCAGGCTTTGATCAATACATATATTGATATACATATATATATATATATACACATATACATATATATATATATACATAGGTTGTGTGTGTTTCTGCAATTTTTCTGTTATGGTTGTTTAATAACGGTTGAACAACCAATAACAGAAAAATTGCAGAAACACACACAACCTATGTATATATATTTATGTATATGTGTACATATATATATATATATGTATATCAATATATGTATTGATCAAAGCCTGAAGAAGATACCAGAATATCTGAAACACGTGTTGCGTATGTAAGATAAAAAGAATAAAACATTTTTTCTGAGAACAATCCATTTTGCGGACCTTCTTCTTTTTTATAATATATATATATATATATATATATATATATATATATATATAATATATATATATATACCAGTCATCCACAGACACGTGTTTCGACGTTTACATCTCATCAGTACAGCACAACTTTTTTAACAGCTAAGCTGGGAGCGAAACCCAACAGACTTTTTGTCTCCCTTACCCTCACAAATGTTGGGGACTGTCAATCAGAGGCAAACAATTAATTGATACATACTTACAGGATGTATGTTTTTCCACTCACCAGAGAACTCAAGTCTGTAAACAACAGGCGAGTAAATGCCTTATATATATATATATATATATATATATATATATATTTAAAAAAATTTTTGAGATGAAACAAAGAAATCACAGTGCTCAACCACAAATTTGTAGGATCTTTATTTATTTATTTGTTGAATTTTTTTTTTTAATTTCGCAATTTTATTTTTCGGGGTGGATGGTGAGTTTCATTTATCAAAAATCCATTCTTTTATGGAATTATATATCCAAAATCACATTTGAAAAAGTCTATTTATATTCAAACTTTCTGATGGTAAGGTCTTGTAAAAATCTGTAAATTTATATTTCAGGGTGGATGTTGGGTTTCGCTTATCCATGCATTTAGAAAGAATTTTTTCTTGTTTGGACATTCCCTAAAAATCTCAGACTTTCTATTTAGACTTTTATTATTATTCGAAATTAAATTTATATATATATATATATATAGTGATTTTGATAGCTTTTTGATTTAATTCGTCCTGGGATGCACATATTTGCTTTGAATGAGTCCCCAAATGAGACTATCCAAATTGTCCAAGAAAAAAATATAAGAAAGAAATAAAAAAATAAAGAGAGGAGAGGAAAGATGGAAAGAGGGCATTAAAAAAAGATTGAGAAGGTTAGATAAAGATTATCATATTTTTTACATATTGAACTATTGGAAATAGCTCTTAAGTAAATATATCAAACATTGTAATAATTAAATTATCATACTGAGATATATCCACAAGTCTTGCTAGTCAAAATTATTATACTTTTTACATATTAAACTATTTGGCAATAGCTCTTAAGTAAACATATCAAATGTAATAATTAAATCATCATACTGTGGTGTATCCACAGGTTCAGCTAGTCAAGATCATTATACTTTTTACATATTGAACTATTTGGCAATAGCTCTTAAGTAAAATATCAAAAGTTGTAATGATTAAATGATCATACTGTGGTATATCCACAGGTTCTGCTAGTCAAGATTATTATACTTTTTACATATTGAACTCTTTGGCAATAACTCTTAAGTAAACATATCAAACATTGCAATAATTAAATGATCATACTGTGGTATATCCACAGGTCCTGCTAGTCAAGATTATCATACTTTTTACATATTGAACTATTTGACAATAGCTCTTAAATTTATAATAATTAAATGATCATACTGTGGTATATCCACAGGTCCTGCTAGTCAAGATTATCATATACTTTTTACATATTGAACTATTTGACAATAGCTCTTAAATGAACATATCAAACATTGAATTATCATACTGTGGTATATCCACAGGTCCTGCTAGATTATCATACTTTTACATATTGAACTATTTGGCAATAGCTCTTAAGTAAACATATCAAATTGCAATAATTAAATGGTCATACTGTGGTATATCCACAGGTCCTGCTAGTTTAAATATTAATTCTGAATAATACTTTCTTTTTTATTTCTGAACTTTTGATTAAATTTCGAGGTCTGATCTCGCCAATGACGTTGGCTTATTTTAATTACTCTTAGGGAAAAATAATGTGCACTTCACGATAAAATCTTCCGAACGCTTTTAGATAAAAATGGGTGATGCCATTAAGAATTCAATATGGCATCCCAATGGCTTTTGAGATCAATCAGCCAACCAATTGATTAGCATAAAAACAACATTCAAACCAAATCTATATGTACTAGCAGATGTGCCTGACATTCGTTGGGGGGAGTGGGGAGGGAAAAAGATAAGAGACAAAATGTTTTAATGAAATAATTCGGATAAATACAAACAAATAGAAAACAACAAAAAAAAGTTTTAAACAAAGAAAAATTCTGATTAATTACGGAGAGCCTCTTTGACAAAATATTTCTCGTTCTTCCATCTTTTGTAAATATATGTAGAGCCCCACCCTTTTTTGAAGACTCACTCATGAATATTCAACATATAGCTGGCCAAGCGAAAAACAAGTATCTGATCCTGTCTATCCGACCGTTTATAAGACCCAAAACATTTTTATGCTTCATCTCAGTCTCTATTTCACAAGAGTGGTAGTACCTGTTAGAGTCCCATCTATGAGTCAAATAAAAATGTTTGAAAACTATTTATATTACTTGAAACCATAAAACTAAGTACAAAGAAATTATTATTATTATTATTATTATTATTATGGGAGTTTTTCACACCAGCGTTAGCTGATGGTATTTCACTGGAGGCTGAGTGACAACACGTCTCCTCAGGTGTCCAGGACTCTTCTGAGTATTCTAGCCGATTGCAGCAGTGGTAGTCTGGATGGTCTCAATTCTTCCTCTGATTTCCAGATCCCCCAGACTGTTTTCCAAGTTTATTGGAACCATTCCAAGTGCACCAACTACAATTGGTATCACCAAGACCAAGGAGATTGCAATTGCATCTGAAGTGGAGCGCCACACCTACCATCAGCTCTTCACTTTACCGCACAGATCCCTGTGATAATCATACACTGAGTTGGCGAGGGCCGGTATCGAACTAGGAACCTTGTGGTTTCGAGCCGAACACTATTGTAACAGCCGCAAAACTGACCAGTTAATCATATCTTATTTTTATATAGTTATTTTTTATTTATTTATTTATTCTTTTTAAGTGACTTCCCCTTACCCTTTCTGGTTAGGGATTCATAGACCGCAGAAACTAATGGTCAGCTCAAAATGGGATTAATAAAACCCATTAAACTTCTCTAAATTGGATACTGTGGTTGTAGTTAATTTTATAAACAAAAAAATAACTATATAAAAATAAGATATAATTAACTGGTCACTTTAGTGGCAGTTACAGAGATGCTGATAGGTACGCATCCTGCGTCCCTGACGCACAAAAATCTAAAAGGACACAGTAAAATCATATTCACACATCCCAGTGTTTTTCTTTTTTCTTCCCTCACCATTTTAAGCTAACTGTAAATACATTTCAATAGTTTCCCAGAAATGAATTACACAGTATAGTTTACAAGATTAGCCGGCTTTAGTTGGGACCCATAAATTTTCAGGAGGACTCATTCAAAGCAAACATGTATGTCCCAGGATGCACTAAATCAAAAAGTTATCAGCATCACTGTATATATATATATATATATATATAGTCATCCACAGACACCATGTTTCAATGTTTATGTCTCATCAGTGTGGTTAGACTTAACAGCTACTTCTAGCTGAGAACGAAACTCGACTGAATTTTCATCAATCCAACTCTTTACTTCTTGGCCGTCCCAGCATCACTGTATATATAATATATATATATATATATATATATATATATAGTCATCCACAGACGTGTTTCAATTTTATGTCTCATCAGTGTGGCTAGACTTAACAGCTACTCCTAGCTGAGAACGAAACTCGACTGAATTTTCATCAATCCAACTCTTTACTTCTCGGCCGTCCAGCATCACTGTATATATATATATATATATATATATATATATATATATATGTATATATATATATATATAGTCATCCACAGACGTGTTTCAATTTTATGTCTCATCAGTGTGGCTAGACTTAACAGCTACTTCTAGCTGGGAGCAAAACTCGACTGAATTTTCATCAATCCAACTCTTTACTTCTCAGCCGTTGGTAGCTGTCAGTAAGAGGTGAACATTTTAACTGATAAGTACATACATCTGTAGATGTGTGTAACATCACCAGAGAACTTAAGTCTGTAAACAATAGACGATTAATGCCATTATGCTAAGTGGTGAAAGTTCATTAAAGTCTCCTCTAGGGAGCTCTACCATGTTTTGGGAGCCTATATATATATATATATTTATATATATATATATAATACTACCTGCTCCATAGTTGGATCATCGGCGACTAAACCGGTACCCCCACCAGGCTTGCCTGGTGAGGAGGGTGACTAGACACCCAGCAGGACGAAAAACAAAACCTGTGAAAGGGTGGAAGAAGCTTCCCACTCAATGGCCATCTAGCACATTAATGTGAGAGCACAGAAATACCTGGGCTGGTATCCAGGCGTGTAATAGTCTAAATAACCTCCACTGCCTCCTGGTTATCCTCTGGATAGGAAAAGGCTAAGGGAGAAAACCCTGACAGAAATCACGGCTTGGACTCCATTAGGCAGTTCAGTGTGTAAAACACTATCTGACAACTCCTGCAGCCAAACTGACGCCGATTGTATTGGTTCACCATTCCTTCGGCTCACGCCAGCAAAGCAGAGAGGGGAGCCCTGTCACTTGGGCAACCCAAGGCCTCCATACATCTTGCCCAGGCTCTCTATATATAACTTAACGGTGAACTATATTAATACATTGGGTTTTAAAATATTGATATTGCAAGTAGGAAGTATTTAGTTGTTTAAAATACATGAAACTTAATTGTTAACTACATTAATACATTGGCTCTTAAACTATTAATATTGTAACTCAATAGGAAGTTTTTATCTGTTTAAAATGACTGTGAATCAGTTGTATATAATTATAGCTTCAAGTAATTATTCTTACTATAAATAATTTGCATACAATCATATGTTCAAGTAATTGCCTGTTTAATAATGATAATTTGCCAAGAATTAGACTGGACTTATACTTGTCTATTTTCAAATTTATATAATGTGTATGTGTCTGTGTGTGTCTCAACTGTGCCTACCAATGTATTTATATAGAGTATGTGTGTATGAATGTATGTGTATTTGAAATAATGTGTGTGTCAACTAACTGTGTCTAACAATGTATGGCTGACTTCTGATTTAGGTCGGATAATTAAAACAGAAAGTTTTTTTGGTGGTACCGAATGACAGTTTAACTACAGTCTATGAATTAACATTTTGCAAATTGGGGTTACGGTTTTAGGGGTTTAAGGTTGTTTTTAATTAGGTATTGCTTAAAAAAAAAACAACAACAAAAAACCCAAATTACTATACATTTAATTAACCATTGAAATTAATTATTGAATCTATTATTGAGACAGTTGTTTGTGTTTGTATTGCAATGTATAATTTCAATTAAACTTAGTTTAAAAAAATATTTTTCAACATTGAATGTATAGGAAATTGGGATTTTTTTTTGTTTATTTTTTTTAAGCAATACGTAATTAAAAACATCCTTAATCCCCTAAAACTGTAACCCCAATTGCAAAATGTTAATTCATAGACTGTAGTTAAACTGTCATTGGTACCACCAAAAAACTTTCCGTTTTAATTTCCGACCTAAATCAGCAAGTCAGCCATACAGTTGTTAGACACCAGTTAGTTGACACCACATTATTTTCAAATACATCATACATTCATACACACATACTCTATATAATACATTGGTAGGCACATTTGGAGACAACACAGACCACAATACACATTATATAAATTTGAAAAATAGACAAAGTATACAGTCAGTCTAATTCTTGGCAAATTATATTTTAAACAGGCAATTACTTGAAAACATATGAATTGTGATTGCAAATTAATTATAGTAAGAATAATACTTGAAGCTATAATTATATACAACTGATTCACAGTCATTTTAAACAGATAAACTTCCTATTTGAGTTAAACAAATATAATAGTTTTAAGAGGCCAATGTATTAATGTTAGTTAACAATTAAGTTTCATGTACTTTTAAACAACTAAATACTATCCCTAGCTTGCATACTCACATATTATTCAAAAACGCGCCATGTAATTAAATATAGTTCACGAGAGGAGGAGATATAGAGCAGCCTGCCAAGACTGTTTGGAGGCCTTGCCGGTTGCCCAAGTGACAGGGTCCCTCTCTGCTTTGCTGGGTGAGCCGAGGAATGGTGAACCAATCATCGCGTCAGTTTGGCTGCAGGAGTTGTCAGATAGTGTTTACACACTGACTGGCATAATGGAGTCCAAGCCGTGAAATTTCTGTCAGGTTTTCTCCCTTAGCCTTTTCCTAGCGAGCGGATAAACCAGGAGGCAGTGGAGTTATTTAGACTATTACACGCCTGGATACCAGCCCAGGTAATTTCTGTGCTCTCACATTAATGTGCCTAGATGGCCATTCTGAGTGGGAGCTTCTTCCCACCCTTTTCACAGGTACTTGTTGTGTTTCGTCTGCTGGAGGTGTTCCTGCTGACAGTACTCCCATAACCAGGACTAAGTCCTGTGGGGGTACGCAGCTGGTTTATGCTTCGCGCCTCGATTAGATCTCCAAGCATATGGAGCGAAGGTACCTATAATGTAGTAAATTATATATAAATATATATATATATAGGCTCCAAAACATGGTAGAGCTCCCTAGGAGAGACTTTAATAGAACTTTCACCACTAGCATAATGGCAATTTTTTTTTTTTTTTTTTTTTTTTTTATTTTAATGTGTTTTTTTATATTTTTTTTTTTTTTTTTTTTTAAATCGTCTATTGTGTTACAGACCTTAATTCTCTGGTGATGTTAACGATCTACAGATGGTATGTACTTAAGTTAAAATTTCACCTTTACTGACAGCTACCAACGGCTGAGAAGTAAAGAGTTGGATGATGAAAAATTCAGTCGAGTTTTGCTCCAGCTGAAAGTAGCTGTTGTAGGTCTAGCCACTGATTGAGACATAAAAATTGAAAACACGTCTGTGGATGCTATAATCCC
>CM042163.1:49092685-49182685 GCA_023376005.1 Doryteuthis pealeii
AAGAGAAGAGATAAGAGGTGAAATTTTAACTGATAAGTACATACATCTGTTAGATGTGTGTAACATCACCAGAGAACTTAAGTCTGTAAACAATAGACGATTAATGCCATTATGCTAAGTGGTGAAAGTTCATTAAAGTCTCCTCTAGGGAGCTCTACCATGTTTTGGGAGCCTTATATATATATATATTATATATATATATATATATACTAACCTGCTCCATAGTAGGATCATCGCGACTAAACCGTACCCCACCAGGCTTGCCTGGTGAGGAGGGTGACTAGACACCCAGCAGGACGAAAAACAAACCTGTGAAAGGGTGGAGAAGCTTCCACTCAATGGCCATCTAGCACATTAATGTGAGAGCACAGAAATACCTGGGCTGGTATCCAGGCGTAATAGTCTAAATAACCTTCACTGCCTTCTGTTATCCTCTGGATAGGAAAAGGCTAAGGGAGAAAACCCTGACAGAAATCACGGCTTGGACCCGTTAGGCAGTTCAGTGTGTAAAACACTATCTGACAACTCCTGTAGCCAAACTGACGCCGAATGTATTGGTTCACCATTCCTTCGGATCATCCCAGCAAGGCAGAGAGTGGGGTCCTGTCACTTGGGCAACCCAGGGCCTCCATACATCTTGCCCAGGCCCTCTATATTTAACTTAACTGTGAACTATATTAATACATTGGGTCTTAAAATATTGATATTGCAAGTAGGAAGTATTTAGTTGTTTAAAATACATGAAACTTAATTGTTAACTACATTAATACATTGGCTCTTAAACTATTAATATTGTAACTCAATAGGAAGTTTTTATCTGTTTAAAATGACTGTGAATCAGTTGTATATAATTATAGCTTCAAGTAATTATTCTTACTATAAATAATTTGCATACAATCATATGTTCAAGTAATTGCCTGTTTAATAATGATAATTTGCCAAGAATTAGACTGGACTTATACTTGTCTATTTTCAAATTTATATAATGTGTGTGTGTCTGTATGTATGTATTTATGTATTTATATAGAGTATGTGTGTATGAATGTATGTGTATTTGAAATAATGTGTGTGTCAACTAATTGTGTCTAACAATGTATGGCTGACTTCTGATTTAGGTCGGATAATTAAAACGGAAAGGTTTTTGGTGGTACCAAATGACAGTTTAAGTACAGTCTATGAATTAACATTTTGCAAATTGGGGTTACGGTTTTAGGGGTTTAAGGTTGTTTTTAATTACGTATTGCTTAAAAAAAATAAACAACAAAAAACCCAAATTACTATACATTTAATTAACCATTGAAATTAATTATTGAATCTATTATTGAGACAGTTGTTTGTGTTTGTATTGCAATGTATAATTTCAATTAAACTTAGTTTAAAAAAATATTTTTCAACATTGAATGTATAGTAATTGGTTTTTTTGTTGTTTATTTTTTTTAAGCAATACGTAATTAAAAACACCATAATCCCCTAAAACTGTAACCCAATTCACAAAATGTTAATTCATAGACTGTAGTTAAACTGTCATTGGGTACCACCAAAAACTTTCCGTTTTAATTTTCCGACCTAAATCAGAAGTCAGCCCAATGTATTTATATGCTGCGTGCGTTATTTGTTATGTGTATGTCAATTGTGTGTACCAATGTATTCATATACTATGTTGTGTTATGCATGTGTGCATATTTGTTATGTGTGAGTCGAATAACTGTGTTTACCAATGTATTTATATAGTGTGTAAATTATGTGTGGGTCACTTGTATCTACCAATGTATCTATATGTCATGTGCATGTATGTGTATGTCTATGTGCTTTGTGTGTGTCAACAAACAGTGTCTACCAATATATTTATATGGTGCGTGTGTGTGTGGTGTGTCTGTCTGTTTGTGCTATGTGTATGTCAACTAACTGTGACTACCAATGTATTTATATAGTATGCATATGAGTGGGTGTCATATGTTTGTCAAATGTGTCTACCAGTGTATCTATATCATGTGTGCGTGTGTGTATGTGTGTGTGCTATGTGTGTGCCAACTAACTGTGTATACCATTGTATTCATATGAAATGCGTTATGTGTATGTGTGTATGTGCTATGTATGTGTCAACTAACTGTGTCTACCAATGCCTTTATATGGTGTGTATATGCATGTGTGTATGTTATGTCTATGTGCTATGTATGTGTCAAATAACTGTGTCTACCAATGCATTTATATGATGTGTATGTGTGTTTTATTTTTGTCAACTCTATGTATGTGCTCATTGTGTGTATGTGTTGTGTATGTGTGTGGTGTGCCAATTAACTATGTCTACCAATGTATTTTTATGGTGTGTGTGTGTGTGTATGTTTATGTCTATGTGCTATGTATGTGTCAAATAAGTGTCTACCAATGCATTTATATGATGTGTATGTGTGTTTTATTTTTGTCAACTCTATGCTCATGCGCATGTGTGCGTATGTTTGTGTGTGTGCCAATTAACTGTGTCTACCAATGTATTTTTATGGTGTGTGTGTGTGTGTTCGTGTGTATGTTATGTGTCTGTGTTTTGGATGCGTCAATTAACTGTGTCTACCAATGCCTTTATATGATGAGTATGTATGTGTTATGCGTTTGTCAATTCTATGTGTGTGTGTGTGTGTGTGTGTGTGTGTGTGTCAACTAACTGTGTCTACCAATTTTGATATACAAGTGGCTATCAAATTTTCTGTCTACCCAACTTGGCTTGCAAAACCAGTTAAAATCAAAAATCAATAATTTCTATACAAGAACATGGGGTTGTTCAATGTGACGTTCTTGCTTAAAAGAACAGGAACAAATATGAAGACTGAAGAAGCCAACATGCGTGGAGACACAAGCCATGCTTAAAAACATCTTTTTTTTTGTCCTAATCTGGGTAATCCCCCCCCCCCCCACACGAAATCATCTGATTCTATGACATATTGGAGGAATTATGAAGAAATGGATGACTGGCAAGAAACTTTTCCACAGTTTTAGAATGTTATTACAAGAAAGTTTGGTTCGAATACATTTCTTTTTTTAATAATTTTGGAGTGGGTCACATTCTATTTTATACATTTAACAATCTCTCTCTCTCTCTCTTGATCACTCTCAATATATGGACATAATCAGCTATCACTGTATGTATGTATGTATGTATGTGTTTATCTATTATTATTATTATTATTATTATTATTATTATTATTATTATTTACTCCTTTTGAGTTTTCACATCAGTGTTAGCTGATGGTCTTTCACTGGAGTCTGAGTGACAGCAAGTCTCCTCAGGTCTCCAGGACTCTTCTGAGTATTCTGGCAGATTGCAACAGTGCAGTGTTCTGAATGGTTTCAATCCTTCCTCTGATTTCCAAACTTTCAAGCCCTTTTCTAATCCTTTTGGGACCGTTCCAAGTGCACCAACTACTATTGGTATAACTTTCACTTTCACATTCCATAACTTTTTCAGTTCTCTGGCAAGGTCCAGATATTTGTCCATTTTTTCATTTTCCTTTAGGTTCACCCTGTGATCTGCTGGAACTGCAAAATCCACCAGTTGACAAGTTCTTTCTTTTTTGTTTATCAACACTAGGTCTGGTCTTCTTGCTGGGATAAGGTGGTCCGTTTTTATTTCAAAGTCCAGAGAATTTTATGCGTTTGGTTCTCAAGAACAGGTTCTGGTTTATGCATATACCATTTTGTTGTATGGTCAAAATTAAATTTTTTTCATAATTCCCAGTGGATCACCTTCCCAACCCTGTCGTGTCTAGTTTTGTATTCTCGTTGTGCTAAATTATTCAGTATCTATCTTTCTCAGTCCCTTTCTTTCTTTTTCTATCTATCTATCTATCTATCTATCTATCTATCTATCTATGTCAGTTTCTTTCTATCTATTTTTCTAACTTCCTATCTCTCTATCTAAGTATCTTTCTAAATATGTATAAATGTATGCATGTATGCATGTATGTATGTAAATATGTATGTATGTACATATCTATCTCAGTATCAGTATTTTATCATCTGGTCCATCTGATAGAACGAGAAGGACGTCCTTCAAATGTCATATTTGCATCAAACTTTGTGGATCAGCAGCAGGTTTGATGAGTCATTTGAGGGCTCATGAGAGGAAAGGTTCTGATAGAGTGATCTGTAAAGATTATATTATTGCTATCTCAGTATCTATCTCAGTACCTATCTATCTATGTCAGTCTCTTTTAATTTTCTATCTTACCATCAGAATCTTTCTATATAGATATCTATCTAGGTATCTATGTATGTATGTATGTATGTATCTATCTATCTATCTATCTATCTCGGTTTCTATCTATCTCAGACTCTTTTTGTCTATATATCTCTGTCTCTTTCTTTCTTTCTTTTCTATCTATCTATCTATCTATCTATCTATCTATCTATCTCAGTCCATTCATATCTATCTATTTCTGTCAACCACTATCCATCTCTTTGTATTAATTATATATTTTTCAGTCCCTTTTAGTCACTATTTTTAGCGTCTCTCAATCTATCAAGATAAGTATCTACCTATTAATTGATCTCTCTTAAATTGGACAGCATTCTTTCCCCTTTATGATTTAAGTATGTTTACCCCCCTCCAACTCACACCTTATATATATATATATATATATATATATATATATCAGAGTTTCTTCATGATTTTCTATATATGATCACCTTCTTAAAAACAAGTGCTACTCTCAAAAGCCATACTTAATGAGTTTGACCTGCTCCAATAATCTAACCATGTATCAAAGCTTACTACTTCCTATATATTATATATATATATATAATATATATAGTAATTATTTTATTTCATTTATTTAACGAATCTTGAAATATTTTCTAAACTGCACATAAATATTTTAGTTTAGAAAATATTTCAAGATTCGTTAATTAAATGAAATAAAACAATAAAACGGAAAATTTTGACGACGATTTGCAGCACACAAACTAAATTTTGAAATTAAAATGAATTTTAAAAATCCGATTCAAAATACTTAACTTTTTATTTTGGTAAGTCAGGTTAGTAATTGTTTTATTTCATTTATTTAACAAATCTTGAAATATTTTCTAAACTAAAATATTTATGTGCAGTTTTGAAAATATTTCAAGATTCGTTAAATAAATGAAATAAAACAATTACTAACCTGACTTACTTGACTTTAATTTGATGTGTTGCAAATCGTTGTCAAAATTTTCGTTTTAATTTTGATTACGATTTGCAAGTTTAGCCGAAATTGGTTTATCTTAGTTGGTAGAGTATCCGCCTCAGAGCCACAAGTTTTCTGGTTCAATACCAGCCCTCGCCAACTCAGTGCATGAGTAGCACAGCTTGATCTGTGTAGTAAAGTGGGGAGTTGATGGTAGGTGTTCTGCTCTACTTAGATGCAAAAACAGTGTTCTTGGTCAAGCGCTAGTGAAGAAGGAGATAGACACTTTCCTTGCCCAGTAAAGTATCTGCCTAGAAACCATATGGTTCTGGGTTTGATACCAACACACACCAAATCAGTGCATGAGTAGTACTGCTTGGTAAAGTGGGGAGCTGATGTAGGTGTGCACCCCACCTCAGTTGGCTGTTGTCTTTCATGTTTTTTTTTTTTTGTGTTGCCCTGTGTTTGGGAATTCATGACTCTGGAAATAGAAGGGTGGTAGAGGAAGGATTTTCTCCTGTCGGGCCTTGCCAACTCAGCACACGAGTAGAACTGTTTGGATCTGTGCAGTAAAGTGGGGAGCTGATGGTAGGTGTGGCGCTACACTTCAGATTCAAAATCACACTTTTTGTCAAACACTAGTGAAAAAGGGATAGACACCCTCACTGCCTGGTAGAGTATCTGCCTAGGAGCCACACGGTTCTGGATTTGATATGGGCCCTTGCCAACTCAGCACATGAGTAGCACAACTTGGATCTGTGTGGTAAAGTAGGGAGCTGATGGTAGGTATTGCACTCCTCCTTAGACTAAAAAATAATCACTTGACTTGATTCAGCATTAAATGACATGAAAAGGGTTAATATGCTGTAAAACAAAACAACCAACCATTCTATCTATCTATCTATCTATCTATCTATCTATTTGTTATACGTCACACATTTTCAAAATCTCCTAGTGTACCAATCACATCTTGACTTTCGTCTTTTTTTTCTTTCTATTATCCTGAAGAAGGTTTTACAAAAAACAAAATGTTTAAGTGTCAACATAGACATCATAATAAATTCATCTTTTTTGGAACACTTGGTTTTTCAATTTCTATCTATCTATCTAGCAACTTCTTCAGATATTTCTCTCTCTCTCTCTCTCTCTCTCTCCTCTCTCTCTCTCTCTCTCTCTCTCTCTGTCTATCTATCGATCTATCTATCTTTCTATCTATATATCTATCTGCCTATACTAGTATCTATCTATCTATTTAACTATCTGTTTGCATCTATCTATCTATCTATCTGTCTATTCATATCTATCTATCTATCAACCTATCTATCAATCTGTCTGTCTGTTTGTATTTATCTATCTAACTATCTATCTATCTGTCTGTTCATATCATCTATCAATCAATCAACCTATCTATCTATCTATCTGTCTGGTCATATCTATCTATATATATATCTATCTATCTATCTGCCTATATTGTATCTATCTATCTGCCTGCTGATACTTCTATCTATCTATCTGCTATACTTGTATCTATCTATCTGCCTGCGGATACTTATATCTATCTATCTGTCTGTTCATATCTATCTATCTATCAATCTATCTATCTATCTATCTATCTATCTATCTATCTATCTATCTAATTCCCTTCATATCTACCAATGCCTTTTGTACTTATCTCTGTCAATATTTATCACTTGAGTCTGTTTTAATGAAATCATTGCTTCTTCTCTTGTCAGACATTCAACTCAGCATGAAAATAAAACAAATTCCTCACTTGCCAATGTTTATCAAATATCTAAACAACAAAGTCGAGGCTATTAGTCTGAGCCGACACATCCCATCTCACCAATATTCCTCTTGTCTCCCCAGCCCCAACTATTAATGATGCATATCTCTCTCTCTCTCCCTTCTTATCTTTCTTTCTCTTCCTCCCCCTCCCCCTCTATATATATATATATATATATATATATATATTGTATTGTTAGGAAGACCTAGAAAAATAGAGTTGCTCCCCTTTGATCGGTAGGGGACTAACGGGAACCCGGATATGGGGAATTCCGCCATGTTACTTTTGACGGGGTCTGGAATATATGGACGTGCGTCAGCACGGTTGAACTAGTGACCATGTGCTTGTTAATTTTCCAACAACCTGGTTTTGCATTATCATTTTAGTCTTACGTATTTTATCTGTATGTTAAAAACACACACACACACATACACACACACACACACATATATATATATATATATATATATATATATATATAGTCCATTTCCTATAACCATTACATCACGTGCTTCCCAAGGTATATGAGATGAGACAGTCTGGAGAAAAATGAAATGCTGTTTATGAGAGCAAAAAATAAATGAATGCTTCAAAAGACAAAAAAAAAACAACGTTCACTAGAACAAAGTTTATACACACCATACATATTTATTTATAAAGAAGCATATGTGGACTCAGCATCAACCAATATATACATGCATATATAATATATATATATATATATATATATATATATATGAATGAGGAAAAGAAAAAAAAAGATAAAAAAAGAAGACATTTTTAATCTTCCATTTTTCCTGCTAAATGCCTCAACAAGGAAATTAATTCATTAATTCTGGTAACCAGAAGTTAGAAATTAATTAATTTTATAAATCTCATTCGATAAACGATTCCACATTGAGTTGGATAAGGTCAGTTTATCTGCAACGCATCAGACAACGGGGGAAAATATGACACTTGATCTTTTTATTGTGGACTCTGGTGTGCCGAGAACTTCATCAATGCTCTTTCCAGTAAAAAGGAGTTATGTCCCTTTAGTATATGTGTGTCTAACCAACCCCTCAGCTCCAAACAGGATGCGACACGAGGATAATTTTCAAAGCGGAGTTTAACGAATTTGAATTCAGAGCTTTCATTCTCCTTGACTGGTTGCCTAACCAAGGTTAAAACACCCAGTCTGCCCTACTATTTACCCATATCTGGAGCGAGAACAGTTGGATTCATACTTTTCCCAAGAGTATAGGTGGTATTGTAGACCGCCCAGCAAGGGCCTACATTAACCATCTCTGTGCAGATACTGGATGCTGTGCATAGGCCAAAGTGGAATGTTGCATGTCATGGACTGCTCAGCCATCAGGATTCTGTCCTTAAAATTGGTTCATCACCCTCGGCCAAAAGGTGGCTACATTCCCTGGGACAATAAATGATAGAGAAGGTTGGTGAGAGATTGTCATGGATATCCGTGCTAATTGTGCAACATGATGATGATGATAATTGCTATGTGAAAATGTTTGGGGGAGAGATCTTTTTATTAATACACTGGTATTTCTTGAACTTGACCAATGCTCTTTGGGGACAGTCACTGAACTGGCACATCATAGTAAGTAAGTTCGAACACTAGTCCTGATATTACATTCACTTTCAGACTAATACCCTTTGGAAAAGTATGAACACCCTGATCCCACCCAGCTATGGGTTAAATAGTAATACTACAGTTCTTCTACCGTGGCATTAAATAACCCACCAAGGTTGATATGCCATTCAACAAAGAAACCAAATCAATGTTCTTTCCTATAAAAGAGTTATGTACCTTTATGGACTGGATGTTTGGAAAGAGAGTGGTTGATGAGTATAGACGGCATTGTAGGAACATTAGCATGGTAGTGGTTCTGCAATCCTCCCAATGGAGCAACCTGTTGGCTGTGAGTGGCAACCTATGATGCTTAAGGACAGAATCCTGGTGGCTGAGCAGTCCATGACATACAACACTCCACTCAGGCTCCCACTGATCAATCTGCTGGTCACATCAATCCCTAGCGCTTATATGATTGTCCCAACCTTATTGTCCTTATGGCAAGCCCCAACCCTTTTTATCATATATGTGTGAGAAGGTGGTGGTTGAGGGTCTTAATGTCCTGGGTATGATGTTAAACTCAATCTGAAGAAGTTCCAATTAGCTTAGGGAATGTGGAGTACCCCTTCATTACCATTGCTCCCATGTTCACTCTGACCCAAGTGGTAATACCTGTTAGGATCCCATCAATGGGTTAAACAAGTTTTTAAAAATGTGTTTAAAAAAAATTGATACTCAACAAGAATGAATAAAACAAAACATCTTCGGCATAAAATAACCCAACAAAAGTTGACATACCATAAAAACCAACCAACCAACCAGCCAATCAACCAATCTGACACTAACTCCCAAAGTTTTAAAAGTGAGTTTTAAAAAAATTGAATACTCAACAAGAATGAATAAAACAAAACATCTTCGGCATAAAATAACTCAACAGGAGTTGACATGCCATAAAATCCAATCAACCAACCAACCAATCTGACACTAACCCCGAAAGTTTCAATTCAAAGGCGGAGTGCACCATGGTAAATCAGACGTTATAATTCTTAGCTATGAACGAAAGCAAACGTCTTAGCATCAACAAAGTAAGAGAAATGCAATACTTTAGGCTTTCATATTTTCAGAATATGTAACCCACATAAAAACGTGAATAGAAGAGATTAGACGATTGCCTTTTCTTTTATTTCGTTGATGCTAAGACGTTTTTCAGACGCATCGAAAAGATAAAAATCTAAAATCTAGACTTTGCAAATATCTATGCTATGACCTGTCATACTGTAGATATTTATTAAGCCTCGATTTTGAAATTTTCTCTGCGTTGAAAAACAAATGCTGGCCCAGGTAAGGAAACATCCATCTAGTTTAAACAGGAAGCAGATCTAGTGAGTCATATTATTAAACTAAATATAATTTTCATTTAAAATTAGCCCTGTTGGCTGGGCTTAGAACATACTGACCAGTTTCTGGGTATGACACTAAACTGCATTGGATGGTGAGGCTATAGTTCTTGTTATTTGGGAAGTATGGAGTACCCCTTCATTGTCATTACTCCTAGATCTAATCTGACCCAGAATGGTAGTACTTGTTAAGGTCACATTTATGTATTTACTAATCCTATATATATATATACCCGATATCTTGACAGGAATCACCAAAAAAGTATATATAAAGCTTCATGAATTATCTGTGGACCATTTTCAATAAAGTTAGCAGTCTGATGAAACTCAGAGGTATGCACAGATACCTGTGTGCAGAAATAGATCTATAACCACATAATGGATGATTTTTAAGCCTTTTTCTTTACCAAATATATATATATATATATATATATATATATATATATATATATATAAACTCCTTCACATGTGCAGGATGTGACACAGGATAATTTTTAAGCAGAGTTTACCAGGTTTGAATTCAGAGTTTTCCTTCTCCTAGACTGGTTGCCAAAACCAGATTAAAGAGCCCAGTCTGGCCTACAATTTTACCCATAGCAGGAGGGAGAATAGTTGGATTTATACCTTTCCCAAAGTTATTAGTGCTATGTGATATGTAAACAGCTTTGGCCAGGATTTGAACTTGTGTTTAGCAAGAGAAAGACAGAAAGAAAAAACTGAAAATTTGTATTTCTTTCCTCTTTCTTATATTTGCCAACCTCTCCCCACTTTGTCAGCTGGAGCCTTAGAATACACCAACTACACCCCTGCAGAGGGGTAAAATCCCCCCCCCCCAATGTGGCCACCTTTTGGCCGTGGGTGATGAACCATATTTCAAGGACAGAATCCTGATGGCTGAGCAGTCCATGACGCGCAACATTCCACTTTGGCCCTTACTTAGGCTAGACAAGTGGTCAGAGAGGCCCCCTCCATTCAATCAGTTGGTTATGGAAAGCCCTAACACCTATATGATTGTCCTGACCCTATGGCAAGCTCCCAACCCTTTTTATCATATATGTGCTAGAAGGCGGTAGCTGAGGTCTTATTGTCCTGGGTATGATGTTAAACTGTATCTAGTGAAGTTCTAATTCTGGAGATTTGGAGAGTGTGGAGTACCTCTTCATTGCCATTACTCTGAAGTTCACTTTGACCCGGAGTGGTAGTACCTGTTAGGGTCCCATCTATGCACTAATAGATTAAAAAAATGAATTTAAAAATTGTGTTTAAAAAAATTGACTTTAAAAAAAAATTGAATGCCTAACAAGAATGAATCAAACAAAATGCATAATGTCTTCAGCATAAAATAACCCAAGGAGGTTGACATGCCGTAAAATCCAACCAACCAACCAACCAACCAGCCAACCAACCAGCCTCTCCAGTAGATGTCACAATAAAGATGAGGACAATAGTCCGAAAATCCAAATAATACTAATAACCCAAGGGTTGACATGCTGTAAAACCAACCAACCAACCAACCAACCAACTCCTTTGCATGAGTAAGATGTGACACATGACCAGTTTCTTAAGCAGAATTTAACAGGTTTGAATTCAGGTTTGAAGCTATTAGCATTATGTGAAATGCAACCAGCCTCATCCAGGATTTGAACTTGTGTCCATTTCCTATGATGATAATCATTACACCACAAGCACCTGTGAGATGATGTTTAGTGAGCTTGTGTACCACGTGAATGTGTAATTCACAATAACTCAATGACGAGTTTCTTCACATCTCACATGGGGATTTTTTTGGGGGGGGGGGCAAAATATTGCTTCATCCAGGAATTTTGAAAGATGCAATCCAGAATTGGACCCTTATGGCAACTATTTCTTTTTTGTCCATATCTAAAATTGATGTTGAAATATGAGAAGGCAGCTGATTGTGATGCCTAAAAGGGATTTCATAAAGTGGAAAGTACATTTGGATAAGTGCATAGAGTCCCAAGAGAAGTACTCTGAAAGCAACTAAGGCACCATTACCCTAGGGAAGCCTCTTTTTCGTTAATATTAAATAGCTTGATACTTTCCGGACAGGCTTTCTTTTTTTTTTTTTAATGAAACAATAGTATTAATCTAAGATCATTAAAAAAAAAGAAAAAATGAAAAAAGATATGAAAAAAAAAAAAAAAAGAAATGAATGAAAAAATGAATGAAGAAATGAATGCAGAAATGAATGAAGTACATCTTGTATAAATTGAAACGAATGAAGAAATGAATGAAGAAATGAATGAAATGTATCTTGTATTGTTGGGTGGGTATAAAGTGAGGGATTGATTTGATACTCAAAACTAAGAGGGTAATCCCAAAAGTAAAGTCTCTATAGCTCTAGGGACACAGAGGAAACTGTTTGTGCGGCTATTGGCAACACTGTTCTGTTTGTTGTGCATGTGTCTGCACTTGCCCCTGCCCTTACGTGTGCCTCACTGCAATGCTCAGTCTTGGCTTCACAGTCATTTATAATGGGCTCCTGATTTATGCTACCACCAAGTTACAAAGGAATTGGTTGGTTGGTTGGTTGGTTGGGCTTTATGGTGTGTCAACCCCTTGGGTTAATTTAAGGTTAAAGAAATTTTGAATTTTGTTTGATTCATTCTTGTTTGGTATTTATTTATTTTTTGGAACTCAATTTTTTTAAACACATTTTTTAAATTCATTTTTTTATCTATATATATATATCAACTACACATATGTATACATGCATGCTTTCTTGCACATACATATTATTCATGATAACCTGTGGAAATTCAACTTTTTTTGTAATGTGTTTCCTTTATCCTATTTTGAAAAGAGAAATTTACAATGAAAACTTTATTAAATCTAAAAAGGAAAATTGTCCTCTTCAAATTACACACACTTGTAATATGATTTTGGGGAAATGAATATCTAGTTGATTGGCTGGATTTTATCGCATGTCAACCTTTATTTTTCAAACTAATTCTTTTTTTAAACATTTTTTAAAACCCGTTTTTTGATCTAGTTAACCCATTTATGGGACTCAAATCAGTACTAGTACTCTGGCTCAGAGTGGACCTGGGAGTAATGGCTATTACTCTCCTGAGAGCCCCAGATTTTGAACTTTGCCACTAAATGCAGTTTAGTGTAATACCCAGGTCACTAAGACCCTCAGTCATCACCAATATGATAGAAATGATTGTGGATTTGCCATAAGAGCAATATGGTCACAACAATCATATAGGTGCAAGGGGTTGATATGACTAGCCGATTGATCTGAGGGGGGTCTCTCAGACCGCTCATCTAGCTCAAGTAAGAGCCAAAGTGGAGTATTGCATGTCATGGATGGCTCAGCAACTAGGATTCTATCCTCAAGCAGCATGTGTTCCGACCCATGACCAACAAGTGACCCTATGGAGGGAGTCTTACCCCTCTGCAGAGGTGTAGTAGGTGTGTTTTACAGACCTATACAGAACTCATGTTTTTTTGGTAAATTATTTCATAGATTATTATTTCCTGTGACATGTTTGAGGACCATATGTGGCTCTCAAACAGCACTCAAAATAAAGGATAACATCTTGTGAAAACTTGTGAGTTGACACCTCTTACTTGCCCTGATCAGAGAAAGAGTTAATGAATATGTACCAAAAGTTTTATTAAAATTGAATAATGTGTCGGTAATAATAATAATGGGAATCACAGATTGGATAGAATACTCAGAAGACTCCTGGAGACCTGAGGAGACTTGTTGTTACTCAGCCTCTAATGAAAGACTACCAGCTAAGGTGGGTGTGAAAAACTCTCAAGGATTGAAACTACTACTACTACTACTACTACTACTACTAATAATAATAATAATAACTGTGGAACATGAGGGTGAAGGTTGTACCAATCATAATTGGGGCCCTGTGAGCAGTCCCAAAGGGTTTGGAAAAGAGTCTGGGGAACTGGAAATCTGATGAAGAGTCGAGACCATCCAAACAACAGCATTGTTAAGATCAGCTTGAATACTCAGTAGAGTCCTGGAGACCTGAGGAGACTTGTTGTTACTCAGACTCCAGTACAAAAAACAAAAAACAATCAGCCTACGCTGGTAAGAAAAACTCGCAACACAGCAAAAATGTAGGAAGATATGAGCGCTGAATATTCACTTTTATTCAAATTTGCTTCATTATTAAATGGTAATTTTTTTTTATTTCAAAGAAGATGCTGTACTGGATGTTATTGTTTTTGTTTAGTTTTAGTTAAATCTAAGAAATTGGAATATTTAATAAAAAGAATAAAAAAAAAAAAACAACAAAAAACAAACAACACAAAAACAACCAAGAAAACAGCCTGGCATTTTAAAAATCAATTCTCAAGTGAAGTTATCAACATCATTTTTCTGGGACGGAGAGGAGAGGGTTAAGAGGCGGTGTTAAGCCATGCTTACCATAAACTGTTCTGGAGAAAAGCAGGCTTAAAGATCAAAACCTGTTTAGTGTTCAGAGCAATTTAATAACAAGATAAAATGCTTCCTGTTCTATGATTAAAATCAATAACGCGTGTTTATTTTTAAATTTGTTTTTCTTTATGGGGTGGGGACGGGGTGGAGAAAGAGGGTAAATTAGAAAAAAAATAATCAGTGCTGGCAAAACCCCTAAAAAAGAATTATCAAAAATTATAATGGTAAAAGATAGATCTGAAGATAGATAGATAGATAGATAGATGTGAACAGGTTGATAGATAGATAGATAGATAGATAGATAGATAGATAGATAGATAGATAGATAGATAGATAGATGTGAACAAATTGATAGATAGATAGATAGATAGATAGATAGATGTGAACAAGTTGATAGATAGATAAATAGATAGATAGATAGATGTGACCAAGTTGATAGATAGATAAATAGATAGATAGATAGATGTGAACAAGTTGATAGATAGATAGATAGATAGATAGATAGATAGATAGATAGATGAGACCAAGTTGATAGATAGATAAATAGATAGATAGATAGATGTGAACAAGTTGATAGATAGATAGATAGATAGATCTGAAGAAGTTGACAGATAGACAGAGAAATTGATAAATAGATATATCTAAACAAGTTGATAGATAGATAGATAGATACGAACAGACTGAGATAGATAGATCAGAACAAGTTGATAGATAGATAGATAGATAGATAGATAGATAGATAGATAGATAGGAACAGACTGATATAGATAGATAGATAGATAGATAGATAGATAGATGTGAACAAGTTGATAGATCTAAAGATAGATAGATCTTAACAGGAGTGAGATAACAATAAATTCTAAACAGAGACGCATAATTACATATATATGTGTGTGTGTGTGTGTGTGTGTGTGTGTGTGTGTGTGTGTGTGTGTGTGTGTGTGTGTAAAACAGAGTGTGTAATAGTTTACCGATAATTTGATTAAGATAACAAATACACAAAATGTTTAGTAAAATCTATCCACTTACCGGCAACAGATCATTTTCGTATTTACTGCGATGTCATTTTCTTCAGTGAAATATCATCCAAAATTTTCCAAGAAAAAAAGAAGTCATTAAGAAAAATGTAAACTTTTAGCCCGATGTTGATAGATGGAAAACCGACGCAGTGTGGTTTTTGTAAAAGTAAAGGGGGTTGCCTATCTGATTGGCCCACCACATGCACAGAGATCCTGGTACACAAGAAAAACACCCATACACATTATCACCAAATGCATGTGGGTGTCGACTGTATGGTACCAGTATCACATGTGCTGACTAGAAAATCCCATTTTTAAGAGCGATGTTTTTTCTTACTCTTAGTTCCAGTGTAAATTTTCAAGTTTTTTTGTATGTTTGTGTGGGTGTGGAGGGGGTAATAATTACCAATATACTAATTCACAGATGTAACTTGTATATATTATCATTATTATTATTTTTTTTAATGTTCCACTGTTGTTTATAGGTGGTTGGTTGGTTGGTTGGTTTTAAGGTATCCTTTTTTTTCTCTTTTTAAGTGTTTTTTTTTTTGTTGGTTTTTTCTTTTTAAAAAGAAAAAAAAATCCTTCTTTACATTAAATAATATAAATATATATTTTTTTCACTCCTAGTTCCTGTAAATTTTTCAATAGTCTTTTTCTTCTTCTTCTGTGTGTGTGTGTGTGTGTGTGTGGAGGGGTAAAAATTACCAATATACTAATTCACAGATGTATCTAGTATATATATATATATTATTATTATTTAATGTTCCACTGTTGTTTGTAGTTGGTTGGTTGGTTGGTTGGTTGGTTGGTTGGTAGGTCCGAATTTTTAAGGTATCCTTTTTTCTCTTTTTAAGTGTTTTTTTTTTTTGTAAAGTTCTGTCTTTCTCTTTAAAAAAAATCCTTCTTTACATTAAATATATATATACTTTTTTTTTTTCCAAGTGTAAAAAATCTTTAGTTGAAAAAGTATATTTTAAAGTTCTTTTTTTTCTTTTTTTTTGGTAAATAGTGAAGAAAAAAATGACTTTAAGGAATTATTTTTTTTATTTCCTTAAAAAAAAATACTGGTTTAATTATGATTTTAAAACCTTTCTCAATAGAAAGAAAGAAAGAAAAAACCTATTTTAAAGTCTGCGCAACAATTCTCTTAACACATTTAGACCGTCCCTTGGTAAAAAAGAAATAAATAAAAAAAAAACGTCCTATCTGGTTGAAAAAATTTAGGGTTTTTCAGGGATCACTATTTTTTTTAAAGAAAAATCTATATAAATGGTGAAGTGTATCGTATTAATCATTCATTGGCAATAATGCATTTCTTTGGGTAGGAACGACTGCGACAGGATTTCTCATTATTCGCATGTATTGCTACTTAGGCAATTGATTTCCCTGTACAAAGTGAAGCCAATGTAATACTCACTAGTCGCTTGAATATAAAGAAGAGAAAAAGGAAGATATTAATACTACTGCTCTGACAGCAACAGGAGGGTGACTAGAGAGACGAGGAGAGATAAGCTTTTTACAGAGATGATACACACAAGAGAGGGGGGTAGGAGAGAACGACCTGTACGCATCATACTTCGTATGCAATATCAGATATAACAACCCAGGCACAAGAGAAAGACGCACATACCTTAATAGATACACACGCACACATACACACTCAAACAAACACACACACACATACACACACACACCCAAACACAGACACACACACCCAAATACACACACACACACACCCAAACACACACACACACACACACACACACACACACACACACACACACACACACACACACACACACACACACACACACACACACACACACACACCCCTATATCACCCAGGCAGCAAACTTTTTAAGCGCATATTTCTTCTTTAGTGTTTTCGTTGGCGAGCCAGCTGGTTTCATTTTTTAAGCTAGAGTTTCAGTGAGCAGTAACGGGGTCTTTGGATGGGTGCTCCATTGTAGAGATGGCCTTGTGCCGGAACTGTAAAATCAGATACCCACATCTGGGACACATTTATTTATGCATAAAGAGTACACCATAAGAAAGAGAAAAAAGATATACATAAAAATGTAAATAAATAATACGCAGATATAGGCAGGGTGTGTACACAATCTTCATCAGCATCAGCAGCAACATTATCTCGATAGATGAACGTTTCCCCAGACTATATCAGGTCGTCAGTATGCCATTCCGAGTTCTGAAGGCTGTGGTGGCTATTCGGCAGTGCCCATCTCCTTCCCAAATCAAACGCGACAGGTTGTACTGAGTTAGATGGCACAGGTTGTCAGTGTGCTATTCCAAGTAATTCTCCTTTGTGGTATCTCTAGAGACAGTGGTGGTTATTCGGCAGCGCCCATATCCTCTCCAAATAAAATGCAACAGCTTGTACTTACATGGCACCAGCAGGGTGTCATATAGAGTATGGTAGCACAATTCGTATAATCACAGGAAATCGAATTGTTGATGTTTACATATATGTGTGTGTGTGTGTGTGTGTGTGTGTGTGTGGAGGGTGCATTGTGCAACGGTTTTAAATACCTGGGCGTGGCTGTTCTTTTTAAGTGCTTATATTTTAAGTTTCATTTTGCACTAAGGATAGGCATAAGTCCCTCTCTCCCCTCAGCTATGGGTAAATAGTAGGACAGACTGGGTTCTCTAACCTTGGTAAAGCAACAAATCTAGGAGGACTATAGTAAAAGTTGTCGGGGTGGCCTAAAGTCGGTATCAGCCAGACAGCGAGGGAGTCTATCCCCTTTTCACTAGCGCTAAACCAAGAAAATTGGTTTTAGCATCTGAAGTGGAGCGCCACACCTACCATCAGCTCCTCCTTTACCACACAGATCCCTGTACTACTCATACGCTGAGTTGGTGAGGGCCGGTGTTGAACCTAGGCAGATGCTCTACTGACAGCTCTGAATTGCATCTTGCTTCTGGTTGAGTCAATTTTTAAGCAGAGTACAGTTGGTTTGAAGACATAAGTTTTCCTTCTCTTAGACTGGTTACCATGCCAGAGTTAAAGAGCCCAGTCTGTCCTACTATTTACCTATAAATGGGTGGGTGAGGAGAATAGTTGGATTCATACCTTTTCCAAGAGTATTAGCACTATATGAAAATGCAGCTGCTTTTCCTCAGATTTGAACTCAGGTCTCCTAGTCCATTTGCTAGTACAATAACCATTAAGCCACAAGCGCCTAAAATATATACGGTAAACTCAGTGGAGTGACCGATTGTTGGTATCAGCCAAACACAGCAAGGGAGTCCATTCCCATTTTCAACAGTGCTAGACCATGGAGATTACTTTTGTGTCTGGGTTGGAGTGCCACACCTACCACCAGCTTCCCATTTTACTGCCAGATCCAAGATGTGCTACTCATGCACTAAGTTGGAGGGAGCTGGAATTAAACCCAGGACCAAGTGGTTCTTTAACCAGATGCTCTACTAACTGAGCTTGTTAGAATATAATACCACAAAAACCTTCAAACTCCCAAATTTATACAGAATT
This sequence comes from Doryteuthis pealeii, assembly GCA_023376005.1. Lineage (NCBI taxonomy): Eukaryota > Metazoa > Mollusca > Cephalopoda > Myopsida > Loliginidae > Doryteuthis > Doryteuthis pealeii. The sequence goes on from CM042163.1 coordinate 49,111,560, forward strand.
GAGAGCAATATAACAATATATAAAAAGAAGTCGTCGGGGCGGCCTAATGTCAGTATCAGCCAGACAGCGAGGGAGTCTATCCCCTTTTCAATAGCGCTAGACCAAGGAGATTATTTTAGCATCTGAAGTCGAGCGCCACACCTACCATCAGCTCCTCACTGTGCTGCACAGATCCCTGTGCTACTCATACGCTGAGTTGGCGAGGGCCGGTATCGAACTAGGAACCTTGTGGTTTCTAGCCGAACGCCCTACCGAGCTAACCTGGCCCTGATAACAATATATAAATTAAGCAAATAGGTTTGGTTTGTTAGATTTTACGGCATGTCAACCCTTGTTGGGTAATTTTATGCCAAAGACATTTTGTTCTATTCATGCTTAGTGGGCATTCAAAATATTTTTTTAAACTAGAATTTTTAAAACCCATTTTTTTATAACTCATTTTTTCTATTTAACTCATAGATGGGACCCTAACAAGTACTAACAATCCAGGTCAGAGTGGACCTGAGAGTAATGGAAATGAAGGGGTACTCCACACTCCCCAAAGCTACAAAATTGAAACTTCACCTATAGATGCAGTTTAACGTCATACCCAGGACGCAAAGCAAATAGGTGAAAAGCTACTAAATTAAAAGTATTTCTCTGAATGTTTGAGCTGAGACTTGATGATTAGTATTATCTACGTTATTCAGACTATTGTCCTCATCTTCATTTTGTTCTGTAGAATGTTTTGGCAGAACACAATAAAGATGAGGACAATAGTCCGAATAACATAGATAATACTAAATTAAAAGTGTTAATAAAGAAAAAAAGAAGAATAAATCGTTCACCTATGATTTTTTATAATGGCTGACAAGTGGGGGAATATTTATAAAATAGAACCTAATAATTACAAGGAAATGCTAGATAATGAGGTGACGGAAATTGTATAAAAAAGACGCCAGCAGAAATAGAAAAGGGTATAAATATCAAGGCTAAAGAGATTGTTACTAAATTAAAAAGTGAGTTAATACGCAGCCTTTTTTGCTTGTTATATATATACAATATTATAATAAAATGGATACAATAGAAGCCTACTCGAGTTTCACCATAAGGATCTTCAGGGTTAAATCCACTGAATTAAGTGAGTTAATACGCAGCCTTTTTTGCTTGTTATATATATACAATATTATAATAAAATGGATACAATAGAAGCCTACTCGAGTTTCACCATAAGGATCTTCAGGGTTAAATCCACTGAATTAAGTGAGTTAATACGCATGCCTTTTTTGCTTGTTATATATATACAATATTATAATAAAATGGATACAATAGAAACCTACTCGAGTTTCACCATAAGGATCTTCAGGGTTAAATCCACTGAATTAAGTGAGTTAATACGCAGCCTTTTTTGCTTGTTATATATATACAATATTATAATAAAATGGATACAATAGAAACCTACTCGAGTTTCACCATAAGGATCTTCAGGGTTAAATCCACTGAATTAAGTGAGTTAATATGCAGCCTTTTTTGCTTGTTATATATATATACAATATTATAATAAAATGGATACAATAGAAACCTACTCGAGTTTCACCATAAGGATCTTCAGGGTTAAATCCACTGAATTAATCGAGGTACCGATTAATTGCAGCTGATCACACGTGTTCATTGTATAAGATATTAAGTAACGTATCTATTGTATCCATTTTATAATAAATTTGCTCTACTTCGTATTGAGCATTTTGTATTTGTTATATCGCTGACTTAACCCCTGAATTTTGCACCAACGATCGCGCCCATATTCACCGGTAAGCTACCTTTTATCTTTATAAATACATATAATATTATAATATATATATTATTATATGATATATATAATATTATGATATATATATTATTATATAATATATATAATATTATAATATATATATTATTATATGATATATATAATATTATAATATATATATTATTATATAATATATATAATATTATAATATATATATTATCATATAATATATAATGTTATATATATAATATAATGAAAGACAGCAAATAAGAAAAGTGTATGCATAGAGAAAGTGCTCCATGGTATTATAGCAGAACAGGTTTAAATATAAGATCATGATACTATATTACCATTTCTGAAGTTTCATGTGTATAACATAATCCTCCTACATTTATATATATTCATATATATATATATATATATATATATATATATACATATATATAAATATGAGAAGTAAACAAACAGACAATGTGTTTTGATATGGCTTTTTTATTTTTTTATTAGCCGACCATTTTTGGGAAATATATGCTTAATTGAAGTCGTACCTAATTTGAAAATTTATTATTAATTAATTAATTTTAAAATTAGGTACGACTTCAATTAAGCACATATTCCCCCCCCCAAAAAAAATATATGTGTGTGTGTGTGTGAGGTAAAATAAGGAATGAAAGAACAAAACTCAGACAAAAATGTGTAGTATATTTCACTGGAATATTGAATTCAGCTTCTTCTGCTATTCCAGTAAAATATACTACACATTTTTGTCTGAGTTTTGTTCTTTCATTCCTTATTTTACCTCATTCTAACCCCCTTTTCCTCATATATATATATATATATGTGTGTGAGTGTGTGTGTTTTAGGGTAGTGTGGACATGGAGTCAACAATGCTCGGTTACTGACAATTTCTCACCTATATGAGTGTTTAAATCAAGTATATCATGTATACATATATATATATATATATATATATATATATATATATATATATACATTAATCAAAACGTCCTGAGGAAGGTGTACCTTGAACACCGAAACCATGGTAGAGATAAAAATCTACAACTATATATATATATATATAAATTTTTGGATATTTTTCATATATATTTATAGGAAAAAAAGGGTCCTAAATAGAATCATTTACAGCACCAATTTATCTGGTCATTTATGTGTGTGAGTATATATATATATATATATATATATATATATATATATATATATATATATATAAAAGGGTTTTATAATTTGCTTGAAACATTGTGTTTATATTGATTTGGTAGTTGGTTTTGAAGGCTATCACAATGCAAGTGTAAAGAAAAATAAGGTAACTATGGTGTTGTTTGTTAACTTGCAATTTATTCTTAATATTTTGAGATAAAAATCTCTTCTACAGAAGATCTCTGGAACTGAAGTTGTTGCTAGTGGCTGTCCATTTGGCTCAGTCTCATGCCTTCCAAACTCTGTGTGTGTGTGGGGGGAGTTGTTAAAAAACATTGTAATAGCCTTCAAAACCAAACCAATATATATATATATATATATATATATATATATATATATATATAAGTGTATTTTGGCAGCATTTTCTCTTTTAAACATGTTTGGTTGAACTTGGGTGACAATTCCTGTCGTACGAGTTTCTGTTCAATCCGTTCAAGGTTTCTGGCCATCTTTTTGGTGTCAGGGTGGAACTGGTGTAGCAGTCCACCAAAGGTGTCTCTACGAGCACTTTTGCCATCTTCAGGTTTGAAACTGATGGTATGTTTCTCACCTATATGAGTGTTTAAATCAAGTATATCATGTATACATATATATATATATATATATATATATATATATATTAATCAAATCGTACTGAGGAAGGTGTACCTTGAACACCGAAACCATGGTAGAGATAAAAATCTACAACTATATATATATATATATAAATTTTTGGATATTTTTCATATATATTTATAGGAAAAAAAGGGTCCTAAATAGAATCATTTACACCACCAATTTATCTGGTCATTTATGTGTGTGATATATATATATATATATATATATATATATATATATATATATATATATAAGGGTTTTATAATTTGCTTTAAGCATTGTGTTTATATTGGTTTGGTGGTTGGTTTTGAAGGCTATCACAATGCAAGTGTAAAGAAAAATAAGGTAACTATGGTGTTGTTTGTTAACCTATAATTTATTCTTAATATTCTTAAAGAGATAAAAAAAAACTCTTCTACAGAAGATCTCTGGAACTGAAGTTGTTGCTAGTGGCTGTCCATTTGGCTCAGTCTCATGCCTTCCAAACTCTGTGTGTGTGTGTGTGGGGGGGGTTGTTAAAAAACATTGTGATAGCCTTCAAAACCAAACCAATATATATATATATATAAATATATATATATATATATATATATATATATATAAGTGTATTTTGGCAGCATTTTCTCTTTTAAACCTGTTTGGTTGAACACGAGTGACAATTCCTGTCGTACGAGTTTCTGTTCAATCCGTTCAAGGTTTCTGGCCATCTTTTTGGTGTCAGGGTGGAACTGGTGTAGCAGTCCACCAAAGGTGTCTCTACGAGCACTTTCGCCATCTTCAGGTTGGAAACTGATGGTATGTTTCGTGGTGTCTCGTTTTTAAAAAAACGAGCAGTAGCGTAGGAATTGGTAGTGGTGTTGTATATATATATATATATATATATATATATACACACACACAAACTTCGAAACGTCGGTTGAAACATGGTGCCTGTAGATGACTATAATATTTATATATATATATATATATATGATGTTTTGAAATGTCTTGATATGCTATAAAAGAAACCAAATGAAATGAACTGGTAATGTAGTGCAGTTGTTCCCAAACTATGGCCACATGGCCAAAATGGGCCACAGCAAATTTTAGGTGGGCCAAGAAAATATTATATATTTTATATAGTTGTATCTTATATAAAATGGAAATATTTTTTTCTATTATGATAATTTCATGGGCCACAAAAAAATTCTGGTTTCAAAGTGGGCCATGAACTGAAAAAGGTTGGGAACCCCTTGTATATATCCATACCAATTTCAAGAAAGTTTATAAAGTTTTTGGTTATTTCCTAGTTGAGTAACATGAGTGAACCAGAAAAAACAGAACACAAATTATTTATTTATTTTCCAATTAAACTAACCCTAAACCCTAACCCTAACCCTTGTTGGACAAACTTAAAAAAAAAAAAAATTAACAGTTTTATTACAAAACTTGTGGGTTCTGTTTTTTCTGGGTCACCCTGTAATATTATATTACTCAACTAGGGGGGGGGGGTTAGGGTTTAGGTTTAGGTTTAGGGTAGGGTTAGGGTTGGGGTTTAGGGTTAGTTTAATGGGAAAATAATAATTTGGGTTCTTTTTTTCTGGGTCACCCTGTAATATCATGTTACTCAACTAGGAAATAACCAAGTTTTTTATAAGCACAGTATCATTGATCTAAACCTGATTTTAAGACTTGACTAAGGTGTTAATATAAAAATAGTTCAATAATTATTAAATGACTGAGTACTTCTCCTGGCGGCTGTCCAGCCACTTCCACAATTGTGAGATGGGGGTTAATCACCCTCTTGTGTATATATATAACCATGCTAGGCCTGGATTTAAACAGAGTGAGGTATGGGAAGCTGCAGAGGCCCTATCTGGCAATTGGGAACAGAGAATAAGGCCAAACCCCTCCATTGCCCCCTGTTTCTTCAGGGTGTGAGGTCCCACACTTTTTTAGCTCATGTTTAGATCCAAGTTTAAAACACGTGAACAGTTTCAGATATGCACACTGAAAGACTGTGTCTCTGAATGATGTACTATATATATATATATATATATATATATATATATATAGGTTAGGGTAATGTAGGCATGAAATCAACAGTGCTTGGCAACTTGCAGTTTCTCATCTATGTGTATCAAGCCAAGAGATATATATCCTCTATTACTGATATTGAGGACTCTTAATATATAATATAGCAAACTATATTAACATATATATATATATATATATATATATATATATATATATATAAATATATATATTCCCGCCTAATTCATTATTAATTAATTAATTTTCAAAATTAGGTACGACTCCAATTAAGCACTTATTCTCCAAAAAATTATCGGCAAAAAGCCATTCTAAACAAACCTTGTTTACAACTTACCATATCGTCGTGTAATAAAAGTCACTAGAAGAGGAATGTTAACCTACTCTAAACAAATCATAAAAAAAATCTAAGAAGTTCGTTTGGTGTTGGGGTTATGGGATCGGCCTGTCAGCTTGGCAGTCCGGTTTCAAATCATGCACAGGGCGGTCTTCCGATCTATAGCTCTGCTGATGAGGCCTAATAGGCCGAAATGTACATACAGAGATTGATTTTTCTCGATTTGTTTAGCCATACATTTAATAGGTATTCCCGCCTAATTCATTATTAATTAATTAATTTTCAAAATTAGGTACGACTCCAATTAAGCACTTATTCTCCAAAATATATATATATATATCTCAACCATTTCACGACCGGTTTTTAAGATCTCAACCATTGAACCCATCTGATGATTGGATTACCATGAAACTTCAAGTTATGAGTGTAAAACCATAATATTACCATTGATTATACATACATATATATATATATATATATATATATATATATATATATATAAATATATATATATATATAAGTGTAGCAATTTTGTATTGGAGAAATTAAAATAAAGTGCTCGATTACTGGTGTAAGAGATATATTTATTTGTTCTAGTGTACAATTAAAAGGTGATTGTTATCATTGGTTTCAAAGCAGTGTACTAGTCACTTATTATCAGGACAATGCCCTGTTGTCGTGATGATAAATCGCTAGTACATCTATTTTCCCCTTTATTACTTGCCAGCACCTAATTAATTTGATGGAGATTTTTTTCTGTGCTTTAAAAACTAACCTGCTATTGAAACCACAACTACAACCCCCTTAAAGCCTCCTCCACCCTGCAGGGACCCTACAGAAACCAATGATGTTCTTAAGGTTTTTGTTTTAACTATTATATACCTAATTTACAAATTACATTCCTCGCTTTGTTTGAACAATTGAATTCCTTCTCGATGATGTTATCTTAATAGGGTCAGAGAATTGATTGACTGAAAAGAGTTTTGGTTATAATGTAAAGAATACAAAAGAAAGAGTTCAATTGTCTGAATTTGAATTTGGAATGTCAATCGTTCTTCTCAACATTATACACAATATACAAATTCCATCTTTTCATCGCGTATAATTTGTGGGATAAAAACAAAAATAGTTTTAATGACGAACATTAAATTAAATAAAGACAATTGAAATAGAAAAAGATGTTAAGATTATCTGTAAAATTTGGGACAGAATATTTGGATTCTTACCTTTCCCATGGATATTAACACTTTGTGAAATGCAAACAGCTTTGTCCAGATATATATATATATATATATATATATATATATATATATATATATATATATATATACAGTGTGGGATTGTCACAAGATAAACAAAAAGTGATGAAAGATGTGAAAAATGAAAAAATGTGAAGTGCAAACAGCTTCTTCTGGAATATATATATATATATATATATATATATATATATATATATATAAGTAAAGTAAAGTCGTCAGGGGTTAGGCCACCCTGACATTGATATCAGCCAATCAGTGAGGGAGTCTATCTTCTTTTCACTAGCACTAGACCAAGGAGATTATTTTTGCATCTGAGGTGGAGCGCCACACCTACCTTCAGCTCCTTACTTTACCTGTGCTACTCATATGCTGAGTTGGTGAGGGCTGGTATCGAACTAAGAACCTTGTGGTTATATATATATATATATATATATATATATATATTTTTTTTTTTTTTCTCCATGGAGAACATAAAAAAGATTATTTATAGTAATCTTTTTTGTGTTTGTATTTAATTTCATTAGTCTTTTTAATTCAATATAATATTTAATCACATCAAAATTGAAATACTTGTGTCCGGAGGGCGCATATTTTTCATACTAGTCGTTTTAAAGTTTGAGCATCACTAATAAATATTATCAATCACAAAATTAATGTGGATACAAAACACACACACACACACACACACACACACACACATTGTTTTAATAATGAACAATAAAAAGAAAAATATTCTCAAAGTAGAAAATAAAATACAAAAAAATCTTAAGACTAATCACGATTTACATCTTTTTTTAAAGGAATTGTAGAATTGGTTAAAATTTTTTTCAGATGAGCCAAACCAAATTTAGTAAACTTCCGAAGAAAATCAATTTTTCGCCAACCCAATTTAAAATCAAAGAAAATTAAGACATTTTTTGGGGGGTTATTTGAGTGGGTAGTCTAGTGAATATTTAGTGAAATCTTCATGTGTTGGGAAGTATCAAAAGTCAGAATGATAAAGATCTGTTTTTTTTTTATGTTATTTTATTGCAGCAAAAATGGCACATTGTAGAAAGATGCTTGATAGAGCAATAGCATTAAATTCTTAGTTAGTTTTACAGTGAATCTTTACTGAAATCTTCATGTGTTGTGAAGTATCAAAATTTGGAACTATAATGATCTAATTTTTGTATGTCATTTTATGATATTTGTATGTTATGTATGTTATTTTATGTTATAATAATCTGATTTTTGTATGTTATTTTAACACAGTGAAAATGGCACATTGTAGAACGATGCTTAATAGAGCAATAGCATTAAATTCTTAATTGGTTTTACAGTAGATCAAATGTCAGTTTTACAATTATTGTAGAAAGATTCGACAGTTTTGTAGAATTTGGAATCATTGCATATTTTATTCAAAATTAATAAAAGTTTAAATACCCCCCCCCCCCGCGCATACACCAGTGTAACATAATAGATAGGTAGCCTATGAATTATGTACGGTTGTGTAGGAATTAAAAATAATGATAATTCTGAATCATGGAAGAAAAAGAAAAAAAGAAAGTAAATTGGCAGGAATTAAACTTGGCCGGCTTAGCTCAGTCGGTAGAGCGTTCGGCTAGAAACCACAAGGTTCCTGGTTCGATACCGGTCCTCGTCAACTCAGCGTATGAGTAGTACAGGGATCTGTGCGGTAAAGTAAGGAGCTGGTAGTAGATGTGGCGGTCCACCTCAGATGTAAAAAGCAATGTCCTTGGTCTAGCGCTATTGAAAAGGGGATAGACTGCCTTGCTGACTGGCTGATACTGACTTTAGGCCACCCCATAGACTTTACTTACTTACTTACTTACTAACCTTGTATCTAGTCTCTGATTGGCGAGAGCCAATCGTGAGAACAGAAAAGATAGCTAGAAAGTCAGTTTTGGCTGGGTGATCAAATGGAACAGATTCAAATATGGCATCTGTACACCTTTAGTTGAGACCCTAAAAATTATGACCACCCCAACTCAAGATAGACCTGGGAGTAATGGCAACGAAACGGTTTTCTACACTCCCTAGATCTCCAGAACTGGAACCTCACCATCAGATACAGTTTATAATTAGCTGAGTGATCACTCAATCAGCAGCAGGTACAGTAAGCATCCTGAATCAAAATTACTTTACTTGGCATTAAATGACCCTAAAAGGGTTGATATGCCAAAAACCAAATAACCAACCAGCCAACCATCCAACCAACCCACCAACAAACCAAAATCAATGTGAAAAAAACCCAAAAGCATTGTTTCAACAATGAATATGAAAACTGACTAGCAAAAAAAAAAAAAGAAAAAAAAAGAAATGCCCTCCGGGTGGTGTAAAATTAATTAAAAAAAAATATATTGCTGGGAGGGGGGGGGTAAATAGAATAAAACGTTTAATATTTTTTAAAGACTAATTACTTACTTAAAAACCACCATATTCACTCCACTGAGATATTTGTTTTGTTTAGACCTCCAAAACATTTCTAAAAAAATCTGATTTAATTATTCAGACTCTTATCTTTAGAGAAAAATTTTAAAATCATACAAGTGAATTATATTTTGTTCGGATTTCATAAAATGAAATAAGGTGGCGTCGACTTTGTAAAAAAATATTTCCCCTAATATATTTTAGGAAAAAATATTTTAAACATACATTCATCTAAAGTTGAATAAGTATGGAAATTTTCATGAAAATTTGACAATTATTTGATTTTTCTTTGAATTTTAATATTTTTATGTAGTACTGATACTGACTATAAATTACATATTCATTGATAAACTTACTTAATTCCTGAAATGACTGTGATGTAAGCAGTGACATAGTTTCGGTTACAGACAAATAGAGACTGAATCTCAATTATCAATAGATGTGAATAAAAAATATTCTCAAAGTAGAAAAAAAAAATGAAAAGTCTAATCAAGATTTACAAAACACCCCTTTTAGGGGGGAAAGTCTTAAACCTCTGAGGGGGATACATTCAGTGCAATTCTAAGCCTTGCAAAATAGTGCATTCCAGATCATGAACTGTTTCCCAGCATGCATTGCCATCAACGTCATATGCACTTGGTTAACTGCTAGTGCTGTTGAAAGTCTGAGTCATCATCACAACGGAATTCATCTTTCCTCTGCTTCAAAGTTGTCATCAAAGTTAAGAATGCTGTTCTGAATATTCATCAGCTTCTGCCTGGTTGTCATGGCATCAAATCAAAATTCAATTATCTCTTTATGAAAAATTGCATATTAAATCATTAATCTTTAAACACGATGTCACTAGCTAGAAGTCACTATATTACTTGGGGTGATTCAGTAGCATGTACCCCTCTATGGCAATTGACATTATCTCATCTACAGAAAATTCAATTATCTGTTTATGAAAAGTCACATATTAAAACATTAATCTTTAAGTATACTGTAACTACCTAGAAGTCACTATTCTACTTGGATTGATTCTTTTAAGCTGTAGTTAATGTCAGCACTACTGTATGGTTGCACCACTTTGACTTTAATGAAATGCTTGGAGAAAAAGCTAGATGGGAACTACACAAGGATGCTACATGCTGTTTTGAACAAATCTTGGAAGCAGCATCCCACAAAGCAGCAGCTATATGGCCACTTACCTCCCATCTAACAAACTATCCAAGAAAAGCGAGCAAGACAAACTCATAAGCGACATTCTCCTATAGACTCCTACACATGGACACACCAGTGTGGGATGACCAATAAATACTTAAATTCATCAACTCTGAGCAGACACTAGATGCCGCCTAGAGGACTTACTAAGGGTGATAGCCAATAGGGATGGATCGCAAGAGAGTGTCAAAGGAATCTGTGCTGTGCTTGATAATGAAGATGATGATGATGATGATGATGATGATAATGATAAACAAATACCCATATTTGGCTGACTAGCTTTGACATTATACAGAAGCCACTATGTTGCTTGAGTTGGTTTAGTACCTTGTGTTGCTCAAGTCGGGTAGTAGTAGTAGTAGTAGTAGTAGTAGTAGTCATTAGCTTGTATAGTCAAAAAGGGGTTGTTTATTTCTTTCTAGCCTTATGGGTTCTTTTTCAGAGAGAGAGAGAGAGAGAGAGAGAGAGAGAGAGAGAGAGAGAGAGAGGTGTCAAGCTGTTCTATAACAAATCACATTCCTGCACGCTGTTCACTGCTAGCCTAGACACGTCATGACAGAGCAAAAAAAATCACGTCCATCCCTTATGGGACCTGGCGAAAGAGAGACCAAATTTTCTTTACTTCTGTTTGTGGTCCCACGGGTGGGGGAAGGAAGACAGAAAACCTGGGACTTCCATTTTTATTTTTAAATCTAGTTCAGGGGTCATTGACCAGTCACTGGCTGACACACGTTGAATTCCAAACTTTATCTTCTTTCTATTCTTATTTCTTTTTTCTTTTATTTCTCCAGAAATCCGATTACCATTTTCTTTTCAATTCCAAAATTCTCCGTTGACCATGATAATTACGCTACACATGTACCCATCTATGCCCAATTGATATTATTAGATTCTGTTATAAAATGTATGTTATTTAATTGGCTGACCAAATTAATTTTCAAGAAACTGAAGCAGGCAGGACTCGTTCTAGAGATTCTGCTCTATGGCAATGTCCGCCCTCCAATGTCATACAGGGGGATGGGTTAGAGTAGTCTGGTCACGGGTATCAGGGCTATTTTTAGTCATGCTCATGTGATTATATATCCAAAGAAGGTTGTAGATTGGATCAACCAAAAACTTATGATGACAGGATCAAAAATATGAATGAAAATTGAAATGATAACGGCTATTTATAATTTTGCTATTTCAAACTGTTGTATGTATAAACACAATGATCAGGCCACTCTAACCTTAGGCATTGTTTTGGTGTTTTTTTAATTACCTTAAAATAAGTCATCACCAGACGATAACCTTGAATTCAAACGTGGTTTCATGGTTAAAAAAAAAAACAACACCTAAACAAAGCTTGAGGTTACAATGGCCTGAACATTGTGTTTATACATACCACAATAAAGATGAGGACAACAGTTTGAAATTTCAAAGTTATTCATATCAAACCTCATCTCATAAATACAGACAAATATAATGGCTATTGTCAGAATTACAAAAGGTTCTATAGAGAAGGCTGGAATTCTCAACTTAGTTATATTTTCAACTGCTTTCTTTATGATCTCTGCAAAATTCCTTTGATATATCCAATGTGAACTTTCCATCACTCAATAACTTTATTATTTTCTATTTTTCAGTATTTATTAAATCCTTCCATTTACACATGTTCCAACATATATTATGGACCAAAAAAAAAAAAAAAGAAAAAAAGAATTGTTTTTATTTGATTTCAGAGGTCTTAAACTAATATCAATTTAGTCTGCATACTAAATTTAATCATTCCCTTTTTTGTAAATACCAAAAGAAAAAAAAAATTATTTGATTTCAGGGTCTTAAACTAATATTAGTTTAATCTACATACTAACTTCCGTCAGTCAACTTTTGTAAATTCCAAATATCTCAAAAACTAACTATTAAAAATGACAGAAAATTTAGTTAAATTTCTTACTAAGGGGAGAAATGTTCATCTCAAGGAAGCAAGTTCTTAAAGCCTTTTCCTTTGCTTTGCTCCATTGATTATCTTCAATGTGGACATTCTCTCACTCAATAACTTTATCATCTTCTATTTTTCAGTATTTGTTAGATCCTCCCCTTTACCCATGTTTCAACATATATTATGGACAAAAAGAAAAGGTTTTTATTTGATTTCAGAGGTCTTAAACTAATATTAGTTTAATCTGTATACTAATTTTAGTCAGTCAATTTTAGTAAATACCAAATATCTCAAAAACTATCAAAAATGGCAGAAAATTTAGTTAAATTTCTTACTAAGAGTGGAAATAGACAAGTTTAAAATTGACAAATATTCGTTAAGAACTTTCTTGAGTTATTGAGGTTTATCTATCGTAATGTGTTCAAATTTATACATCTTTCTATCAATTTTAGTGTGTTGATATCTATGAAATAGATATAAATGGCTCCCGAATACGACAAGAAAGTTCCCGAGTTCGAAAAGAAGGTTCCCGAGTCCAAGAAGGTTCCTGAGTCCAACAAGAAATACCTGAAGAAGGCCGGAAGGTATATCGGCCGAAACGTTGTACAAATAACAATGGAGATGGGGACAATAGTCCGAATAATGCAGATAATACTATTCATCAAGCCTCATCTCAAACATTCAGAGAAATAGAAAAAAATATTTTATTATTTTAACTTTTAAGCAATTGTTTCTGTATTTGTAAAGTTGATTAAAAAACAACAACAACAACTCAGCATTAAATTACTTGTTTATAATTTTAAGATGATCCATTATCATTCCAGGAATTGTTTGTAGAGTTGGACTCATTTTTAAAGCATTGTTTATGTTATTGTTGCAATGTTTCAGCTAATACATTTATTGTGGACAAAAAGAATGGCTTTCAACCAAAACATAGAACCTGTTGGCTGGTTTGTGAGACAGAGAACACGAGGTGAGTGGTGAACGTCAAGGCCTGCCGTATTCTCGAAGGAAGCGGGCTAGGCTTTGCCTGACATGTCGGACTGTAGAATCGAACCCGCTTCCTTCAGAATGCAAACATTGTCACCAAAGTCAAGAAGCTACAGTCCTAGATGTATGCGCCAGGTGCCCGGATGATAGCTATGATGATTCCGGCGGTGGGGTTTGGCTCGAGAATCTTGTGCGTGGGGTGCAGACACCCGGATGTTGAAGGAAAAACTTGTATAAGTAGAAGTGGGGTGATGACAGCAGGAGTTGCAATTTTTCAGCTGCTGAAGATATTTGAGTTGGTGATTTTATGACGACAACATTGTTGACCCCACCTCTCTTCAACAAGTCGAATTTATTTTTCCCCTCTATTTTTTTTTTTTTTTTCATTCCAGAGTTTGTTAGTAATTCAGTACAACATATCAACACTTCTTGGGTTAGGGCAGGTTAAGCTCAGTTGGTAGAGTGTCCACCTAGGAACCACAAGATTCCGGGTTCAATACTGTCCCTTGTCAACTCAGCATATAACTAACACAGGGATCTGTGCGGTAAAGTAAGGAGCTAATGGTAGATGTGGTACTCCACCTCAGACGCTAAAACAATCTTCTTGTGAAAAGGGAATAGACTCCCACACAGTCTGGCTGATACCGATTTTTATGCCACCCGGATGACTTTACTTAAGATATATCTTCAAAATCATTTTAGATAAGTGAGAAATAGTTTGATTGGATGGTTGCATTTTATGTCAAATTTTGTTAGGTTATTTTATGCTGAAGAAATTATGTTTTATTCATTCTTGAAGGGTAGTGAACATTTTTTAAACCCAATTTTTTTTAAACACATTTTTAAAAAATTCGTTTCTTCTATGTAACCCATAGATGGGATTCCAAGAGGTACTACCATTTCAAGTCAGAGTGGACCTGGGAGTAATGGTAATGAAGTGGTTTTCACATTCCCCAGAGTTCCAAAATTGGAAATTCCAGATTAGATGCAGTTTAATATGCATTGTATTCTCTTCCGTTAAGTTTGTTCAGGCAATAAAATATTCACATCATTACTTCATTGTGAATTGTTCTCTCATTTATTCCATATGAGGAAATATTATCTGACTATTTATATGTATAAATGTATCTATACATATATGTATATATATACATGTACATGTATATGTATATATATATATATATATATATGTATGTTGAATTTGATAAAGGGTATCTAACGAACCTGAAAATTTATGATAAAAAATAATAATAAAAAAATAAGTGAATCCAATACTCCATAACATCGAGTTCATTCATTTATTTTTAGATGCTTCATAATAACGCTCAACTTTAAAAAAAACATAAAAATATATATATATGTATGTATATACATTTCTATGCATATATATAGTTATTCATCTATATGTATATGTATGTATATATGTATATGTACATGAACATATACATATAAATGTATGTATAGAAAGTTTTTAGAAAAAACAAGATGTTATTAGTTTGCTGACATTTACTTTCATATTGTCTACAGAAAAAACAAAATCTGGACTGTTTAATATATCACCGAAGGCTAAATTTCGAATATGATAAGGACCCCAACACTATGGAATTTGTCAACATTACAAATTCCTGAAACTTTCCATCTTCATCAATTGTGCTGTGGACTTACTTTTTTTAAAAACTTGCTTTTGTAGCTGGAATACATCTTGAACATTTGATATTTTTATACACTTTTACTTCAAACTCTTTTGAGTTTTTCTAATGATAAAAATGCTTCTGATTTTTAAAAATAAAATTCATTTTATTTTTATCACAAAATATGCATTTTCACACATTTTAAAAATTCCGGCCCTGAACAAGAGCGTTTGTTTGTACCTCGTGATTAACAGTTTATTTATTCCGTCTTTCCTGATAAATATAGTTGCTTTGAAAAAGACCACTTTATAAGGTCGAAACAGATCTGTCAGCAAACTAATAACACCTTGTTTTTTCTAAAAACTTTCTATACATACTGTTGGATTCACTTCCATTTCACTTTCATATAAATGTATGTATATATATAGAAATATGTCCATATATACATATATGTATATATGTGTCTATGTATATATATATGTATATATATGGCTATATATATATGTATATAAATATGTATATATATGTATGTATATATGTATATATACATCTATATATGTATGTACATTCCAAAAGTGAATGTAATATGTGTATGCATATATATATATATATATATATATATATATACATGAACATACACACACGCACACACACATACTATATATATATATATATATATATATATATATATATATAGTAGATATATAAGAATGGCATTTTGATTCTCTTTGTCTAACAATGAATGAAACATTTTTATTGTTCTGCAGAGAAAAGGAATTAGAATATTAAACAAAGAAAAAAAAAATGATGACTTTCAGATAAAAAGATGGAGAAGCTGATTAGGACTCTTCTTGATCCCCACCCCCTACCCGCTCATTGTCAAAAAAGGCAAATTGTAAATGGATTGTGGAAATTTGCATTTTATTAGCCCAGGGGATAGATTACTTTGAACTCACTCAACTGTCTGGGTCACCAAGAAGAGGATGACTAGTTCTCATACTGAATAGTCACCAACTTTATTAAGTTTAAAAAATGACTGAATGGTTTAATTGCATAAATAAAATGGGTTTCTTTGTTTAATGGCATATTTTGTTTAATGGCATATGGTTTCAGTTTCTTTTGTTTAATGGCATATGGTTTTGGTTTCTTTGTTTAATGGCATATGGTTTTTTGTTTAATGGCATATGGTTTCAGTTTCTTTGTTTTTTTTGTTTAATTGCATATGGTTTTGGTTTCTTTGTTTAATGGCATATGGTTTTGGTTTCTTGTTTAATGGCATATGTTTCAGTTTCTTTGTTTAATTGCATATTTTTGGTTTCTTTGTTTAATGGCATATGGTTTCATTTCTTGTTTAATTGCATATGGTTTTGGTTTCTTTGTTTAATTGCATATGGTTTTGTTTCTTTGTTTAATGACATATCATCCTTCCTGAGTTATTCAGTGTCAAAGGTGGGGGTGTCATGTCCCCATGGTATTGTGGTTGGATGGTTGGTTGGTTGGTTTTTACAGTATGTCAACCCTTGTTGGGTTATTTTATGCCAAAAACGTCTATTATTCATTCATATAGTTCATTCTTGTTGAGTTATTTTATGCCAAAGACATTTTGTTTTATTCATTCTTGATGGGTCTTGAAAATTCTTTTTTTTAAACTCAATTTTTTAAACACATTTTTTAAAACTCATTTTTTCTATTTAACTCAGAGACTACCAGCCCGAGTCAATGTGGACCTGGGAGTAATGGTGATGAAGGGGTACTCCACACTCCCCAGAGCTCCAGAATTGGAACTTCACCATTAGATACAATTTAACATCATACCCAGGATACTAAGACTCTCACTCATGACCATCTAGCACACACACACACACACAAACACACACACACACATATATATATATATATATATATATATATATATATATAGGGCTGGTTTAATTCAGTTGGTAGAGTGTTCGGCTAGGAATCCCAAGGTTTCTGATTCGATACTGGCCCTCGCCAACTCAGCGTATGAGTAGCACAGGGATCTGTGTGGTAAAGTGAGGAGCTGATCGTAGGTGTGGGCCCCACCTCAGACCTAAAATAATCTCCTTGGTCTAGCGCTATTGAAAAGGGGATAGACTCCCTCGCTGATTGGCTGATACTGACATTAGGCTGCCCCGACGACTTTACTTTACTTTTTACTTATATATATATATATATTTCTTTGATTTGTAAGCAAATAATTAATGATGGTTATTTTTTAATAAATGATTTGTTATGGTGTGGGACAAAGTTAATAGACAATTCTGCTTCACAGACCATCTTTATTGTAATATCTATCAAAGAGAAGTCATATTCTTTAATATCAAAGACAATAGACCAGAATAGAAGTAAAGTAGGGAAGATTGCGCTCTCTAACCTTGGTTTGACAACCAGTCTAGGAGAAAGACAACTGAATTAAAACCTGTTAAACTCTGCTTAAAAAAATTGACCTTGTGTCACATCCTATTCGTGTTGAGGTGTGGGTAAATATTTATATAGTGAGAAAATGAGAATACGCAATTGTTTATAATATACTGTTGAGGCCTACATTTCAGCTTTCAGTCATGAGTGATCTCCCCCTTATTGGCTGCCAGTAATATAAATACTATATAAATGCTTAGAAATTGCTATTTCCCTGAGTTGGTAGTTCTTAGCTCATATTTAAATCATAGAAAGAATCTTTTTCATTACAAAATCAATATACAGTTTGGTGGAACACAGGACCAACAGATTTTTAAAAATTGATAATTTCATGACACATACAGAATATTATCTTTTACTTAACTGAAGAATTTGTTTGTTGATTTGGTTGGCTTTTATGGCATGTCAACCCTTGTTTGGGTTATTTTATGCCGAAGACATTTTGTTTTATTCATTCTTGATGGGTATTCAATTTTTTTAAAACTCAATTTTTAAAAACAACTTTTTTTTCTATTTAACCCATAGCTGAGACCCTGACAGTTACTACCAGAGTGGACCTGGGAGTAATGGTGATAAAGGAGTATTCCACACTCCCTAGAGCTCCGGAATTGGAACCTCACCACTAGATGTAGTTTAGTGTCATACCCAGGACACTCTGCCTCTGTAGTCATCAGATTGCATAGAAGTGGTGGAAGTCGGATTTTGGCCTATGGTCGTCATATGTTTCTGGGGATAGAGCAATTAAAAACACCAGGATTTCTGTTAGTCGAGAGAAAACTTTTGCTGGCATGCAAATGGAAGAACTAAGGAGAAAAGACAGCAATCAAAGAAAAAAGGAATATATATATATATATATATATATTATCTATTTATTTATTTATTGATCCCTCTGCACAAGTAGGATGTGACACATGGTCAATTTTTTAAGTTGAATTTAACAGGTGTGAATTCAGAGTTTTCCATCACTTAGACTGGTTGCCTAACCAAGATCTCAGTCTGCTCTACTATTTACCCATAGCTGGTGGGAGACTAGTTGGATTCATACCTTTACCAAGGATGTGCTATATGAAATGCAAATAGCCTCGTCCAAGATTTGAACTCAGGTGAAGTTCATTTGCTCTGATGATAACCATTACACTACATGGCTTCTAAGGAGGATATATATATAGAAAGAAAATTGAGCTCCAAAAAGAAGGGATGCTTGTACTTGTAGAGTTCTCTAGAGGGGACTTTAATGAACTATCACCGCTTAGTGTAAAGGCATTACTCATCTGTTGTTTACAAAGTTGAGTTTTCTGGTGATCATAATATACATCTATGGATGTATGTACTTATCAGTTAAATGTTCGCCTCTTACTGACAGCTACTGATGGCCGAGGGTAAGGAGTCAGACTGATGAATATTCAGCTTTAGTTCACTGATGACATGTAAACTTTGAAACACAGTGTCTGTAGATGACTATATATATATATACATATATATATATATATATATATATTATCATCTGATTCATCTGATTCATCTGAATCATCTCATTCAACGGGAAGGAAGTCTTATCAATGTCATATTTGCATCAAACTTTGTGGATCTGCAGCAGGTTTGATGAGTCATTTGAGGGCTCATGCAAGGAAGGGTTCTGGTGGTGGAGTTGTGGGATTGTGAGGGACGGCAATGATCTGTAAAAGATTATGCTATTGCCATATATATTTATATTTATATTTATATATATATATAAGTTATGATAGGCTCAAAGTTAATGGTACTTGACAGTTTCTTGCCTATGCAATCCTCAGACCACTGATCGCATAAGCGTGAAACTGACAGTCACCTAGCACCATTGATTCTGTTTCTATACTGCCATCACTTAGATATATATGCTCTATCACCAATATTGAGCACTCTTTATTTATAATTATTACAAACTACATTATCTATAATATATATAAACTCTTTATATAATGATAATATTCTCATATTATTTATCAGCCACCCATACACCAAAACGTCTTGGGAATTCGCGTACTGTTTATCTCGAAAATAACAGCCACACAATAACGTTCATTTTTAAATTACCACACTTATTTATCAGGACCTAAAATTGATTTTTTCTCTCTAACTGTGTTTACAAACCAGTCGTCACTTATCATTTACAGTTTACTAAGAACACAATTCAGATAAATTATTTTACATTTTATTGGTGTATAATGATAATAAACCTTTTTTTTGGGGGGGGGGGAATTGGTTAGTTAGATTTTGAATTCAAAGTCATTGAAATTCAAAATTGGGGGCAGCTAGATGATTGACACTCAGTAACATCAAGTTGACCCGCAGTAAGATTGTGGGAATGGAAGTTTAGTTAGCTTAGTCGGTTAAGCGAGAGACATCATAATGTAAGCATTGGCTCCGCTTTACTCTCTTGAGAAACTTCTGGTTCTGAATAAAAATGTGATCACAAAATATATCTTAGTTGTATCTATGAACTAAATGATAATCTTTGCAAATCAGCATCTTAAAGACAGACCAGATCAGTTTGAAGAAATGTCCCAGCAACACAATAAACAGACTACTAAAGTAAGGTACTTGCCAGCTACTCAAATAAGTGGAAGATTTGTGAGGGCATAACCACGGATACTCTCATATCTCATATCCCATCATCTTAATAATAGAAGTAAGAACTCTCATCAGATGGCTGTGTAACATTATCTTGACAGCCCTCTACACCCCAAAACATTAGCGATCCTTTGCCGGGATTACACTTGTCAAGTTCATTTTCTATTAAAAAAAAAGTATCGAATTTTATGTGATAGTTGCATTGTAATTGCCTTCAAGCAAAAAATATAATATATACTTTGTTCAACAATGCTTCTAAAAAAACAAACATCCAAAAATCTTATTCACTTCGCTGAAGAGCATAAGGCCTGGTTTGTTGTTATTATTCACTCAAGGTCCCCTTACCTATTATGGCAGAGGCGTGTAAGTATCATTGACAAGGTTAATTTTCGCAGGGATTGTTCGCTGTGTACTGTGGACAAGGCAATATGTTCTTTGACTATGCCTGCTGAGGTCCTGGTTTCGATTTCTGTCGGAGGGAACTCGTTAGTATACATCGCTGATGAGACTTAATAAAGTCGAAACAGTCTGTACGATGTTCTACACATCGAGCGATCCTTTGCCGGGATTACACTTGTCAAGTTCATTTTCTATAAAAAAAAAGTATCGAATTTTATGCGATACATGCATTGTAATTGCCTTCAAGCAAAAAATATAATATATACTTTATTCAACAATGCTTCTAAAAACCAAACAACAAAAATCTTATTATTATTATTTTTATAATGTTACCCAAATCCATTGTTTGTCCTTCTTTGAAGGTGAAACACTTCTTTTAATCATGCCAGATTGGACAAACAGTATAGAAAACTGGATGGCCTCGACAATTAATGAAATGTTTGGTTGAGGCATCAGCAAGGAGGTGGAGGGGTTATGTTTAGGGTGGGAATCATGGATAACGAGATGGTTGGTGCCTGGGGGTGGGGGGTGGGTGGATGATGGCATTAAAAGGACATCATCTGCCTACATTGAATTCTTAAAGGCCAAACTTCCAGATTTGGCTTTGAAGAACACTGTAACATTCAAACCAAAAAGTTATTTTCATGTGTGACAATACTCCGACTCGCTCGGCTTGTGAAATTGTTGTGTATTTTGACAAATTAAAGTTTAAAAACAACAATGGCCATGTGGGAATGTGGAGTACCCCTTTCTTGCCATTACTCCCAGGTTCACCCTGACCCGGAGTGATAGTACCTGTTAGGGTCCCATCTATGGGTTAAACAGATTAAAAAATGAGTATTAAAGTTTAACATCATACCCAGAACACTAAGACCCCCCCCCAGCCACTGCCTTCTAGCTCATATATATATATATATATATATATATATATATATATATATATTTACCAATCCCTTTGCACAAGCAGGATATGACACAAGGTCAATTTATTAAGCAAAGTTTGAATTTAGAGTTTTCCTTCTCCTAGACGGGTTGCCTTATCCAGGTTAAAGAGCCCAATCTGCCCTAATATTTACCCATAGCAGGAGGGAGAGTAGGATTCGTACCTTTCCCAAGGGTATTAGCGCTCAGTGAAATGCAATTACTACGTCCAGGATTTGAACTCAGGGTGACAAGTCCATTCCCCATGACTTTAACCATTACACCACACGCTTCCATCTAGCTCCCTTCTAGCACATATATGATAAAAAGGGTTGGGGATTTGCCATAAGGGCAATAGGGTTGGGACAATCATATAGTGCTAGGGCTTGACTTGACCAGCCAATTGATCAAAGGGATCTACTCTGACCACCTGTTTAGTCTAAGTAAGGGCCAAAGTGGAGTGTTGTATGACATAGACTGCTCAGCCACCAGAATTCCATCCTTAAGCATCACAGGTCGCCACCCACTGCCAACAGGTGACCTCATTGGGGGGGGATTTTACACCTCTGCAGAGGGGCAGTTGGTGTATTCTACAGCCCCAGCCGATAGGGCAGGAGCTTGGCTGGCAGATTATTGTTAGTGAGTTTAATTTTCACTGGGTGCTCAATACTACTGGCCTTGAACCAAACTAAGTTGAGCTTAGTAAATGATTTTTATGATCAAGCCATGCCTAAAGCATTGGTTCTTATTAGATCAGCAAAGTTAAGCAATGATGAGCTTGCCCAGTACTTAGATGGAGTACCATTTTTGAATAGCGGGTACTGTAAGTAATTTGAGGCCAATGTGCCAGACTAAGCTAAGTTTGGTAAATTCTTTGAAATTCAGACCGGAAAATAATGGTGGTTCCACTGAAATTCTGTTGCATCCAAAAATTCCAAACTAAATTTATCATTGCATTGTTATATACAACATGTAACAGATGGTTGGCTTCTCCCAAAATATCATTTAATCGATAATTATATTTTCCAAAATAGGAGCAGAATAATTTTAGTCGTCCCAGTTATAGTGCAAAATGCATAATGTGAAATGCTTAGTGGGAAATGCATAGTGCATAATGCATAATGTGAAATGCATAGTATGAAATGCATATAGTGAAATGCATAGTGCGAAATGCATAGTATAAAATGTATTGTGTGAAATGCATAATGTGAAATGCATAGTGTGAAATGCATAATGAGAAATGCAAAGTGCGAAATGCATAGAGTGAAATGCATAGTGTGAAATGTATAGTGGGAAATGCATAATGTGAAATGCATAGAGTGGAATGTATAGTGCGAAATGCATAATGAGAAATGTATAGTGTGAAATGCATAGACTGAAATGCATAGTATGGAATGCATAATTTGAAATGTATAGTGTGAAATGCTTAGTGCGAAATGCGTAGTATAAAATGCATACTGTGAAATGTATTGTGTGAAATGCATAATGAGAAATGCATAACGAGATATGTATAGTGTGAAATGCATAGACTGAAATGCATAGTGTGGAATGCATAATGTGAAATGTATCGTGTGAAATGCATAGTGTGAAATGTATAGTGTGAAATGCATAGAGTGAAATGTATGTGTTATATATATCTAGTATATATTTTTTAATGCTATATATACATATTTTTATATTATTTACATTATGATCATAACTACTGATATTTACTATAGTGGTTTTATGACTCCAAATTAATCCCTCCCCATCTACGGACAATCAGCTTTAATGACCCCCCCCCCCATATTAATCCGTTGATGTGAGCTTTGTCTGTAATTGAGCTGTCTCTCAAGTAAGAAACAATATAGTGAACATCTGTTAAAAGAAAATGATATATATATATCAAGTTCAAGATGAGGATAATCTTTCAAAATGTCTACCATTGTTGTCAGCCATTGTTTTTATTGATTTCCCCAATGATTGTATCGAAAAAGACAGCAATCCAGATAATAACTGCGGCATTCAAACAAAGTGTTATCATACCTAAGGTATGAGTGGTATGGCACGTGCCCCTGGGGACACCGCTGAACAGTTTCTGTTAGTCATACAAGCTACCCCTCGATTAGTGAATAAAGGATTTGTTTCAAAAATAAAATTGTGACACCTGTGTTACCAAAAAAAAATTGTATAAATATATTATTAGAGGGGGGGGTACTTCCTTTTGGACTGATACATATTTATATTTTTGGTTATAGAGTTTTGATGCTACTAGTTTTTTTTAATGAAAAGTTACTAAAAGTAAATTTTTTGTATTAATTTTTTTTTAATGAAAAAGTTTCTAATTTTTTAACTAAAAAATTACTAATTACTTTTGGTGTTATTTGGATTATTTGGACTATTGACCTCATCTTCATAATCATCTGTATAACGTTTCAGCCGATGTGCCATCTGGCCTTCTTCAGATATTTCTTATTTGACTCGGGAACTTTCTTGGACTCAGGAACCTTCTTTTTGGGCTCAGGAACCTTCTTTTCAAACTCGAACTTGGGAACATTCTTAACGTAATTGGGAGCCATCACGGAACTTTGAACCTAACCTTTGTTCAGTCTATCAGGGGTATCCTGTTCTCATTCCGCTAACCGTAGCTGGGGTACAGGTGTTAAGTTGTGTTAATTATTATTCTATGTTACTGCCCCTGACCAGGATTGAACCTGTATTCAAGAGATAACTGTCACTTAGAACTGTCGTAACCTAACCCCTTTATCCACTAGGCTATGTGTCCAAATTCCGAGAAATAATTATTTTTGTTAATTTTTTTTTTACTAATAATTACCAATTATTTTTTTTAATACAAATTACTAATTGTTTTACTAATTTCTCTTGAAAAAATTACTAAATTTTCTAAATTTTTTTACTAATAATTACCAATTATTTTTTAAATAAATATTACTAATTGTTTTACTATTTTTTCTTTAAAAAATTACTAAATTTTCTAAATTTTTTACTAATAATTACTAATTATCTTTATTAAAAATTACTAATTATTTTACTATTTTTTCTTTAAAAATTACTAAATTTTTAAAATTTTTTACTAATAATTGCTAATTATTTTTATTAAAAAATTACTAATTGTTTTACTAATTTTTTTACAAAAAAATACAAATCAAATTTACTAGAAAATTGCAATTGATTTAACTAAAAAATTACTAATTATTTTCTTTAATTCCTTTACTAAAAATTACTTATTATTTTTACTAAAAATTAGTAAATATTTTACTAATTTCCTTACTGCATCATTTTTTATCTCATTTCTTCATACAGTTGTACAGGCTATCTCCAGCTGAGATTGAAACTTGACCGATTTTTCATCAGTCAGAGTCTCTAACTACTGGACTCTCAGCACGACTCACTAGCGGAAAAGAATCTTACTGATGTATGTATATACATATGTACATATGTAATGGCTGCTGGAGAGAGTTCATCTGTTTTTTAAGGAGAGCCCTGCAATTTAAATGCAATTGGCAGCCAGCAGCGAAATTCCCCCCCCCCCAAAGAACTCAACCTACCAGGAATAGGGAGCATATATACATATAGCAGCAATGTTTCCCTATAGTCTCCTACAAATTAACACACTTAACCAACAAAAACTTACATTCATCAGCTCTGTGCAGACACTGTATGCCGTCTAGAGGACATACAAAAAGTGATGGCCAAGAGAGAAGGATGGCAAGGGAGAGAGTCAAGGGAATCTATCTATCTGTCTATATATATATATATATATATATATATATATATATATATATATAATCCAAAAATCTGGAGAAGAAATCTGACCTCATTTAAGCTACAGGTTGCTGTTGTGAAATTTAACATTTCAAATTCTCCCGTCTCTCTCTCTCTCTCTTTCTCTCTCTCTCTACTCTCCAGAGAAACTAACATTATATAACAAGGAGGTAGTCAATACATAGAGATACATAGAGAGGAAGAAAGAGATAGACAAAGAGTAAAGAAAGAGATTGTTGGTTTTTGACTTAATTGCAAATTATGACTAATTTGAACCAATTAAAACAGAATTATTTTCAGACATAATTCAATCCTAGAAGTAAAAGAATAATTTTAGTATTTTTGTGTTAATAAACTAAACAGTAAAAAAGCCTTTAGGAAGCAAACGTTGATTAACTCATTTTAGTATAATAATAATAATAAATAATATATATATATATATATATATATATATATATATATATATATATATATATATATAATATTATACACACATACATACGATATTACACACACACACACATATATAGATATATATAATAGGTTTTGCATATATACATATCCATGTTTTAAATATATATATATATTAACATATTAGCTTGGTCGGTAGAGTATTCGACTAGGAACCACAAGGTTCCAGTTTTGATACTGGCCCTCACCAACTCAGCATATGTGTGTATATATGTATATATATATATATATATATATATATATATATATATGTATATAATATAATAAAATGAATATACAGATGTTTTATATATTTATTTATTTGATGACAAAGGAACAGTCACAACCATTTGGTTTCATGCATGCGTAACCGCAAATATTCGTCAGGTGACACTGGTTCAAATACAAGGGAAAATCGAAAATTTCAAAAGGTTTTACAGACATAAGATGTGTATGATTGGATGAAATGTTATGTGTATGTATGTGGTGTTGTTATGAATGTGTATGTGTGTTTATGGACAGTGCAAAGGTTATGTGATCAAATAAATAAATATATAAAACCTTTATATATTTATTTTATTATATTATATAATAGCTCTATTCTTTATATTGAGCACTCTCCCAATAATACTGCACTTTGGCACAGTGTTCCAGTAAAAGCTGAAACAGTGCCAATCCCCACGCTATATATATATATATATATATATATATATATATATATATATATATATATATATATATATAGGTCAGGAGGAGTGGGTGTCAAGAAGCATGAGTTTCTATATGAACTCTCTGTGAAATGATGATGATTGAGATATTCTTAGTAAAAAGTTTTTTCGTTATCTTTTTTCACAAATTATTGGCAAATCTTTTCTTGCAGAAACACAATTTCAAATGTTTCTTTTTCTTTTATAAAATAAAATCATCTACAAAAAACAAAATCTCACTATCAAAATCATTGCCAATATATTCTTTTATTTCTTTTAACTTTATAACATAATAGTGAATGGTAACAAAAAATAGAGATAAAAAAAGAATTCTTTGTTTTTGCAAAGCAATACTGTTGAGGTGCTTAGCAATTATAGGTAAAAAACGTAGGGTGATTAAATACCCCCCCCCCCCGCAACCAAAAAAAAAAAAAAAAATGAAACGTAACTGAATAGGTACATAAAGACTGAGCATGTTTTGCTTTAACTGTCCTAAATGGTGGTGCTTGTGGTGTAATGGTTATCATCGTAGGAAATGGACACAGTGACATGAGTTCAAATCCTGGATGAGGCTGTTTGCATTTCACATAGCACTACAGTACATAAAAAAAAAAATTGATATAGAAATTCAAGGCTAATGGCTTGCAAATAATCCACAATAGAAATTCCTATAGTTGAGGCCCTCGTGGTGTAATGGTTATCATCGTAGGAAATGGATACAGTGACAGAAATTCAAATCCTGGATGAGGCCGTTTGCCTTTCACATAGCACTACAGTACATAAAAAAAAAGAATTAATATAGAAATTCAAGGCTAATGGCTTGTAAATAATCCACAATAGAAATTCCTATAGTTGAGGCACTCATGGTGTAATGGTTATCATCGTAGGAAATGGATACAGTGACAGAAATTCAAATCCTGGATGAGGCCGTTTGCCTTTCACATAGCACTAAAGTACATAAAAAAAAGAATTGATATAAAAATTCAAGGCTAATGGCTTGCAAATAATCCACAATAGAAATTCCTATAGTTGAGGCACTCATGGTGTAATGGTTATCATCATAGGAAATGGACACAGTGACACAAGTTCAAATCCTGGATGAGGCTGTTTGCATTTCAGATTGTGCTAATACCCTTGGAAAAACTATTCATCCAAATGTCCTCCCTCCAGCTATGGACCTTAGAATAATGGCAATGAAGGGGTACTCCACACTCTCTAGATTTTCAGAACTGGAGCCTCTCAAGCATAGTTTTGTGACCTACCCAGACCCCCCTTTAAATAGTAGGACAGACTGGGCTCTTTAACCTCGGCATGGAAACATGTCTAGGTGAAGGAAAACTGAATTGGAAGCTGTTAAACTGTTTAAAATATTGACCATGTCACATTCTGTTCTTTGCTCCAGTTATGGGTAAATATTAGGGCAGACTGGGCTTTTTAACGTTGGTATGGCAACTGATCTCTAAAAAGGAAAACTGAATTCAAACATGCTTGTGTGGAGGTGTTGGGCAAATAGTAAAACACTGATACATAATAATATTCAATAAAGCATAACGGAATAGGCACAGAGAGATTGAGGCATGTTTGGCATTAAATTTTGTTAAAGGAGGTGCTTGTGGTGTAATGGTTATCATCGTAGTAAATGGACACAGTGGATAAGGTTGTTTGCATTTTACATAGCATTAATACCCATGGAAAAGCTATGCATTCAACTGTTCTCCCTCCAGCTATGGGTAAATAGTAGGCAGACTGGAGCTCTTTAACATTGGTTAGGCAACTGGTCTAGGGGATGGAAAACTCTGAATTTGAATCTATTAAACTTTGCTTCAAAATTGACATCCTGCTTGTGTGGAGGGGCTGTAGCCAAGTCAGTACTACTATATGGTTGCTCTTGGATTATTTTAGTATATAAGGTGTGCTGCAATCCACCACTTAAACTTATAGACTCAGTGTGGTCACGTGGATTAAACCCCTGCCAATCAACAGCTTGAATACGTGGTTAGTTAACTATTTAATCGCCTATCTGGAAAGCTGTTCATTTGCACGTATTTGACATTGACAAATGGACCTGCAACCAAGGACTTTGCTGAACATAAGGATTTTACTCAACACTAAGGAACAACCAAAGGATCATACCCAACACTAAGAAACACCAAGAAACAACCAAAGGATCATACCCAACACTAATGGACACTAAGGAACAACCAGAGGTTTCTTCACTAAAGATTGTACTCTGCTTAATATAAGCGATCTCCACTGTACAGTGCTTTCACCTGAATCCTAAAAATGACCGCAAAAATTGTAACAGTTGCAGTATTTTGTCTATAACAAAATACCTTGAGAAGAATGCTAGATGGGAACTACACAAGGATGCTGTCTGCTATTTTAAACAAATCCTAGAAGCAGCATCTTAAAAACAGCAAGTTGTACAGCCACTTGCCTCCCATCTTGCAAACCATCCAAGTAAGATGAGCAAGACATGCTGGGCACTGCTGGAGAAGTAAGGACAACCTTATAAGCAGTGTTTTCCTATACAAATGAACTCACCTGACCAGCAAAAAAACTTACATTCATCAGCTCTGTGCAGACACTGCATGCTGTCTAGAGGACATAGTAAGAGGTAAGGGGGATCTTGGATATGCTCCAATCCTGGGCAACACTGGTTACTCTTGCTGGGATAGTTATGAAACAGAGTACCTTTGCAAAACCTTATATTTATCAGCTCTGGGCACTTCACATGGTATAATGGTTAGCAAGCTAGATTCGCAGACCATTGTTAGTGAGTTTGATTCTCACTGGTGGCTCCATAGTTCTGGCCTTGCACCACATCTAAGCTAAGCTTAGTGAATAACTATACCCCACCTCATGTGGTGTAATGGTTAGCAAGTCAGATTTGCAGACCATTATTAGTGAGTTTGATTCTCACTGGCGGCCCCATATTTCAGGCCTTGTGTCACGTCAAAAAGCTAAGCTTAGTAAATAACTATATTTATCAGCTATGTACAGACACTGTATGCTGTCTAGAGGACATACCAAGAGGGAAGAGTGATCTTGGATATGCTGCGATCTTGGGAAGCACTTGTTGCCCTTGCTGGAAAAGTTATGAAACAGAGTACCTTTGCTAAACCTTATATTTATCAGCTCTGTGCAAACACTGTATGCTGCCTAGAGGACATATCAAAAGAGAAGGATGATCTTGGATATACTCCAATCCCAGCCAAAACTGATTACTCTTGTTGGAAAAGTTATGAAACAAAGTACCTTTGCAAAAACTTACATTCATCAGCTCTGTGCAGACACTGTATGCCGTCTAGAGGACATACCAAGCGGGAAGGATAATCTTGGATATACTCCAATCCCGGGCAACACCGATTGCTCTTGCTGGCAAAGTTATGAAACAAAGTACCTTTGCAAAAATTTACATTCATCAGCTCTGTGCAGACACTGTATGCCTTCTAGAGCACATACCAAGAGAGAAGGATAATCTTGGATATACTCCAATCCCGGGCAAAACTGATTACTCTTGCTGGAAAAGTTATGAAACAAAGTACCTTTGCAAAAACTTACATTCATCAGCTCTGTGCAGACACTGTATGCCGTCTAGAGGACATACCAAGAGGGAAGGATATTCCTGGATATACTCCAATCCCGGGCAAAACTGATTACTCTTGCTGGAAAAGTTATGAAACAAAGTACCTTTGCAAAAACTTACATTCATCAGCTCTGTGCAGACACTGTATGCCGTCTAGAGGACATACCAAGAGGGAAGGATAATCTTGGATATACTCCAATCCCGGGCAAAACTGATTACTCTTGCTGGAAAAGTTATGAAACAAAGTACCTTTGCAAAAACTTACATTCATCAGCTCTGTGCAGACACTGTATGCCGTCTAGAGGACATACCAAGAGGGAAGGATGATATTGGATATACTCCAAACCCGGGCAACACCGATTGCTCTTGCTGGCAAAGTTATGAAACAGAGTACCTTACCTGAAACATTTTTCGATATTTTCCTTCTTTGTTCTGAAAAGCGAAGTAAATATTTTTCAATCTAGGAAAAGGTAATTCCGATCAATTTTCCGATTCCGCCAACATCGCCACCCTCTTTCCTTTTTTTTTTTCTTTTTCTTTTTTTTTTGGGTTGGAACGATGCCAAAAGGAATATTGATGCCAGCAGCAACGGCAACCGATGAAGAGAAACCACAAAGACATTGGAAGCTGCGATCTCATTAACTGATACCAGCTTCAATACACCAGGGCCGCATCTTGTAGCTAATAATTTATGCTCTATCAGTTACAGGAATTAACACATCACTCCACTTTGTATAAAAACAGCTGGGGTGTTAATAAAAAAAACAAAGACGGTTTATCTGACATAAACCTTATGATAAATTATTTTTTAAATAAAGTAAATGTGAGTGTGAGGTTTGAAATGCTTAACGGTAAAAGTTATGAGGAGTGACATCAGCAAATTGATTGATTGATTTTAATGGCATGTCAACTTGTCTTGGGTTATTTTAATCTCAGAGGTTAGGGAATCAAGTTCATTGTAGATTTATCTTCATACGTTTTTGTGTAGTTGTTTACATAATATATGTTGTGGTCAATTTGCATACTGGTTTTTAATAAAACCAGGTTTGATGAATAATTATTTGGTGTTATTGACATCAGCAAATTGATTGATTGATTTTAATGGCATGCCAACTTGTCTAGGATTAGGTATTAACACATCACTCCACTTTGTATAAAAACAGCTGGGGGTGTTAATAAAAAAACAAAGATGGTTTAACTGTTAGATCTGACATAAACCTTATGATAAATTATTTTTTAAATAAAGTAAATGTGAGGACTAGTTTTGAGTGGCCTAATGGAAAAAGGTATAAAGAGTGACATCAGCAAATTGATAGATCATTTTAACGGCATGCCAACTTGTCTAGGATTAGGTATTAACACATCACTCCACTTTGTATAAAAACAGCTGGGGTGTTAATAAAAAAACAAAGATGGTTTAGCTGTTAGATCTGACATTTTAAATAAAGTAAATGTGAGGACTAGTTTTGAGTGCCCTAATGGAAAAAGGTATAAAGAGTGACATCAGCAAATTGATAGATCAATTTTAATGGTATGTCAATTTGTCTAGGGTTATTTCATGCTTACAGGTTAGGGAATCACGTTCATTATATACTTGTGTTTATATTTCTTGCATATATGTTTCTTAAGGTTGTTTTGCAACCTATCAAATACTAATGATTTTTAAACAGATGTTTTTGACCATATAGTTGGGACACCCCTATTTTTGTGTGGGGTGTCTTACCCTTCTGCAGTGGATAAAGTCAGAATATTTTAAGCCCCAAAACGTTGTGAGTATATCTCACCAAGATGAGTAAAGCAATTTGCAATATATAGAGAATAATAAGAACAAGTACGAAAACAAATAGGGTTCAACTGTTAGATTTGATATAAAACTTATGATAAATTATTTTTAAAATAAAGTAAATGTGAGTACAAGGTTTGAGTGGCCTAATGGTAAAAGGTATGAAGAGTGACATCAGCAAATTGATAGATCGATTTTAATGGCATGTCAACTTGTCTTGGGGTATTTTATGCTCAGAGGTTAGGGAATCAAGTTCATTGTAGATTTATATTCACACGTTTTTGTGTAGTTGTTTACATAATATATGCCGTGGTTAATTTGCATACTGGATTTTAATAAAACCAGGTTTGATGAATAATTATTTGGTGTTATTGATCTCTAATATTTTTGTTTTATTCTCCAGTATAATTTATCTATATAAAATCATTCACAGGATTAAAATCTATCCTGTGAATGATTTTATATAGAAACCAATTAGAATATAATTAAAACAAGAGTAATCTTTTTATATGCATTCTTATTTAATTTCATTAGTCTTTCTAATTTAATATATTTCATTACATTAAAACTTAAATATCCATGCCCGGAGGGTGCATATTCTTGCTAGTACCAGTAATTTTTAAGTAGATGTATTCAACCCATGCATGGGACACCCCTATTTTTGGGTGAGGGTTTTACCCTTCTGCAGGGGATTCAATCAGAATATTTTAAGTATAGGCCACCAAGATGAGTAAAGCAGTTTGCAATATATAGAGAATAATAAAAACAAGTACAAAAACAAATAGGGTTCAACTGATAGATTTGATATAAACCTTATGATAAATTATTTTAAAAATAAAGTAAACGTGAGTGTGAGGTTTGAAATGCTTAACGGTAAAAGGTATGAAGAGAGACATCAGAAAATTGATTGATCGATTTTAACGGCATGCCAATTTGTATAAGATTAGGTATTAACACATCACTCCACTTTGTATAAAAACAGCTGGAGGTGTTAATAAAAAAAACCCAAAGAGGGTTTAACTATTAGATCTGACATAAACCTTATGATAAATTACTTTTAAAATAAAGTAAACGTGAGTGTGAGGTTTGAGTGGCTGAATAGTAAAAGGTATAAAGAGTGATATCAGCAAATTGATTGATCGATTTTAATGGCATGCCAACTTGCCTTGGGTTATTTTAATCTCAGAGGTTAGGGAATCATGTTCATTGTAGATTTATATTCATACCTTTTTTTGTGCATATGTTTCTTAAGGTCGTTTTGCAACCTATCAAATACTAATCATTTTTAAACAGATGTATTTGACCCTATAGTTGTGATACCCCTATTTTTGGGTGTGTGTTTTACCCTTCTGTAGGGGATATAGTCGGAATATCTTAAGCCCCAAAACGTTGTTAATATAACAACGTAGATGAGTAAAACAGTCTGCAATATATAGAGAATAATAAAAAGAGGTACAAAAGTGTTCAACTGTTAGATATGACATATCCCTTATGATAAATTATTTTTGAAATAAAGTAAATGTGAATACAAGGTTTGAGTGGCCTAATGGAAAAAGGTATGAAGAGTGACATCAGCAAATTGATTTTAATGGCATGTCAATTTATCTAGGGTTATTTTATGCTCAGAGGTTAGGGAATCAAGTTCATTGTAGATTTATATTCACACTTTTTTGTGTAGTTGTTTACATAATATATGCTGTGGTTAATTTGCATACTGGTTTTTAATAAAACCAGGTTTGATGAATAATTATTTGGTGTTATTGATCTCTAATATTTTTGTTTTATTCTCCAGTGTATTAAAATCAATCCTGTGAATGATTTTATATAGAAACCAATTAGAATATAATTAAAACAAGAGTAATCTTTTTATATGCATTCTTATCTAATTTTGTTAGTCTTTCTAATTTAATATATTTCATTACATTAAAACTTAAATACTCATGCCCGGAGGGTGCATATTCTTGCTAGTACTAGTAATTTTAAAGCAGATATATTCGACCCCATAGATAGGGCACCCCTATTTTTGAATGGGGAGTGGTGTCTTATACTTCTGCAGCGGATACAGTCAGAATATTTTAAGCTCCTAAATGTTGTGAGTATAGCAACGAAGACGAGTAAAGCAATTTGCAAAATATAGAGAATAATAAAAACAGGTACAATGGCATGTCAACTTGGCTAGGGTTATTTTATACCTAGAGGTTATGGAATCAAGTTCATTATAGATTTATATTCACACCTTTTTTGTGTAGTTGTTTCTTAAGGTTGTTTTACTCATGGTCCTATCAAATACTAATAATTTTTAAACATTGTAATAAGTAAATGAGAGTTATCTCCCCTATTTTATGACTACCTCCCTTTGAAGAAATCTCTAGTGAATACTAGACCGTATAAACTCTCAATAAGTGTACCAATTATTCTAAGTAGAATAAAGCTTTCCAAAGTCTATCAGTGTTATCGTTTGTCATTACACAGATCTACAATAGGGTCTCAAAGAGATCATCTATTTGACCCATAAATGAGACCCTATCAGATACTCCGACTCCAGCTACACTGCAGTATAGACTACACTTCATGTAGATGAGTCAGTACTAATTGTTGTTAGATTAATCAATTTTAATGGCATGCCAACCCGTATAGGGTTATTTTATGTCTTGAGGTTAAGGGATCATGTACATTGTATGTTTGTGTTTACATTTGTTGTGTAGCTGTTTCTTAAGATTGTTTTGCACATAGTCCTATATAATAATAATAATTTTTAAACAGATCAGTTTGACTCATATCTGGGAATTGCTCTAGGAAATGGAATTGACAACCAGAGTTCAAATCCTGAACAGTTCATGAAATAAAATCTTTAAATAAAAAAACAAAAAATTCAAACTTAGCTCCAAGATGGAGAAATAGTTTTTTTAAAGCTATCCAATCATTCCATTAAAAGAAAAGTCCATAAATGGTCACAAATCCATCATTCCATTAAAAGAAAAGACCATAAATGGTCACAAATCCCATCATTCCATTAAAAGAAAAGTCCATAAATGGTCACAAATCCCATCATTCCATTAAAAGAAAAGTCCATAAATGGTCACAAATCCCATCATTCCATTAAAAGAAAAGTCCATAAATGGTCACAAATCCCTGACTCTTTCACCATAGATAAAAATCTTTGACAAGACCTTGTTTGTTTCTGTGCTAGACCAAGGAGATTGTTTTTGCATCTGAGGTGGAGCGCCACACCTACCATCAGCACCTTACTTTACCGCACAGAACCCTGTGCTACTCATACGCTGAGTTGGCGGGGACCGGTATTGAACTAGAAACCTTGTGGTTTCTAGCCAAATGCTCAACCGACTGAGCTAACCCGGCCCTTCTCCCTGAATTCCAAAATAATGGCTTAGGGCATATAGTAAAATAGCACCTAGCTTAAAAATATCAGACTTACAGGTTCAAAGAGTGTATTTATTTTTACAAATTTAAGAATTAAAAATATTATGTGTAATGTTGCAATAGTTTCTTCTTATTCTTCCTTTTTTTTCCCCTGTACAAAAAGTTAATAAAGTAATCAGGCAAATATTAAGGTTATTGTTAAGTTGGTTAAAATAAAATGAAGATGCTAAGTGAATAAATCAATACATTTGAAAAAAAAGGAGGTTTCTTTATTTGGAAACAGTTTTAAAAAGTCACCTTCCTGTTTCCGTTTTCGCCCTATTCATAACACCAGACTGGTCAACAATTAATACGCTTCCTATATAACTCTATGTATTCATTTGCTTCAACCAAAATGATCAGAGTTGATTTCCGTTATTATCATTTTACTTTACTTTAGTTTTTCACACCAGTTTTAACTGGTGGTTTTTCACTGAAGTCTAAGTGACAGCAAGTCTCCCCTGGTCTCAACCAGACTAGTAGTACCTGTTTGAGCCCTATCTACAGAAAACAAATGAGTTTTAAAAAAGTGTTAAAAAATGTGTTTTAAAAAAATGTGTTTAAAAAAAATGTGTTTAAAAAATGTGTTTAAAAAAATGTGTTTAAAAAAATGTGTTTAAAAAAAATGTGTTTTAAAAAAATGTGTTTTAAAAAAATGTGTTTAAAAAAAATGTGTTTTAAAAAAATGTGTTTAAAAAAAATGTGTTTAAAAAAAATGTGTTTAAAAAAAATGTTGCCCAAGAATGAAAAATGTTGCACACCCCGAATTTAGTTGTTTCAAAGAAAACTTTTCCATCCCCTTTCCAGTCCCTAGTTCATAAATACATCTGATATTTTAACCTCAATGTAACTGCCTGTTTTTTAAATTTATTTTTAGATTTGGTAAACAAAATTAAAAACATTGAAATTATTAAGTGTACAAATGATAATTTTTATCATTAATCTTGCTATCTCCATAATCACAGAATTGACTGAAGTGATATTTCACAAATAAAAATATTTTTGATAATACAAACTTTATTTTTATTACACTTCACTAGCATGAATAGATCAAAGTGTTTCTGGCATAAAGTAAAGTAGTAGTAAAGTCTATGGAATCGCCTATTGTTGGTATAAGCCAAACAGTGAGGGAGTCTATCACCTTTTCACTAGTACTAGAGCAGGGAGATTGTGTTTTTGTGTCTGAGGTGGAGTACCACACTTATGATCAGCTCCCTACTTTACCGCACAGATCTAAGGTGTACTGTTCATGTGTTGAGTTGTTCAGTACCGGTATCGAACATGAAACCTTGTGGTTATTAAGTGGATGCTCTACGAACTGATCTAGACCAGTCAAATTAAAACATAATGGAAATCATTTAAATTCTTATTTTTAGTCAGTATGAACTGATAAAAAGTTGAACAAATGTTAAATTTACGTTAATTATAATTGATACAAATTCTAATAAGTCAGTGTGTATTATACAAGAGAATTTTCTGCAGATAGATGGGTTGTTTTGTTTTATGGCATATCAACTCTTTTTGGGTCATTTAATGCCAAAACAAGTCATTTTGATAAACAAAGGACTCAGGTTGGCTGGTTGTTTTGTTTTGTGGCATATCAACCTTTTTGGGTCATTTAATGCCAAACAAGTCATTTTGATAAACAAAGGACTCAGGTTTGGCTGGTTGTTTTGTTTTATGGCATATCAACCTTTTTTTGGGTCATTTAATGCCAAAACAAGTCATTTTGATAAAAAAAGGACTCAGGTTGGCTGGTTGTTTTGTTTTATGGCATATCAACCTTTTTTGGGTCATTTAATGCCAAAACAAGTCATTTTGATAAACAAAGGACTCAGGTTGGCTGGTTGTTTTGTTTTATGGCATATCAACCTTTTTTGGGTCATTTAATGCCAAAACAAGTCATTTTGATAAACAAAGGACTCAGGTTGGCTGGTTGTTTTGTTTTATGGCATATCAACCTTTTTTGGGTCATTTAATGCCAAATCAAGTCATTTTGATAAACAAAGGACAGGTTGGCTGGTTGTTTTGTTTTATGGCATATCAACCTTTTTTGGGTCATTTAATGCCAAATCAAGTCATTTTGATAAACAAAGGACTCAGGTTGGCTGGTTGTTTTGTTTTATGGTATATCAACCCTTTGTGGGTCATTTAATGCCAAATCAAGTCATTTTGATAAACAAAGGACTCAAGTTGGCTGGTTGTTTTGTTTTATGGCATATCAACCCTTTGTGGGTCATTTAATGCCAAATCAAGTCATTTTGATAAATGATTTGTTTAACTTCATTTTTATTTACTTAGATATTGACACAGGCCCCAGGTTGCTTACAGTACCTGCTATTGCTTAAGTGGTTACCTTACTAAGAATTGAACGGGCTTAACTTTACTGATCTAGCAGGAACCAGTGCTTTTAATTGTTTAATGGCACATCCACCTTTGTGGGTTAAGAAGAACAGCTGTGGTACTATTTACCCTATAGCTGGGGGAGGGATGTGGAGGTTCATAGCTTTCCCAAGGGCATTAGTCCAATAGTGATCGTAATAGAACTACTGAAGTTTGAACTTGCTTTCTATGATGTCACTACGCCATGGGGAATCCCCAGAAAAATTTTCCCCAAAAAGTACATATAAGATTATCACTTGGGCATTAAGTCAAAAAAGTAAAGTCGTTGGGGTGACCTAATGTCAGTATAGGCCAGACAGCGAGGGAGTATATCCCTTTTTCACTAGCACTTAATTATCAAAGCACTGAATTTTAATATATACAAATAAAGTTGGCGGAGTGGCCTATTGTCAGTATCAACTGTACAGCAAGGGAGTCTATCATTCATTCCATTAGTGCTAGACCAGGGAGTCTGTTTTTGTGTCTGAAGTGGAGTACCCCACCTACCATTAGCTCCCCACTTTACCGCATAGATCCAACCTGTACAACTCATGTACCAAGTTGGAGAGGAACAGTATTGAACCCCGAACCTTGTGGTTCCGAGGCGGATGCTCTACCAACTGAAATTATATATATTTATCTGAAAACATAATGTCACCTATAATTAACAATAAAAAAGTCAGGGGGGGGGGCCTAAAGTCGATATCAGCTAGACAGTGAGGGAGTCTGTCACCTTTTTACTAGCACTAAACTGAGGAAATTGTTTTTTTGCACCTGAAGTGGAGTGCCACATCTATTATCAGCTCCTTACTTTACCACAGAGATCCTGTGCTACTCATGCGCTGAGTTGGCAAGGGCTGGTATCGAACCTGGAACCTTGTGGTTCCTTGGCTTACGTTCTATCGACTGAGGTATTCCCAAGTGGTCACCCATTCAAGTACTGACTAAGCTCTACACTGCTTAACTTTGATGATCGGATGAGAACTGGTGTTCTCAGTGTGTTGTCTTGGGCATTGTTCTGACCAGGCGGCTCCCATCTCCTTTCTGCAGGTGTGTGTTTGTTTATAAAGTGTTATGATTTGAAACTAAAGACAGTTTCAGATTGTAAAGATAAGAAGAGAAACTAACAAAAAAAAATCAATGAAAATTTTGTTATGTTTTGTTGGGTTGAAAGAAAGGTTTTCCATATTTTTTGTTTATTGTGAAAAAATAAAAATAACTAAAAAAGAAATGGTCGCTATAAAATGAGACAATAAAAATCAATTGAAATGTAGATGCGAGTGGTTCACAGCTGGCCCAAGGCCAGTTTGTATTGCTATAATTGAGGATATAGAATAAGTGCTTTGTTTTGAAGAACAAGGAGGTAATGTATGTGCATGCATGTGTGTGTGTGTGTGTGAGAGAGAGAGAGAGAGAGAGAGAGAGAGAGAGAGAGAGAGAGAGTAGGAATGATTAACAGGGAAAAAGAGGAAAAGAAAGACACACAACGGAGAGAAGGAAAGAAAGAGAGATTTACTGGGAAGATCAGACAAAAAAAGGTAAGAGAGAGAGAGAGAGAGAGAGAGAGAGAGAGAGAGAGAGAGAGAGAGAGAGAGAGAGAGAGAGAGATGAACATGGAAAAAAAGGAAAAGAAAGACAGACAGCAGAAAGAAAGAGAGACAGAAAGAGAGATTGACAGAGAGGCACTGACAAAAAGAGGAAAAGAAATATAGACAAAACAAAAAGAGGAAAATAAAAAGAATTGGAGGAAAAGATAGAGACAAGCAGAGAGAGAGAGAGTGAGAGAGAGAGAGAGAAAGAGAGAAGAGAGAGAGAGAGAGAGAGAAACAGTGAGAGAGAGAAAGAGATAGAGTGGGGGAAAGAGAAGAGGAGAGGAGGAGAAGAGAGAAAAAGAAATTGACTTCCCATTCTTCTTCCATTAATTTATTCTCTTTTTCATTCTTCCTTGCTCTTTCCGTTTCCTATTCTTCTATTTATTTCTTCTTTTTTTTCCTTCATTTTTCCTCCCCTTTCCTCTTCTTTCTTTCCTTCCTCTTTTTTTTCACTTTCAATTCTTCTATCATTTTTCTTCTCTTTTTTCCCTCCACCTTTCTCTTTTCTTGCACTCTTCCTTCCTATTTCCATTTCTTTCTTTTCCTTCTTCTCTACATCTCTTCTCAGCTTCTTTCTTTCTTCTATTTCCTTCTTTTCTTTATTTCTTTCCTTCTTCTTTCTCTTTCTTTCTTCTCTTTTCAGCTTCTTCTCTCTTTCCTTCCTTTCCTCCCTTCTTCTCTTTCTTTCTTTCTTTTCTTCATTTCTTCTTTCTTTCTTCCTTTTTCATCTTCTTCCCTCTTTCTTTCCTTTCCTTCCTTACAATTTTTCTTCTTTTCTCTTATCACATCATTAAACACCAAAAAAGCAAAAAAACAAAAAACAATAAAAAAATAGAAAACAAAAACAAAATGAAACCTAAATACACACAAAACAAAGGTACCCCCCCGCCAATCACCCTTGCCAATCACCCCCAAAGTTTTTCCCCATCTCTTTAGACTAGAAAACAAAGACAATGGTCATCAACGCCAAACCTATCCGCACCCCATTCCAATCTAAAAATGTTCAGCTATTTAAAATCCTCCCTTGTTCTGCAATTTATTTTACCTGCCGCCTCTTTGCTGACCTTCCACCCCTCATCCACCCCTTTAACATCTCGCTACTTTTGTATCTCTTTCATTTCAGAGCAACAACAACAATAATAATAATAATAATAACAATAATAACAACAATAATGATAACAATAAATAATGATAATGATAATAATAATAATAATAATAGCAAATAATAATAATAATAATGATAACAATAGAAACAGCAATAATAATAATAATAATAATAATAATAATAATAATGATATTGCTGCAGGTTAACCCCGCCCCCCAAAAAAAAAAAAATGATTTCCATTATGTTATATACTTTACTGGGTAGATTATTGGACTTGAGACTTTGAGGTTCTGAAGCTGAATCACTGCAGTCAGGTCTATCAGACTTGTTAATGGAAGTGGATAACGATTTAAAGGAATTTTGATTTTCAAGAAGGAAGAGATGAAGGGAAGAAGAAGCAAAAAGAAAAGAAAAGAAAGAAAGATGGAGCATTTGTATAGAAAAAAAAAAGAAAAAAAGAAAAAGAAAGAAAAAGAAAGAAAGATAGTGCTTACTTGGATATTTAAATAAAAAGGTTTCTCGTTTTTTTGCAATATGCTCACCTTTGCACATTGATCCACCTTTTATT
Organism: Doryteuthis pealeii; assembly: GCA_023376005.1. Taxonomy (NCBI): domain Eukaryota; kingdom Metazoa; phylum Mollusca; class Cephalopoda; order Myopsida; family Loliginidae; genus Doryteuthis; species Doryteuthis pealeii. Next base: position 49,152,678 of record CM042163.1, read on the forward strand.
CAAATATTTTTCTGTTCGTTACTACGGTAAGCAATTTCTAATGTACTTTTGTCAGCACTTTACATCCAACATACTTAAATAGCAAGGAGGCGCTTGTTATGTAATGGTTATAGTGTTATGTAATGGGCGTGACATGGAGCCATAGCCTGATATGTGGATTAGAACAGAAAAGTTTAAATGATGATTTGGTGTGGTTTGATTGGATGAGCAAACGATATGTGGCAAAGGTGAGAAAGGAGGGGTTAGAATTCAGCACTTTACACCCAACATACTTAAATAGCAAGGAGGCGCTTATTATGTAATGGTTATGGTGTTATGTAATGGGCGTGATGTGGAGCCGTGACCTGATGTGTGGATTAGAATGGAAAAGTTTAAGTGATGATTTGGCATGATTTGATTGGACGAGCAAACAGTATGTGGCAAAGGTGAGAAAGGAGGGGTGAGAGGTCAGCACTTTACATTCGGAAAAGTTTAAGTGATGATTTGGCATGTTTGATTGGACAGCTAATCATGAGGCAAAGTGTGATTGAAAGAAAACATGAGTGACTCTTGTGGTTATTACTAAAGGCACATGGCAAGATAACCCTCAGCTCTCAACTTGGTGCCCAGACTCCATAACATCATAGAATTGGTTTGATGGTTTGTTTTGTTTTACGGCATATCAACCTCGGTGGGTTATTTAATGCTGACAAAGTTGTGAAATAAATTCATTCTTAATGCATAATACAATTTTGTTTATCAACTCATGTTTTTCTATTTAACCCATAGATGGGATCATAGAATTGCCAGTCACCTGAACAGCAACCCATCAATCAGGATTCCACCCTCTCTCCATTGTAGAGATAAGTATATTGATTATTTCTTTTTCCATAACATCATTCACTCCATTAGAAGGAAGAGCCATAATGTTAAGCAACGTGGACGTGTAAATCAATTAATTCAGAAATGAGTGCAAGAGGTAACAAAGAGTTGACACATCATCTAAGAGTATTTTTTTTTCGGTGTGTATCTTAACATTTTTACTGTCAGCACTGACCATCTTCGTAAACAGACCCCGCTTTGTTATCAAAGATTAAATATGGTGAAACACTTCAAAACCTTTTCTTTCATTAGATCGGAACGTATTTGAAATGCCTATAAAGTTTTCTTCAGTTTGCTAGTTAATTTTGTTTGTGTTCTTGTTTTTTTTTTTTTTTACTTTTATTTAAAAAAAAATTTTGATAGTTTTTTACATAACACTATAACCATTACATAACAAGCGCCTTCTTGCTATTTAAGTATGTTTGATGTAAAGTGCTGACCTCTCACCCCTCCTTTCTCTCCTTTGCCACATACCGTTTGCTCGTCCAATCAAATCACGCCAAATCATCACTTAAACTTTTCCGTTCTAATCCACACATCAGGCCATGGCTCCATCTCAAGCCCATTACATAATTTTAACTGATGCCTCTACCTACTCTTCAAATCCACTGTTATTTTAATTTTTTTCTTGCTCACTGCAGACCCCATTCATGTAGAGATACATGCAAAATGTAACTCGCGTGTCTTAGAGCTGATGGAAATGTTACTTAAAAATATTTATGGGATTCGAAGGAGCTCTTATTTCTCCATAGTTGTAGGCAAATTGTCGGACAAAGAAGACAAACACACAATGGAAATTTAATACATGTATTGACAAATAATACAAGAACTTGTGGCAAATTTTATTGGTATTTGCTACAAGACTTATCTGAGTTAAGTAATGTTCTTGGAGTAGTGGTGATAACAGGGGTATTCTGTTTGTTGGTAGGAAATGTTGATAAGACGCTTCTTCGGACGTTTCTCTTTCTTCCTGGTAACCGGTTCTTTGATAAGTGATGGGGGATGCTATTTTAGAAGCTTCTTGCCCGGGTAACAGTTCTTTAAATGACGGTGAATGGGCCCTTTTCAAGTAGACTATTTGGTCTTCGTGTCTTCGGTAGCATGCTATTGTGACAGCCTTGTAGTATGCGGACACAATGCCTTTGAAAGTGTGCTGTGAAAAAATGCCTCCGTCCAGGTCAATGGTCAGTAGATAAGTTAACCCTGTTTTTTTGGCTAAGTGATGAGTGAAGTTTAGGGACCACTATTTATGCGACTACCCTCAGTGTGTGCCCCGTGATAAGTAAAGTTTTTTGTTTTGGTGCCAACATATGATGTTGGCGATTCTCCCCCTAGCTGCAGGGGGAGATAATTAACTATGGAATTTCCAATACATCATCTCAGCTATTCCAAGTAGAGTGGTGTTAACTACTCTACAACAATATGTCTCTGTGGTGAAGGCACCTGGCTAATAAGTTGTTTTTTTTAATTAGGTTTGGGAGTGTTTTGTTTGAAGTTACATGCGGGTGACCAGTGGCTGATGTATTTGTTTTTATAGGTATTTGTGGATTGAGTAATTAGATTTCATATTAAGTCCAAATGAATTATAGATTTTTTAATGTGTTTATTCATTTGTCTTCCAGTTTTTCAATTACTAATTTTATGTTGATGTCTTTTTCACTTCTTTTCTATGATCGTAAACTTAACATCAAAGTTTTCAAATTTCAAAAGAGGATACACTAAGTTTTCAAAAAATACCAAATTTAACTTGGTAACAATTTTTCCTGGTCCACCTTCTTATCTACCAGATTATTGGGAGTGTTTTGCTTGAAGTTACATGTGGGTGACCAGTGGTTGATGTATTTATTTATATAGGTATTTGTGGGTCAGGTAATTAAGTTTCATATTAAGTCCAAATAGATTATAGATTTTTAATTTGTTTATCAATTTGTCTTCTAGTCTTTCAATTACTGATTTTATGCTGATGTCTTTTTCTATTCTTTCTATGATTGTAAACTAAACATCTGTTAAAATTGTAACTGTTTAAATGGAAATGTTGTTCTACAGTTATTAATTTACATGTGGTTAAAGCCATATTATTCTGAAATGTACTTGAATCATGGGACTGGGTTACATTCTTTGATTTCATTTGATCATGTGAAAAACTGATGAGTCATTTTGAACACTGTATCATGGGATTTCATAATTAAGCTATATGATTTAATATTTAATAGAACTTCCTCAGTAAAGCATTAGCAATGCATTTCTCTATTCATTCTTTGGAATACACTTCATTGGCAATTCATTTCTCAATTCATTCTTTGAAATATACTTCATTAGCAATGCATTTCTCTATTCATTCTTTGGAATACACTTCATTGGCAATTCATTTCTCAATTCATTCTTTGAAATATACTTCATTAGCAATGCATTTCTCTATTCATTCTTTGTAATGTACTTCATTAGCAATTCATTTCTCTGTTCATTCATTGGAATACACTTCATTAAAAATGCATTTCATTATTTATTCTTAGCAATACACTTCATTAGCAATGCATTCCTATATTCATTCTTTGCAATACACTTCATTAGCAATGCATTTCTATATTCATTCTTTGCAATACACTTCATTAGCAATACATTTCTCTATTCATTCTTTGCAATGGACTTCATTAAAAATGCATTTCATTATTCATTCTTTGCAACACACTTCATTAGCAATGAATTCTTGCATTTTACTCATTCAAATGCACTTCTTAACTAAAGAGTTAGTAATGCATTTCTATAGTAAACATAATATAATATGCATTTCAGGAGAAAATCATCATCGAAACTACTAAGTGCATTTGAAGTGAGTTACTTTAGAAAAACTGTACTCATGGTTAACAAAAACTAGGGCTTGCTCATTATGGGGACCCTAATCACAATTTTCTTTGACCCTCTCCTTCATTTCCTTAGACAATATTGATTATCATCAATACTTGATTGTTTGTACACCTTTGTGAAAAAAAAGCCAAGCTTTTCTTGGCTATACTTGATGATAATACACACAAAAACTATAAAAAAATCTCTCTTAAAAAAAAGAAAAAAAGTCTCTCTTAAAAAAAAGCCAGAAAAGTCTCTCTTAAAAAAAGGAAAAAAGTCTTTCTTAAAAAAAAGGAAAAAAAGTCTCTCTTAAAAAAAAGGAAAAAGGAAAAAGACTCTCTTCAAAAAAGCCTTTCTTAAAAAAAAGAAAAAAAGTCTCTCAAAAAAAAAAGAAAAAAGTCTCTCTAAGAAAAAAGGAAAAAAGTCTCTCTAAAAAAGAAAAAAGTCTCTAAAAAAAAGAAAAAAGTCTTTCTTAAAAAAAAGGAAAAAAGGAAAAAGTCTCTAAAAAATGTCTTTCTTAAAAAAAGGAAAAAAGAAAAAAAGTCCCTAAAAAAAAAAAAAGAAAAAAAGTCCCTCTTAAATAAAAAGGAAAAAAGTCTCTCGTAAAAAAAAGTCTTTCTTAAAAAAAGAAAAAAGACTCTAAAAAAGAGAAAAAAAAAGTCTCTCTAAAAAAAAATAAAAAAAATAAAACTCTCTTAAAAAAAGAAAGCAAAATGTCTCTGTAGATATCTAATAATGAAGGAGCCTTTTTATGTTCAAAGGCGTAAAATGATAATATATAAGAAATACACAAACATATATATATATATATATATATACATATATATATATATATATATATATATATATATAGCCATACTCTTCAGTGTGGCTAGACATTTTGTGAGCTACCTACAGCTGGGATAGAACTCTGATTGATTCAGCATCAGTTAGACAGCTTAACCACTTGGCTATCGTCACCCACAGAATGCGAAGGGGATTTTAACAGTTTTTTAATACACACATATGTATGTATGTAAAGGCTGCCATAGAGTGCTCCATTCCCTTTATAGGAGAGCATTGCATTTACGCTTTAGTTCAGCGAAATCCCCTCCAAAGTCCTCAACCCTAGGGGGATGGGTAGCATATATAGTCACACACACATATATATATATATATATATATATATATATATATATATACAAGGTGAGTCAAACAAGTATTGAAATTGAAGCTGTATTTAGCAAGAAAAGAATGAACAATAAATGTAACGTTAATTATTTTCTGAATGCAAAGTGTGTGAAAAAGTGCAGATCTTAAATCTGTATATACCTAGATAGAAATGAAGAATAAATGGAACATTAATTTTTCCGAATACAAGGTATGTCAAAAAGTGCTGAAAATCTCAATACTTTTTTGCCACACCTTGTATATATATATATATATATATATATATATATATATATATATATGGGTTAAAGTTATGTGGACATGGAGTTAACACCTGGTTACTAACAGTTTCTTGTTTATGCGATCTTCTTTGGTCTGAACATTACATAAACGAAAAACTGTCAGTACGAGGTATTGACTCCATGCCCATGCTAACTTAACTCAAATATAAATGCTCTATCAATGATATTGAGCACTGTCTACTTGGAAATATAGCACCTATATTATCTCCAAAATATTAATATATATATATATATATATTTATTTATTTTACAATGTTTTCATAGATCAATGTTCATTGATCTATGAAAACATTGTAAAATAAATAAATATTAGCTCTTACAAACTGTGATTGAGCACTGTATTTTCTTTGTTTCATCGCAAAAGAAATTTTGTTTTTACATATACCTATATATATATATATATATATATATATACAAGTTTTGTTGAACTGTACAGACAATTCTTGTTGGACAAGTTTTTGGTTGATCCTTTCTAATTTTCGGGCCATCTTTTTTGGTGTCAGGGTGGAACTGGTGTAACAGTCCACCAAAGGTTTTAAAACGAGCGCTTTCGGGCAATACAGTTTGCCATCATCAGGTAGGAAACTGATAGTATGTTTCATGTCTCGTTTTTAAGGAGAACAAGTAGTAGCAAGGAATTAGAAGTGGGAGGTAATAACAATTGGTAGTGGGAGGTTGTAGGAATGGTAGTGGTTTGAGCGAGCAATGCAGTAGTGATTTTTTTGTGGGAGGGGGGCACAAGTTGTGAGAAGGGGAGGGGTATAGTGGAAGGAGGAAAATTATAAGCATTTGAGAACATGTTGACTTATTTCAAAGTTTATTTTGTTTAAGGAAGTTTTTTTTGTTTGATATATAAAGCTTCGATTATTTGAAGTTTTTGTTTGTTTTTTTCTTTATGTAGTGTGCGTGTATTTTCGGTTAGAATTTTGTGGTAGGTAGAGGGGGGGCCTGAATGTGTTTTAAGGTGTTGATTAATGGAGCTGGAATCAGATAAGTGTAGTGTTATATATATATATATATAATATATATATATATATATATATATATATATATGCGTGTGTGTGTGTGTGTTTTAAAAAAATGAGTACCCATCAAGAATGAATAAAACAAAACATCTTCAGCATGAAAATAATCCAACAGTAGTTGACATGCCATAAAATCCAAGCAACCAAGCAAGCAACTAACTGTTTCATTACAATCCAGGTGGTGCAGCCAAACAGTAGCACTGACATGGTTACAGCTTGGAAGATTTCTTGCTTTGTCTTATCAGAGAGAGAGAGAGAGAGAGAGAGAGAGAGAGAGAGAGAGAGAGAGAGAGAGAGAGAGAATAAAATAATCCAACAGTGGTTGACATGCTATAAAATCCAACCAACCAAGTGTTTCATTAGAGTTCAGGTGGTGCAGCCATACAGTAGCACTGACATGGTTACAGATTAGATGAATTCTTGTTTTGTCTTATCAGAGAGAGAGAGAGAGAGAGAGAGAGAGAGAGAGAGAGAGAGAGAGAGAGAGAGAGAGAGATAGAGAGAGAGAGAGAGAGAATTAAATAAAATAAACCTATTAATATTAAAAAAAAAAGATGAAATTTTCAATGGGTTGATTGTTAGATGATTATAGACAGGCAGGTATCAATTTTAAGCATGCTCGAATTTCTTGGGGGTGACTTTTAGTTATTTTTTTTCTTTATTTTCTTTCTATGTACCCCAAATTTTACTTAAGAAATTGCATACAACATGCATAATCGATTATATAACGAAACGACTAATAGCCTCCACCCCCGCCCCACCCACAACTACAAACCAAGAAAAGATTACCAGTTGAAATAGTAAGAAAAAAAAGAAAAAAGAAAAAAAAAAGAAAAAGAAATAAAAGAAGAAAAGAAATGTATATCTAAAGAGAGTATTACATCTGATTTCTTTCATGATTTTCCAGGGGAATTTCTTGCTTGTGAATAGCGGATATTTCGGTTATTATTACCGAAAATTATGGATAAAGATTTTACTCTTATTTTATATCGTTTATTTATTTATTAATCTATTTAATCTTTCATTTTTTTTCTTTTTCTTTTCCAGGGCAAATTAGTGATGCTTAAATATTCCGAGTTGATCCCCCCCACCTCCAAAAAAGAAAAAAAAAAGAATTAAAAGAAATCAACTCAAGACGAGCAAATGGAAAAAAAAGTTATTGATCTTCGATTTACCCAGTGCAAAATCAGAGGAGGGCATCCTGGAAGAAGCCGGTCTCGGAAGAATTGGTGGAGTTTCGTTATTCTGGCTTTTCTATCCCCCCCATTTTTAGTAGGAAATTGATTTGAACATTTTTTTACCTGCTCATTACAGGAAACTCCGAGAGATTTGATTCATTGCACAACAGGCTACCGTCAGCATTTGGTACACTTCAATACACCAAATCATACTAAGGTACTATTAATAAAACTACGTGACTAGATATCAAATGAATAAACGAGAAAAAACAAATAGATTAACACATCTATATTTTTTTTTTGGTCTCATATTCGGGAAGACTTATCTAAAACTTTTGACACCATTGTCTTTTAACTTTCTATGTTGTTTTTTTCTTCTGTTTTTTTCCTGAATTTTTTTGTTTTTTTCTGATTTTTTTGTTTTTTTCCTGTTTTTTTCCTGTTCTGTTTTTTTTCTTTCTTTTCTGTTATTTTTCTTCCTTTTTCCCCTAATTTTTTTCTGTTTTTTTTTTCTGCCCCCCTTTTTTTCTGCCCCCCCCCGGATTTCTTTCTATTTTTTTTTTCTGTTGTTTTTCTGTTGTTTTTTTTTCTTCTGTATTTTTCCTGTATTTTTCTGATTTTTTTTTGTTTTTCTGTTTTTTTCTTTCTGTATTTTTCTGTATTTTTCCTGTTTTTTTTTTTCTGTTTTTTTTCTGTTTTTTTCTTCTGTTTTTTCTGTTTTTCTGTATTTTTCTGTATTTTTTCTGTTTTTTTTTAGATTTCTTTTCATTAATTATATATTTTTTACATAAAAAAATCAATTCCCATTTTTTGAAAATTGGATATTTTTACATAACGATGTTAACATGATTATTTAAATATATAAGTATATATTTAACCCCTCCTCCCTCCACCCACAATGGGCAGGATGTGACTCAGGTAAATTTCTAAGCAGAGTATAACTGGTTTGAATTTTGAGTTTTCCTTTTTTATTATGTTAAAGTTTGGTATTTTTACATAACAATTTTACATGATTATCTATATCTAATGTGGTTAATGGTTAGCAAGCTAGTATTAGCTAGTATTAGAAATACTGGCTACTTTTTGTATTACTACTTTTTTGTATTAGAAATACTGCTACTATTTTTGTATTAGAAATACTGGCTACTTTTTTGTATTAGAATACTGACTACTACTTTTTTGTATTAGAAATACTGGCTACTTTTTTGTATTAGAAATACTGACTACTTTTTTGTATTAGAAATACTGACATTTTTGTATTAGAAATACTGACTTCTTTTTTGTATTAGAAATACTGGCTACTTTTTTGTATTAGAAATACTGACTACTTTTTTGTATTAGAAATACTGACTACTTTTTGTATTAGAAATACTGACTACTTTCCATTGCACTCTGAAGGAGTGTCATACATTAGATATATTTTTCATTGAAAATATCCACAATTATGATAACTAGCAAGAATAATCATGTATTAGTATTTAAGTTTTAATGTAATAAGATATATTAAATGAGAAAGACTAACTGAATTAAATAAGAACACATATAAAACGAATATACTTATTTTAATTATATTGGTATTGATAGAAAATCATTGATAGGATTGTTTATAATACATTGGAAAATTAAACGATGATATTAGAAATTAATAACACCAAGTAATTATTTATTACATTCGGCTTTGTTATAACCAGTATGCAAATTAACCACACCATATATTATGTACACCTTTAATTCTTAGTGATATATAAGGAAGTCGTTGGGGTGGCCTAATGTCGGTATCAGTCTATCCCCTTTTCACTAGCGCTAGACCAAGGAGATTATTTTAGCGTCTGAGGTGAAGCGCCACACCTACCATCAGCCCCTTACTTTACCGCACAGATCCCTGTGCTGCTCATACGCTGAGTTGGCGAGGGCGGGTATCGAACTAGGAACCTCGTGGTTTCTAGCCAAACGCTCAACCGACTGAGCTAACCCGGCCCTTCTAGTGATATATAAAACACGGTTATTTCCTATAAGTCCAACATAAACAAAGGGGAACCACTCTTGACTGATAAATTATTTATACCCCCCCCAAAAAAAAAAAAAAAAAAAATTATTCTAAAGAAGGGGAGGGTTCAAATATTTACATTTACTGTTGAAAAAAGACTGCAGGGAGTAAAATATCACATTTACATTTTTTTCAGCTATCACCGCCTAGCGGTTTTTGAGGCAGGAATCCAAGACGGAACTCAGATGGTGATGCACCTTAAACCATTCTTATTTGACATTAAATCAAATACATGCATCTCAGGACGCACTAAATTAAAAAGCTATCAGCATCACTGAATCTCTCATTTGCACACAGAATATCCCGACAGGAGACAATCAATTGTATCTGTTTGAGATTTAGCACCTTGCCCAGATAACCCTAACAAGACCCTGCCTCTGTGTATTCAGCAACTCTCTACTGAAGAAAGTGGTTATTTCCTATAAGTCTAACATAAACAAAGGGGAACCACTCTTGACTGATATTTTTTTATTTATTGATCTACTAGGAAAAAAGAGACGGGGTTAGGGTTAGGGTTTAGGGTTAGGGTTAGGGTTAGTTTAATGGGAAAATAAATAAATAATGTATCAGTCAAGAGTGGTTCCCCTTTATTTATGTTAGACTTATAGGAAATAACCAAGAACGTTTTATTACAGCTCCTGTGCAGTCACTTACAGTACAAAATGAATCGTTAACAGGTGGAAGTTCTAAAACTGAATGTCAATATTTAACACCAAGGGTGTCCAACACTGATCAACTTCTAAGGTAAGATCATATGTCAGCCCCCCCCAACAAGATACGGCTTGGATTTTAAGAGAGAAAAATATTGTTGGAAACTTGAATTTAACTATTGATGCACCTAAATCTATTTACTGGATGTGGGGGGTGGGTGGGATAGAATGGAAGCGAGAGCGGATACAGAAACAGAAGAACCTGCACTTCCATGAAGTCACACCGAAAGTACCGGTTCCAGCTAGATCACTGAAGTTATGTACTGATGAGCCTGTTCAATACTGAACTGAGTAACCACTTAAGTAACAGCAGGTATTGTAAGCAACCTGAGTCCTCTATTTATCAACATGACTTGTAGCGAGATCGAACAGCAAAACCCACTAACCTGTGATAAGCCAACAACGGTCCGTCAGTTGAAGAGACAGCGAGTGGCATGTTGTGTGTGTGGGAGGGAGCAGAGAAGGTGAAATGTGACGAGTTGTGAAGGAGATCGTTTTAGGATGGAGCACGTTCCTTTGATAGCTGCTATTTGTACTTCCTAGCAGCTTGGTTTACCTGGTATTGTTTCAAGGTATTTTTTAATGTTTTGCTTGACCAACCCAGTTGTCCCTTCCACAACTGGTATGATATTAATTTCTTTCAATGACCAAGTTGTTTTAGGTCATTCTTGAGGTCTTGATATTTTGTATTTTTCCCGCTCAGTTCTTGTAGCAAGATCGAACGGCAAAACCCACAAACCTGTGATGAGCCAACAACGGTCCGTCGGTCGAAGAGACAGCGAGTGGCATGTTGTGTGTGTGGGGGGGAGGGAGCAGAGAAGGTGAAATGTGAGGAGTCGAGGTGGGCACGAGACGAGTTGTGAAGGAGGTGAAAGTGTGAGTGTCCTTGAGGCTGCGATTTGTAGTTTGAGACGAGAGTTGTGACGTGTCTCGGCCAGATCTAGTATAAAAGGAGACGGTTGGACAGAGCGAGTGACGGTGGTGAAGAGTGAACACGACGGAATTAGTTTGTCAGAATTCTTCTGAAGGTTGCGAAAAGTAAATTTGACGTGTTTCTTGTAGAATACAGAGATGAAGCTTGAGCGTTGGCAGTAGAGCTTATTTAGGCCAAGTGTTACGTTGTCTTTGGCAGAATCACTTGTATCATCATTAAATGAGCTGGAAAGGGTTGATATGCTGGAACAACCAACAACCACCAACCAACCAACCAACCGACCGACCTGACCGACTGACTGATATATCCGGTTAAGGGATATATTCTGAAGTTGGTATTTGGTATATTATCGCAGTAGTAATTGGTATGTCGAATAGCAATCCATCTGCTGAGCAGTCGTGGTGTCGTCTAGTGAGTAAGTTTAGCTTGTAGGCTTAGGTATAGGTATAGGACCAACACAGTGTCGACTATTTATACATGACACTGTCCAATCAGATTATAGTGAGGGGGTACCAAGGTATTTACATATTCATTATATCACTGACCAATAAAATATTCTTGTTATCACTGTGTTGTGAATTATCATTGGTGAAATTAAATCTATTTACTGGGCGGGGCGGGTGGGGGCGGATAGAACGGAAGTGAGAGAGGATACTAAAACAGAAGAAACTGCACTTCCAACAAGTCATGCTGAAAGCACCAGTTCCTGCTGGATCCCTGAAGCTAAGTACCGATGAGCCTGTTCAATTTTGAACTGGGTAACTACTTCAGCAACAACAGGTATTGTAAACAACCTTGGTCCTCTATCAAAATTACTTAAATCGTGATTAAATGACCCGGAAAGAGTTGATATGCTGCAAAACAACAAAGCCAATAAAATGTTCTTGTTATCACTTCGTTGTGAATGGTTCTTATATTTAAACTGTACAAGGAAAAGATATACTCAACCAATTATCATTCTTCAATACCCTAAATTCCAAGTGAACAGGACAGTGGAGTTTTAAGTTCCCAACCTCGTGTCGCATGGCATACAAGAACATGCTTAACAGTAAGTGTTTATACTTTCCTCTTTTATCAGCAGCTTCAAAACTTTACCTATAAAAGACTATTTTCCTATTCAGACATTTCTCTCATACAACTTTTTTTCTCCTGTCATGTTTGTATTCTCTTCTATTAAGTTTGACCAGGCAATAAAATATTCTTGTTATTACTTAGTTGTGAATTGTCTTATATTTATTCTATACGAAGAAAACAATACTCAATCAACCATTACTCTTCAATGAACATAATGTATGAATGAATGAAACACAAGTTGGAATATATATATATATATATACATATATACATATATATATATATATTCTTTATAATGAAAATTATAAAGAAAATGTTCACCACTGAAGCAAGAAATATATATATATATATATATATATATATATATAGTGATGCTGATAGCTTTTTAATTTAGTGCATCCTGGGATGCACATATTTGCTTTGAATGAGTCCCGGGGAAAATTTGATGGGTCCCAACTAAAGTTTCTTAATAGATTATAGGATTCTTATTTATGATCTGAGGAAACAACTAAAGCCGCCCAACTCCTACCTCGCAACTTATCCTGTGTAATTCATTTCAATAGAAACTATTGAAATGTATTTACAGATAGCTTGAAATGGTGAGGGAAGAAAAAAGAAAAACACTGGGATGCATGGATATGATTTTACTGTGTCCTTTTAGATTTTTGTGCATCAGGGACACAGGATGCATACTTATCAGCATCTCTGTTTATGAGAATAATGTGTCAGAAATAGATGGATAATGAATGTATATGCCGAGAATTCATTACCAACTCAACCACTGTGTTTTTGACTAAACCTCGACTTTCTCAATCAGACAAGAGGAAATAAAAAAAAAAGATCCAAAATAAGACTCTAACTGCATCAGTATGGATATAGCAATCCACAGTGTGACAACAAACCAACAAAGTCTGGTGGTATTGTAAGATACTGCTGGGTTAGTGGTAATGATGCTTCAGCCCCAAAAGTAAACTTGAACCCAGAGTCATCATCTGATGAAGGCTTTGTTGGAAGCAATGCTGCTGTACAAACAGCAGTCATTGTATGAATTTATAACAGAATTATTTTAGAGAATTAAAATATAGATTAAAATATAAAAGATTCACAAACTCTCTCTCCTCAAGTTTCACAAATATTTGATCATCAAGCATGTATTTATGAAACTGGGAGTAGTGATAAGTTTTTGAAGTTTTATATTCTAAATTTATATATATATATATATATATATATATATATATAGGTGAAAATATTGAATATATATAGTATGTATTAAATGTGTCAGTTTATGTGTGAAAATATTTTATATTTTCATCAGAGTGCTGATATATTTCTTTTCTTTACTCATTTTTCATATATAGCTATATATATATTATATATATATATATATATATATATATATATATATATATATATATATATATATATATGTACACACAAGGTATTCCAAAGTAAGATCTCCAAAATATTTAAAAATCACAGAAATGTTTAATATTAATTGTCAATGATTACATCGTTTCAAAATGTAACTATTTTTCTAACATAACCACCATTTCATTTGATGCATTTTTGTAGACGTTGTGGCAGTTTTTGTAAGCTCATGTCATATGAGCTCACCACCATGTCACCGAGGAAGTGTTAAACCTTGTTGTTGTTACAAACTCTCTACACCACTTGTGGATGTTTTTGACATTCATGCACAACTCGCCATACACTTTTTAATTTGAGATAAATTTAAATTGGTTTAATGCATTCAAAATCAGAATAACTGAGCAAACTTCAAACTTGGCTGTAGCATTCTTGGGAGTTCCATCAGAAATGACTGCCAAGCCAAGTCTAAGCTTGGCAGAGAGGTGTGTGTAGGGGCAGGTGCAGGCGCATGCACAACAAACATAACAGTGTTGCCAATAGCCACACAAACAGTTTCCTTTGATTTCCAGCACTTTGGAAGACCTTACTTTTGGAATTACCTTGTATGTATGATGATAAAAACAAAACAGCCAACTCCGATGGTAAAAAGGAGATGGCCATTTGAGGTTGGGAATGCATCAAGTTACATCACAAGAACTTTATGAATTTTAAAGAGAACAGTCTGAAAGATCTAAGTATATAAATTATCAAGCTCATTTAAAAAATTCAGACGCGCAAACAAACTTGGGTGGACAATTCCAAGTTATATGACAATAACAGTTACTCAAATACGTCTCCTTTTAGATATGGTGTGTGTTATTTTTGTTTCCTTTCTCTGTCAATCTTATTCTTTTTTATTTTCATATTTTGTTTTGAATGAAAGTTAATAGAAGAAAGTTGCTAGAGACAAATTTCACAATTTTAAAGTAGGTATGTCCAAAATCCTGAGTTAAAGGGAGACAAATCATATTTCAATACCTGAAAAAATTGTAAAAATGGAAAAAAAGGAATTCTGAAGCCCTTATGTGTACAATTTCATACGGGACAGGTGCACTGCATAGACAAAAAAACCCCCAAAAAACAAAAAAACAAACCCCAAACTAAAAAAAAAAAAAAAGTCTAAGAAACAATAACAACACAACAAAGACACAAGTAGAAAGGAGAAAAACCCATTTTTCAATAAGCAACTGTAGTCTTCCATAAAAAAAAGAACAATCGTTTGTAATAATTTTTAAATATAAAAAATCTTGGAAAATACTTTGTGCAAAATTGTGCATTATTAATAATATATTTTTACATAGATTAAATAAACCTTTTTCATAACAAAAATATTATTTACAACATCCTACATTCCAGACGCTTAAGATTCATTATCAAATTTTTAATTGAATAGATTAATTCAATCAGAGAAAATACTTTTTTTTTTGCATCAATTCAAAGAAAAAAATATTGTTTTTAAAATTATGAAACATTTTTTTTACTTTAATGTTGTCTTCTATTTTGATCATTCTAAAAATGTAAAAATTAAGGACTGGAAAAATTTTTTTATTCAAATGACCAAAGGTTTTAACCACTTGCAATGTTAATTGATAAAAATCATTTATTTTCAACATTAAAAAAAATAGAATAAGCTATTCATTATAAAATTAAGTCCTTAATAAATAAAGCGCGGAAAATGTCATTAAAATTGAACAATTTCTTAATTTTTGGTAATTGTTTTGAAATTAAGAAATTTGAAAAAAAAAAAAGAATTATTACGTCCCTTTAGTTATTCTGGACACAACGAAATAAATGCGGGTGTGTATCTTAAATGAAGAAGTAAAATTCATTTATATTCACAAAGAAGAGCTCTTCAAACATTAAACTTTTCTTCAATTTATTTTTCTGCTTCTTGAAAATTCTATCTTATATTCTGATTACTCGGCTTATCTAAAACAAATTTGTACACCTCAAAAAACAAAACCATACCGGCCAGCGTTTTATGCCAAGGGAGAGCACTCTTGCTTTCTCTAGTAAAATGAAAATAAAAATAAGTTTTATTACTCACCCATTAGGTTCTTGAGGTTTCCACCTCGTTGTAATTTGACCGGTAAAACTGAAATGAAAATAAAAATGAAATTAAAAAAGTGAAATTTTTTTGGGGTTTGTCGCAATGGATGTTTGATAGAAAATACTTTTTATGACATAAATTCTAATGACTTGCAAATATATGAGTTGAATTTATTTGAATCCCTTATTCATCTAGTTATGTATTTTTGGAGTGTACACACACACACACACACACACAAACATATACACACATAAACACACACACACACACACTCGCACACACACACACACATATTATATATTGAGAAATAACTATAGATGCGCATGAAGCACATGGTGTAATGGTTAGAGTTATGGGAAACGGACTCATCGACCCAAGCTCAAATCCTGGATGAGGCTGTTTGCATTTCACATAGCGCTAATACCCTTGGTAAAGGTATACATCCAACTACTCTCCCTCCAGCTATGGGTTAATAGTAGGGAAGACTGGGCTCTTTAACCATGGTTAGGTAATGAGTCTAAGAGAAGGAAAATTCTGAATTCAAACATGTTAAACCCAGGTTGAGAAATTGACCTTGTGTTGCATCCTGCTTATGTGGAGGGGTTAGTAAACACACATACACAAACACACACACACACACACACACACACACACATAAACTGTGAGTGAGCATTATCACAACTACAATACATTATAAGGTACTTGTCCAGAATATCACCCAAGGAAATGTCCATGGTAATATACAAAAAAAAAAAAAAAAGAGAGAGAGAAATGTAATATTTACATTTACCATTTAAATAAGAATAAGTTAAACTAGTTAAACTCTGATAACTGACCTGGTAAACACACATAAGGTCATTAATCATCTTAACAACAGCAAACTTGAGCAACTTTTTGATCTCCATCTTTCTAACACACGTGGGCATACCTACAAAGTCAGAAAACAGCACTGCTCACATGACTTTCAGAAACATTTATTCACTCAGGATTGCGGAGGCATGGAATAAGCTGTCCGCGTCTGTTGTAGGCTGCCAAAACACTGCATCTTTCAAAGCCTCCATGCTTCCTGTAGTCTGCCAACACTATACCTGATACACATATGCACACACGTGCACACATACATGTATATTATTACTGTAAACTGTTCATGTTCCTGACACTAATACATTATTCTGTGTACTTGATATGAGACTTTGATGAGTTGTGGTGCACCTAAGCACTGTACACAATAAATTTCATAATTATTATCATTATTAGACATCACAAAATACCTTATGATGATCAATAATATTAATTTAAAGATTTTTTTTTATTCAATCAAATAAAATAATTTTACATTCACTAAAATTATTTCCAAAATTTTTGGAAAAAAACAAACTAAGTCACGTTTTTTAGATAGGGACATCAACATGAAATATTTTTCCATTCACTAAATTATTTCTAACAATTTTCAGTAAAAAATGATGTCATGTAGTTTAAATGGGGACACTAACATTACTGAGCATTTTAAAGGGTGTCCTTTTTCACATATTTGAATATTAACAAAAGCAGCTATTGAGTATTATAGATAAATGAATAGATACCTTTAAAAACATAAAAAAACATTTACATACCCATATATTTTGGAGAATATGTGCTTAATTGAAGTCATACCTAATTTTGAAAATTAATTAGTTAATAATTAATGAATTTAGACGGGCATATATGTTCAAATGTAAGGCTAAACAAATCGAGAGACATTTTCTCGATTTGTTTAGCCTTACATTTGAACATATATGCCTAAATTTATTAATTATTAACTAATTAATTTTCAAAATTAGGTATGATTTCAATTAAGCACATATCCTCCAAAAATTGTTGGCTTAAAGCCATATAAAAAATAAACACATTTGTTTGTTTACTTAACCTCATACCCATATATGAAAGTAAGTAAACAAACAATGTGTTTATTTTTTATATGGCCTTTTTAACTGACAATTTTTGGAGGATATGTGCTTAATTGAAGTTATACCTAATTTTGAAAATTAATTAGTTAATAATTAATGAATTTAGACGGACATATATGTTCAAATGTACCCATATATACACATAGAAAACACCGAAAATTGAAACATAAAATACACAAAATACATAAATACATGAAATTAGAACATGCAAATTCACAATTAAAAATCAAATTTCAAAACTGCTAAGTCATTGGCATGGCCAGCATGTGTTGACCATGAGGTTTATAGAAATTGTGAGTATGCATGTGTCCATGAACTGGCATGTTTAATAAGACAATTTGAAAAAGACAAAAATAAAAAAAACGGGAAAATCCCACCAGTGAGACCGGGTGTGAGGTCTTCAAAACAATATAGACTAGACTGACGAAAAAAAGATGTCGAAATTAATCTAAAATTATATCTATTCATTTTATATATATATATATATATATCTTATTATAATGGAGATTGTGTGTTTTTTGTCTGTAACCGAAACTACATTACTACTCAAGTCACAATTCCCTTAGTTATTTACGTCACATCCTCCATGATTTTATTTTTATTCAAACCTCAATTATTAATAAAATTGTTTTACATTATTAATACTGTTAACCATATCTACCTATTATTAAAATGCGATTGTATTTATATATACAAAATATAGTGGTTTGCAGTGTGAAGGGGAAGGCTAATTTACATATTGATATTAAAAATTTGATTTTAATAAATATGTGCTCAGTATTATTGATTTCTAATTGTTTGGTTTTATCTTAATGAATATGAGCAAAAATCTCTCCAATAAATCCATTAACAATATTAACAGTAATTCTATTTTTTACTTCCTAATTTAACTAAATAGTTAAATTATGAAAATTTAGCAATGAAAGAAGAAAAAGCAAGTTTTAGTTGTTCCCCCTCTGTTTCAAATCTTTTTATCGGCATCTTATTTAGTTCCATTACCCTTTCTAAGTTAACATAATATTTTATTACATTAAAACATAAATACTTGCACCCCGGAGGGTGCATATATTTGCTAGTATATATATATATATATATATATATATATATATATGAGGGTTGCTGAAGCATGGAACAAACTACCTACATCAGTTGTTAGCTGCCAAAACACTGCATCCTTCAAAACCTCCATGCTTCCTGTAATTTGACAGCACTATACCTGATATCCACACACACATACACACACACACACATACACACACACACACACACACACATACACATCATGACTATACACTGTTTATTTTGCTGATGTTTGTACATTGTTCTATGTACTATAAATGAACCTTTGATGAGTTGTAGTGCACCTAAGTACTGTATGCAATAATTTCATTATTATCATTATCATACACACAAGGAATGGAGCACTTTGAGACGGCCTTTACACGCAAAGCGATGTGTGTATTAAAACAGTTAAAATCCCCTTCCCATTCTGTAAGTGAAGACAGCCTAATGGTTACGGTGCCGGACTGACACCCAACCGATCGGATTTCAATTCCGGCTGTAGGTAGCTTACAAAATGTCTAGCCACACTGAGGAGACTTGATAAGTCGAAACACGTGTCTGTGGATGACCCATATATATATATATATATATAGATGTTTCCTTGATAGGATTCAACGAAAATTGAAAGCTCAAACATACATATCTTATTATAATGGAGATTGTGTGTTTTTCTGTCTGTAACCGAAACTCTATCACTACTCAAGTCACAGTTCCCTTAGTTATTGACATCACATTCTCAATGATTTTATTTTAATTTTAACCACAGTTATTAATAAAATTGTTTTACATTATCAATACTGTTGACCATATCAACATACTAACAACGTGCAATTATATTTATATATACAACAAAATAGCGGTTTACAGTGTGAACGGGAAGGATAATTTGCATATTAATATGAAAAAATTGAATTTAATAAATATGTGCTCAGTGTTATTGATTTCTAACTGTTTGGTTTTATTTTAATGAATCTTTTCAATGAATCTTAAAAGAAATCCATTAACAAGAAAAAATAACTGTCATTTTATTCTTTACTTTCCTATTTTAACTAAATACTTAAATTAGAAAAAATAACAATGAAAGACGAGAGTGATGGAAGAGTAAGTTTCAGTTGTTCTATTTTTTCGATTATACTCCCTCTGTTTCAAATCTTTTTATCTGTATTCTTATTTAGTTTAATTAGCCTTTCTAATTTAATAAAATATTTTATTAGATTAAAACTTAAATACTTGCACCCGGAGGGTGCATATATTGGCTAGTAAAGATAAATATGAATAAATGAATATCTTAGTTCAGATATAAATTTATTTTGGCATTTCTTGCCTCTTTCAGTCTGATTTTTAATAATTTAAAGATTTTATATGTGGCCATATTGATATGATTTTTATATCGGTCATATTGCTCCACCACAGCAACCCCCCACAAAAAAAACAATAATCTCCCTGGTCTAGCACTAGCAAAAAGGGGAGAGGCTCCCTCGCTGTCCAGCTGATACCAACAATAGGCTACTCTGCCAATTTTACTTTTTACTTATATATATCTTTAAGATGACATTTGCCTCCCTTGAAATAATATTTCTAACCATCCAGCCAATAATTCAATTTGCCCTTGATATAATAAACAAAATACTAGCAGGACCTGTGGATATACCACAGTATGATAATTTAATTATTTTGACGTTTGATATGTTTACTTAAGAGCTATTGTCAAATAGTTCAATATGTAAAAAGTATAATAATCTTGATTTAACTTACTCTCACTCTTTTTTCTTTCTTTCCTTCTTTTCATCTTTTCATTATGATTGATTGAAACAGATTATTGTTATCGCTTCCACGTGCTCATCCCCTCTCACTATCTTTTGCCTACTCTCTATCTTTTTATCTTTTTTTTTATCTTATATTTTTTCTGTGTAGCATGTGCATTTTCTTCCCTTTTTTTCTTATGATAAAAACAGAATAGTCTATTATCTAGCTGAGGTGACGACAATCCTGAGAAATAAGAATTCAGTAGATGAGCAACACCAGATAATCAGAATTTACATTTCTGTACTTCATCTTGGATGATTTGGAGAGTCTCATTTTTAAGTTTAAGGGTTTAGCAAGATGATAACGGTCAGTAGATTAAGAAACAAGAGTATTAATATTTATATAATAGTTAGCTTTCAATGTATCATCAAAGCCAATGATATATTTTGGGAAACTGCAATATCCTATACCTTTTGATGTCAACTACATCCTTAAATCTGACCCTCATAGGTCTGGTAGATATAGAGAGTACTGCACTTGTACAATCCTGTGGTTCACAAAAAGAAAAAACAAACAAACAACAAAACAAAACAAAATGTGTCAAAAATGCTCATCAAAATAATCAATAATTGACACTTCATCATTTCAGCATCATCACTTTATTATGTCATTTACTCTGCTGTTTTTATTTTTCTCCTTGGCAAAAAATAGCCATACTAATCTTCCAGAATAAAAGAAACTACTTAAATGAATGGAACTCATATCCAAATGTAGACATGAAAACAAATTCTTATCAAGCCACCTGAAAACTAATGACTCCAAAGACTTAAATAAATTCTTAAAAACTTAGAAAAAGAAGTTAAAAAATGAATAATAATAATAATAATAATATAATAATATATATATGTATATGAATATATACATCTATACATATATATCAGTATATATATATATATGCATATGTATATATGAATTTATATATATGTATATATATATATTTATTGGTTTATACATATATATATATATAATGTATATGTATATATGTATTCATATATATATATATACATATATATATATAGTGTGAGATGGTCACTGTTTCAGCTTTTGCTGGAATGGCATTTGAAACATCTTCACCTGATGATTGCATTGCATGAAACCAATATGGTCGTGAATCTTCCTTTGTCACCTAATAAATAGATATGTAAAACCTTTATATATTCATCTTATTATATTATATTATATTATATTATATATATATGTATTTCTAAAAAGATATATAGTCTGATTTTTGCCCTGATGTGCTAGTGAGTGAAACTATTAACTATTAATAGGTATATCTGACTCATTAGGATTAACATTACTATTTGCTTTAGGTATCAATCACTCTTTACATTTTAGCTTTAGACAATCCTAGCAGCTTATATATATATATATATATATATATATATATATATATACATATATGAAAGTACGTAAATAAACACTGTGTTTCTCGATCGGTTTAGCCTTACATTTGCATATATGCCCGCCTAAATTCATTAATTATTAACTAATTAATTTTCAAAAATTAGGTATGACTTCAATTAAGCACATATCCTAAAAAAAAAAAAAAAAATATATAATAATATATATATAGTGGACTCTCCTATCATGAACGATAGATGAGGGTCAGCAGTGAGTTATTTGATTCCTCTCATGTTGTGCATGCTGTCAAGAAGACATTTTGTATTTCCTCGAGTGTGACAGCAGCCCACCCTTGCCACAGGCCATGAAGCCACACTGACAAACGAAATGCTCCATGGTGGGAGTTAAATGTTTTTGTTTTAAAGTTAGGCGGAGCCGATCTCGATGCTTCAGTCTATTTTTTTCAAAGCTCCTTAGTCTAGCGAAACATGTCTTACGCCATTCCTTCCGATCCGATGCTAGATCTTTCCAAGTACTCAGGTCAATATTGAGGCATTTCAAATTGTCTTTCAAATTGTCTTTGTAGCGTAAGAGAGGACGTCCAATAGAATACTTAGCATTTGGTAATTATCCATATAAAATCTTCTTTGGAAGACTGTTCTCATTCATTCGGACAATGTGAGCAGCCCATCTAGGCTGAACCTGGCTAGTAAGGTTTGATACCAGCAATGTTACATTTCTTTAATAATTGTGCTATTTTCTACTCTATCATCTCATTTATACTGCAAATGACACGAAGACAACGCATATGAAAGGCGTCAAGTTGGTTTATTTATGTGCTTGTTTTAAAGTATCCAAGTTTCAGCACCATACAGTAGGGTAGAAAGAACGACTGCTCTGTAGATGTTATTTTTATTTTAGAGATACATACTACATATATAATATATATATATATATAATATATATATATAACTTTTACTTACTTAACAGGGACTATTACTCGCTTTTCTGTTATCTTCTGTGATAAAATTTTTTTAATCACCTTCCATATACCAACAAATCGCTTGAAGATGATCTAAATAATAGGATCGAAACACTGCAGCGTAAGCCAATAAACTTACCACTCAACTCATTTAAACTGTGTATTCAATTTATCTTAATATACTACATATATGTATATTTTTTTGGCCAAGTATTATAGTGTTAATTGAATCATTCTGTTTGTGTAACTCTCTTGGTCTTTCCTTTTTTCCTTTTTTTTTCACAGGCAAAGTTTTGTTTTTGATAATATATATATATATATATATATATTATATATATATATATATATATATATATACATACATGCATTATATATATTATTTTAAATTTTTCTATGCATATCTTTAAATATAATGATAATATAATATCTATACAACCAAAAATTGCACAATATATTTTGTAAAGTAAGACATTTCTCTCTACCACGGTTTTGATGTTCAGGAGAATTATAGGGAGCTAACACTTTATTTGTCAGCATAATAAGAATATATATATATATGGTATGTACATAGATGTATATATATTTATGTATATATATATATGTTAATATGCATATATATGTATCTATATTTATGTATACATATAAATGTATCTATAATATATATGTATCTATATATGAATATTACATCCACATATGTATATATGTATTTATCTATGTGTATATTATATGTGTGTATTATGTATATATAAATATGTACATATATGTGCATATGCATATCTATGTATATGTATATATATTGTAATGTGTATGTGTGTGTATATATATGTATGTATATATATGTATATTATATATCTTGTATAATTTATGGGAGTGTGTGTATATATATATATGCATATATATATATAATATATATATATATATTATATATATATATATATATATATATGAAATGTAATATTATATATATGTGTATATATTATTTGTCTGTATATATACCTGTAATGTATAGTATATTATACATGTGGTGTTATATGTATGTATGTATATATATATGTATGTGTATAATCAGATATATACATATGAGTATATATGTGAAGGCAAAATTGTTCCTCAATCTCCACCACATGAGTATTATATATATATATATATTATAATATATATATATAATATATTATATGTGTGTGTGTGTGTGTGTGTGTGTGTGTGTGTTTGTGTGTATATTCATATATGTACAATATTATGTGTGTGTGCTTTATACATTACGTATATATTTTTTATATATATGTGCACACATTATATGTATGTATTGTTCTTTTCTATCTAGAGGTTATCTAGCACTATACATATAAAGATATTAAATGCTTTTTTGTTGCTTCCTTAATTTTTCCTAGAGTTGGTACATGAATTTAAATCTCGATATTCTATACTCATAGATGTCAGTCACAAGTAAACTCAGCCCCTATAAAATGTGGCTAATATTTTAATAATGTTTCTAAAATGTTTACATTCTAAATGGAAATCAATAAAACAAATCAAATATTACCATCGCTTTTATTCCGACAGGGAAGTAACTCCGAACGTACATAACGTTTTATTTAAAGTGGTCTCCCTTGTAGGTCTTAGAGGCAAAATTTGATTTTCTTTTAATCAATTGATTTTTATTTTAGATAATTAGGAAGAAAATTATTATTGGAAGGAAATCTTAGAGTTTTGAAACGAATACACTAAAAATCTTGAGATCATTGTAATATTTCGTTTTTATACATTCACAAAGAGGCGTGCCTTTATTTTTTAAAAGTTCTCTCTGGATTTTTTTGTAAATATATTGATGTCCTATTTTCTAAAGTGAACTATTTAGTAACAATGAAAATCATAAAAATCAGATGGATATTTAAATAATACCATGAAAAATTTAAATGACTATTGTTGATAGATTAAATAGCGCCTTTTTAACTTAAGAATTTTATATTTTCTATTATTAAATATTCTGAATAAAAAATAAGTCTGAGCAAAGATTAAGAGGAATCAAGGGAGGTAACTGCATGTCTTTTCCTAAACGTTTTTAATTATATTGTAAGAAATGGCGGAAATATGGAAAGTTATTCGAATAAACTGAATAAAAAGATGAAATTGAATTCTTATTCAATTTCGTTAAGTCTTTCTAATTTAATATATTTCATTACATTAAAACTTAAAAAATTTACGCCCAGAGAGGGTGGCGAGTGGTTAAAAAAGCCTGACTGAAGATGAATTGATTGGGTTTCCATCCTGGCTGAGGTAACCTGCAAATGTCTAGCCACACTGAGAAGAGGTGATACGTTGAAACACGGTGTCTTGCAGATGAGCTATAATATTATATATAATATATTATTAATTAGAAATGGATACAAGAGAAACCTAACTTGAGTTTCAACCGTTAGGATCATAAGGGTATAAACCACTGAATAATCGAGTTACCGATCAAAATTCAGTGGATTTAACCCTGATATCCTAACGGTGAAACTCAAGTAGGTTCTCTTGTAATCCATTTCTTTAATAAATTTGTGCTTCTACTTTGTATTGTGCACTTTGTATTTGTTTTATTGCGGACCTTATCCGTGGATTCTGTGCACCCCTCCAACATCGTGCCCATATTCACTCAGTAAGCCACCCTTTATTATATAAATACATATATATATATATATATATATATTATATATATATAATATATATGATACACACACCACACACAACGCAACACACACAACACACACACACACACACACATATATATATAATATATCATATACCTTGGTCTGAGATCCCATAGGTGAGAAACTGTCAGTACCAGGCGCTGTTGACTCCATGTCAACGCTACCTAAATCAAATATAAATGCTCTATAAATAATATTGAAGCAATGTTTACCTTATAAATATAGCACCCATATTATTTTAATAATATATATATATATAATATATAGTATTTCAATTTATGTTTTGCCAAATGAGGAAAAAAAAGCATTTGTTTAAATAGATGTTTATTTCTCATATGAATCTTGGACGAATTCTTATCAGAGAGAACAGATATCCAAGTATGATTGATAATCTATCTATAGCACTCTCCTGACTTACTATGCTATATTGACATACNAGAGAAGGAGATAAGTACACAATTCCTTATGTTATTTAGCACACATCTCTCATGATTTTATTTTTATTCAAAGACATACAAATTATTATTAATTGTTTTACAGTTATTATACTTTAACATATTACATATTTTTTAACAATGCGATTTGTATTTATATATACAAAATTAGTGGTTTGCGCAGTGTGAAAGGGGAAGGCTATTTACATATTGACTATTAAATATTTGATTTTATAATATGTGGCTCAGTATTATTGATTTCTAATTGTTTGGTTTTATCTTAATGAATATGGCAAAATCTCTCCATAAATCCATTAAGAATATTAAGAATTCTATATCTTTACTTCTAATTTTAACTAAATAGTTATTTTGAAATTTATTGCAATGAAGAAGATAAAGCAAGTTTTAAGTTGTTTCCCTCTGTTAAATCTTTTATATTTCGCATCTTATTTGTTGCATTACCTTTCTAAAAGTTAACAAATAGTTTTATTAATTAAACTAATACTTGCACCCGGAGGTGCATTATTTCTAGTATATATATTATATATAATATATATAATATATTATATATATATTGAGGGTTGCTGGAAGCATTGGAACAAATAACGTAGCGTCGGTCGAGTATGTTAGCTAGCCTAAGAAACCACTGACAGTCTTCAAAACCTTCGATGCTTTCTGTAATCATATTTGTACGAGCGCACTGATAGGATCCTAGTGATAGAGATATGATCCACAACACGATATCGCATCAAAAGGAAAACTGGAAGTGAGATAGTCAAAGGACAGAGGAGGGTGGGCACACAGCATAGGCCACACTACAATCGACACACATACAATCATGATATAGCTATTACTGTTTATTTTGCTTGATGTTTGTCACATGTGTTCTATGTACTATAAATGAAGCCTTTGTGATTTGATAGAGCTGCAGGTGAAGTACTTTGTATCGGGATAAATTGTCATTACATATATCATGGTAGAGTCATATATGACGCAGCTGCTAGTACAATGGAGATTAGTGATAGGTGGACTAGCATGTTTGTGACGGGTGATTACGACGCAAAGCGAGTGTGTGTAGTTAAAAATCAGTTAAAATCCCGATTGCCCATATGTCTGTTAATGAGACAGCACTAGATGGAGTTAAGATATCGGTGCGGACTGAAACTAGAGCAAATGCGCCGATCGGGTTTTAGATTCGGCTGTAGGTAGCATTACAAAAGTGTCTAGTAGCAGCCGAGTCGGCGACGAATGTAGTGGTGAACATTTGAGTAATGTCGTGGAATCACGACACTTGTGGTGAGTGGACCCGTATAAATAAGATTATAGTAGATATATTATAGTGATTAGAGTGTATTGCGATGTGTAAGTAAGGGAAATCGAGAGATGAGACATTTGGAAGATATGAGCGGGGTAGAGTATCTTATACTTCTATAAGATGATTTTATTCTTAAATTGGAGTTGGAGGAGTTGTGTGTGTTATGGATGTCTGTAACCGACACTTATACTACTCAAGGTACATGTTCCCTTGAGTTAAATTTGACATCTAACGCCAGTTCTTCGAGTGTATGATGTGGTATGTTATTGTAACTAAACTTGAAGCAGGGGAGTTATTAATTAAATTTGGTTTGTAAGTTATTTAAATACTGTGGGACGTGCATGTCTGAATACTACATGGTCGGAATTGTCAGGGGTGTGGCATTATATTTATAATATAAACAATAAGCGGTTTACAGTGTGAACGGGGAAGGATAATTTGCATATTAATATGAAAAATTGAATTTAATAAATATGTGTCAGTGTTATTGATTTCTATCTGTTTGGTTTTATTTAATGAATATAAGCAAATCTTTCAATGAATCTTAAAAGAATCCATTAACAAGAAAAAATACTGTCATTTTATTTCTTTACTTTCCTATTTTAACTAAATACTTAAATTAGAAAAATAACAATGAAAACGAGAGTGATGGAAGAGTAAGTTTCAGTTGTTCTATTTTTCGATTATACTCCCTCTGTTTCAAATCTTTTTATCTGCATTCTTATTTAGTTTATTAGCCTTTCTAATTTAATAAAATATTTTATTAGATTAAAACTTAATACTTGCACCCGGAGGGTGCATATAATTGCTAGTAAAGATAAATATGAATAAATGAATATCTTAGTTTCAGATATAAATTTATTTTGCATTCTTGCCTCTTTCAGTCTGATTTTTAATAATTTAAAGATTTTATATGTGGCCATATTGATATGATTTTTATATCGGTCATATTGCTCCACCACAGCAACCCCCCACAAAAAAAACAATAATCTCCTGGTCTAGCACTAGCAAAAGGGAGAGGCTCCCTCGCTGTCCAGCTGATACCAACAATAGGCTACTCTGCCAATTTTACTTTTTACTTATATATATCTTTAAGATGACATTTGCTCCTTGAAATAATATTTCTAACCATCCAGCCAATAATTCAATTTGCCCTTGATATAATAAACAAATACTAGCAGGACCTGTGGATATACCACAGTATGATAATTTAATCATTTCAACGTTTGATATGTTTACTTAAGAGCTATTGTCAAATAGTTCAATATGTAAAAAGTATAATAATTTGATTTAATTACTCTCACTCTTTTTTCTTTCTTTCTTCTTTTCATCTTTTCATTATGATTGATTGAAACAGATTATTGTTATCGCTTCCACGTGCTCATCCCCTCTCACTATCTTTGCCTACTCTCTATCTTTTTATCTTTTTTTTTATCTTATATTTTTTCTGTGTAGCATGTGCATTTTTCTTCCTTTTTTTCCTTTATGATAAAAACAGAATGGTCTATTATCTAGCTGAGGTGACGACAATCCTGAGAAATAAGAATTCAGCAGATAAGCAACACCAGATAATCAGAATTTACATTTCTGTACTTCATCTTGGATGATTTGGAGAGTCTCATTTTTAACAAGGGGGTTTAGCAAGATGATAACGGTCAGTAGATTAAGAAACAAGAGTATTAATATTTATATAATAGTCAGCTTTAAATGTATCATCAAAGCCAATGATATATTTTGTGAAACTGCAATATCCTATACCTTTTGATGTCAACTACATCCTTAAATCTGACCCTCATAGGTCTGGTAGATATAGAGAGTACTGCACTTGTACAATCCTGTGGTTCACAAAAAGAAAAAACAAACAAACAACAAACAAAACAAATGTGTCAAAAATGCTCATCAAAATAATCAATAATTGACACTTCATCATTTCAGCATCATCACTTATTATGTCATTTACTCTGCTGTTTTTATTTTTCTCCTTGGCAAAAAATAGCCATACTAATCTTCCCAGAATAAAAGAAACTACTTAATGAATGGAACTCATATCCAAATAGACATGAAAACAAATTCTTATCAAGCCACCTGAAAACTAATGACTCAAAGACTTAAATAAATCTTAAAACTTGAAAAAGAAGTTAAAAAAATGAAAATAATAATAATAATAATAATATAATATATATATGTATATGAATATATAATCTATACATTATATCATATAATATATTATATATATGTATATATGAATTTATATATATGTATATATATATATTTATTGTTTATATATATATATATATATATATGTATATATTATTATATATATATATAATATATATTATTGTGTGAGATGTACTTGTTTAAGCTTTTGCTGAATGGCATTTGAACATCTTCAAATGATGATTGTTGCATGAAACCAATATGGTCGTGAATCTTCCTTTGTCACCTAATAATAGTATGTAAAACTTTATATATTCATCTTATATATTATATTTATTATATTATTAATATGTATTTCTAAAAGATATATAGTCTGTTTTTGCCTGATGTGCTAGTGAGTGAACTATTACTATATAGGTATATCTGACTCATTAGGATTAACATTACTATTTGCTTTAGGTATCAATCACTCTTTCATTTTAGCTTTAGACAATCCTAGCAGCTTATATATATATATTATATTATATATATATTAATACATATATGAAAGTACGTAATAACACTGTGTTTCTCGATCGTTAGCCTTCATTTGAACATATGCCTAAATTCATTAATTTATTAACTTTAATTTTCAAAATTAGGTATGATTTCAATTAAGCACAATCTCCCAAAAAAAAAAAAAAAAATA
>CM042163.1:49185185-49203055 GCA_023376005.1 Doryteuthis pealeii
CTTGAGATCATTGTAATATTCGTTTTTATACATTCACAAAGAGGCGTGCACTTTATTTTTTAAAAGTTCTCTCTGGATTTTTTGTAAATATAATTAATGTCCTAATTTTTCTAAAGTGAACTATTTAGTACAATGAAAATCATAAAATCAGATGGATATTTAATAAATACCATGAAAAATTAAATAGACTATTGTTGATAGATTAAATAGCCTTTTTAACTTAAGAATTTTATATTTTTCTATATTTAAATATTCTGAATAAAAATAAGTCTGAGCAAGATTAAGAGGAATCAAGGGAGGTAACTGCATGTCTTTCCTAAACGTTTTTAATTATATTGTAAGAAATGGCGGAAATATGGGAAGTTATTCGAATAAACTGAATAAAAAGATGAAATTGAATTCTTATTCAATTTCGTTAGTCTTTCTAATTTAATATATTTCATTACATTAAAACTTAAAAATTTACGCCCAGAGAGGGTGGTCGAGTGGTTAAGAAGCCTGACTGAAGATGAATTGATTGGGTTTCCATCCTGGCTGGAGGTAGCCTGCAAATGTCTAGCCACACTGAGAAGAGGTGATACGTTGAAACACGGTGTCTTGCAGATGACTATATATATATATATATATATATATTAATTAAAGAAATGGATACAAGAGAAACCTACTTGAGTTTCACCGTTAGGATCATCAGGGTTAAATCCACTGAATTAATCGAGTTACCGATTAATTCAGTGGATTTAACCCTGATGATCCTAACGGTGAAACTCAAGTAGGTTTCTCTTGTATCCATTTCTTTAATAAATTTGCTCTACTTTGTATTGTGCACTTTGTATTTGTTTTATTGCGGACTTATCCCCTGGATTCTGTGCACCTCCAACGATCGTGCCCATATTCACCAGTAAGCCACCCTTTATCTATATAAATACATATATATATATATATATATATATATATATATATATATATACACACAACCATACACACACACACACACACATATATATATATATATACATATACCTTGGTCTGAAGATCCCATAGGTGAGAAACTGTCAGTAACCAGGCGCTGTTGACTCCATGTCAACGCTACCTTAAATCAAATATAAATGCTCTATAAATAATATTGAGCAATGTTTACTTATAAATATAGCACCCATATTATCTTTAATAATATATATATATATATATATATATATATAGTATTTCAATTTATGTTTTGCCAAATGAGGAAAAAAAAAGCATTTGTTTAAATAGATGTTTATTTTCTCATATGAATCTTGGACGAATTCTTATCAGAGAGAACAGATATCCATATGATTGATAATCTATCTATAGCACTCTCTGACTTTACTATGCGTATATTGACATTACTTTCTGTAGATGAGATACTACTGCCCAGGTATGTGAATTAGTCCATAATTTCAGAGGCTTACCCTCCTTGGTGATGTCTCCATCAATTTCAAAACACCTGACCTGAGTTCACATAGAGGGTAATTCATCTTGCTGCCTTCTCTAGGCTATGCAGTGATTTGGCATGAACAGTTGTATTTGCAAAAGCAATAGATCAGCTGTGTAGTATGCATCTGTAATAGTTTCTGAAGGATATTGCCTGCTTGCCTTTTTTATTGTGAAGCCCTTTTCTTTTATGCGATCTAATAACATTTTTAGTATATAGTCCTGGCATATTTTCTAAATCAAAGACATCAGGATTTATTTGTTTCTTGCAGAAATATACGTCAAAACTGTTATTATTAGATGGTATTTATTATCAAAGTCCACAAACTGAGGAATTACTATTAGTACCAAGCTTACCATTCTGCTGTATTTCCTCACATAAGCGGAGTTAACATAGAAATGGTGCAAATGTATTTCTTTGGTATTTGGTATTTTTAGCAAGCTTTCAATGGGTATAATAATGTCCAATATTTTGCAACTTTGAAAATTTTGATTAACTTTAAAAAATTTGCTTAAATTCATATAATTTAAAATCAAGGCTAAAACACTGGAAAAAGAGATCGAAATCGACCTGTTTTGACTATGTTTTGACACATGTAAAAATCTTCATAAAAACTCTTGTAGAACGCCTTGAAACTATGAAATTAATGTTCCAACTGTTTCTAGCAAGGGGCCATACCCATACACCTGGCCTGATAGTTGCTACAGTGGAGACGTTTGTGGAAATTTTAGAAATCACGCATTATATGTTTTTTTTTTTTTTAAATGCAAGAATGCTATAGAAAAAACCCATAAAACTTGTGTGACCCCATTGAAAATTAATAAAATAACATTTTCTTTTTGGCATATGATTAATTCACTTGCTTGAACATAACCTCTACTTTGCAAATTTTCTGAAAATAATTCACCCACTCTACAAGGATTTAAAAACATATCCTCCTGCAAGCAATCATTCCCTCACAAAAACAATTTGAAGCAGGTAGACTCCCACTACGGACTTGGTCTTATATATTACAAGGAAACCTACAGACTAGGGTTACCAATCACTATGGACTTGGACTTATCATTACAAGGAAACCTACAGACTAGGGTTACCAAACCACTACGGATTGGTCTTATATATTAAGGAAACGACTAGGTTACAACCACTACGGCTTGGTCTTATATATTACAAGGAAACCTACAGACTAGGGTTACCAAACCATTATGGATTAGACTTATATATTACAAGGAAACTACAGACTTGGGTTACAACCCACTACGGACTTGGTCTTATATATTACAAGGAAACCTACAGACTAGGGTTACCAACCTACGGCTTGGTCTTATTTATTAAAGGAAACTACAGTAGGGTTACAACCCCTTGGACTTAGACTTATATATTACAGGAAACCTACAGACTAGGGTTACCAACACACTACGGATTTGGTCTTATATATTACAAGGAAACTACAGCTAGGGTTATCACCCACTACCGGACTTAGTCTTATATATTACAAGGAAACCTATAGACTAGGGTTATCAACCCACTACGGACTTGGTCTTATATATTACAAGGAAACCTACAGACTAGGGTTATCAACCCACTATGGACTTGGTCTTATATATTACAAGGAAACCTACAGACTAGGGTTACCAACCCACTACGGACTTGGTCTTATATATTACAAGGAAACCTACAGACTAGGGTTATCAACCACTACGGACTTGGTCTTATATATTACAAGAAAACCTACAGACTAGGGTTATCACCCCACTAGGACTTGGTCTTATATATTAAGGAAACCTAAAGATAGGGTTATCAACCACTCCGGACTTGGTCTTACAGGAACCTAGACTAGGGTTATCAACCCTAGGACTTGGTCTTATATATTCAAGGAAACCTACAGAATAGGTTATCACCACTACGGACTTGGTTTATATATTAAAGGAAACTACAGACTAGGGTTTACCAACGCATTATGGACTTGGTCTTATATATTACAAGGAAACCTACAGACTAGGGTTATCAACCCACTACGGACTTGGTCTTATATTTACAAGGAAACTACGACTAGGGTTACCACCGCACTATGGACTTGGACTTATTATACAAGAAACCTACAGACTAGGGTTATCAACCCTACGGACTTGGTCTTTATATATTACAAGGAAACCTAAGACTAGGGTTATCAACCCACTACGGACTTGGTCTTATATATTAGGAAACCTACAGACTAGGGTTATCAACCCACTAAGGGACTTGGTTTACTAGGAATACTAACAGACTAGGGTCATATCAACCACTACGGACTTTGGTCTTTATATTACCAAGGAAACTACGACTAGGGTTACAACCATTATGGACTTGGTCTTATATATTACAAGGAAACCTACAGACTAAGGGTTATCACCACTACGGACTTGGTCTTATATATTACAAGGAACTACAGACTAGGGTTACAACCATATGGACTGGACTTATAATATTACAAGGAACCTACAGACAGGGTTACAAACCCACTCGAGACTTGGTCCTTATATATTACAAGGAAACCTACAGACTAGGGTTATCAACGCCCACTAGGACTTGGTCTTATATATTACAAGGAAACCTACAGACTAGGGTTATCAACCCTCATGGACTTGGTCTTATATATTACAAGGAAACTACAGACTAGGACAACGCCACTACGGATTGGTCTTATATATTACAAGGAAACGCTAACAGACTAGGGTTACACCCACTATGGACTTGGTCTTATATATTACAAGGAAACCTACAGACTAGGGTTACCAACCACTATGGACTTGGTCTTATATATTACAAGGAAACCTACAGACTAGGGTTACCAACCCACTACGGACTTGGTCTTATATATTACAAGAAACTACAGACTAGGGTTACAGCCCAACTAAGGACTTGGTCTTATATATTACAAGGAACCTACAGACTAGGGTTACAACCCCACTACGGACTTGGTCTTATATAATTACAAGGAACCTACAGAGTAGGGTTACCAACCATTATGGACTTAGACTTATATATTACAAGGACGTACAGACTTGGGTTACCAAACCTACGGACTTGGTCTTATATATTACAAGGAAACCTACAGACTAGGGTTAACACCACTACGGACTTGGTCTTATATATTACAAGGAAACCTACAGACTAGGGTTACAACCCATTATGGAATTAGACTTATAATATTAAAAGGAACTACAGACTAGGGTTACCCAACAAACTACGGATTTGGTCTTATATATTCAAGGAAACTACAGACTAGGGTTTTATCAACGCACTACGGACTTAGTCTTATATATTACAGGAAACTATAGATAGGGTTATCAACCACTCCGGACTTGGTCTTATTATTTACAAGGAAACCTACAGACTAGGGTTATCACCCTCTGGACTTGGTCTTATATATTACAGGAAACCTACAGACTAGGGTTACCCCACTACGGACTTGGTCTTATATATTACAAGGACCTACAGACTAGGGTTATCACCCTACGGCTTGGTCTTGATATATTACAGAAAACCTACGACTAGGGTTATCAACTCCACGTGGGGACTTGGTCTTATATATTACAAGGAAACCTAAAGACTAGGGTTATAACCACTACGGACTTGTCTTATATTATTACAAGGAACTACAGACTAGGGTTATCAACCACTACGGACCTTGGTCTTATATATTACAAGGAAACCTCAGACTAGGGTTATCAACCCACTACGGAACTTGGTCTTATATATTACAGGAAACCTACAGACTAGGGTTACAACATTATGGACTTGGTCTTATATATTACAAGGAAACCTAGAACTAGGGTTATCAACCACTACGGACTTGGTCTTATATATTAACAGGAAACCTACAGACTAGGGTTTACCAACCCACTATGGACTTGGACTTATATTTTACAAGAAAACCTACAGACTAGGGTTATCACCCACTAGGACTTGGTCTTATATATTACAAGGAAACTAAAGACTAGGGTTCTCAACGCACTACGGACTTGGTCTTATATATTACAAGGAACCTAGCAGACTAGGGTTATCAACCCACTAGGACTTGGTCTTATATATTCAGGAAACCTACAGACTAGGGTTATCAACCACTACGGACTTGGTCTTATATATTACAAGGAAACCTACAGACATAGGGTTTACCGACCATTATGGATCTTGGTCTTATATATTACAAGGAAACTACAGACTAGGGTTTATCAACCCTAGGACTTGGTCTTATATATTACAGAGGAAACCTAACAGATAGGGTTACCAGCCACTAATGGACTTGACTTATATTTAACAAGGAACCTACAGACTAGGTTATCACCACTAGTACGGACTTGGTCTTATATATTACAAGGAAACCTACAGACTAGGGTTTATCACCCACTAAGTGACTTGGTCTTATATATTCAAGGAAACCTAACAGACTAGGGTTATCAACCACTTGGACTTGGTCTTATATATTCAAGGAAACCTACAGACTAGGGTTATCAACCACTACGGACTTGTCTTATATATTAGAGAGGAACCTACAGACTAGGGTTATCAACCACTAATGGACTTGGTCTTATATTTACAGGAAACTACAGACTAGGGTTATAACCACTATGGACTTGTCTTATATTAGCAAGGAACCTACAGACTAGGGTTACCACCACTCGGACTTGGTTTATATATTAGCAAGGAACCTAAGACTAGGGTTAACAACCCTTATGGGACTTG
This sequence comes from Doryteuthis pealeii, assembly GCA_023376005.1. Lineage (NCBI taxonomy): Eukaryota > Metazoa > Mollusca > Cephalopoda > Myopsida > Loliginidae > Doryteuthis > Doryteuthis pealeii. Next base: position 49,191,367 of record CM042163.1, read on the forward strand.
GTCTTATATATTAGGAACACTACAGCTAGGGATCACCATAATTGGTCTTATTATTACGGAAACTCAGACTAGGGTTAAACCCACTATGGACTTGGACTATATATTACAAGGAACCTACAGACTAGGGTTAAATCACCCCTATGGACTTGGTCTTATATATTACAAGGAAACCTACAGACTAGGGTTACCAACCGCACTACGAGACTTGGTCTTATATATTACAAGAATACTAACAGACTAGGGTTATCAACCCACTATGGACTTGGTCTTATTATTACAAGAAAACTACAGACTAGGTTATCAACCACCATGGACTTGGTCTAACCTAGACAGACTAGGGTTACCAACCCACTATGGATTGGACTATATTTACAAGGAAACCTACAGCTAGGGTTTATCAACCCTCCGGACTTTGGTCTTACACCTACAGACTAAGGGTTACCAACCCACGCTATGGACTTGGACTTATATATTCAAGGAAACCTACAGACTAGGGTTATCAACCCACTACGGACTTGGTTTATATTTAAAGGAAACCTCAGACTAGGTTATCACACTACGGATTGGTCTTATATATTACAAGGAAACCTAGACTAGGGTTATCACCCACTATGGGACTTGGTCTTATATATTACAGGAAGCTACAGACTAGGGTTATCACCACTACGGACTTGGTCTTATATATTTACAAGGACCTACAGACTAGGTTTATCAACCACTATGGACTTGGTCTATATATTACAAGGAACTTACAGACTAGGGTTACGAACCCACTATGGACTTGGTCTTATATATTACAAGGAAACCTACAGACTAGGGTTACCAACCCACTGGAAACCTTAGGGTTATTATGGACATATATTACAAGGAAACCTACAGACTAGGGTTATTACGGATTGGTCTTATATATTACAAGGAAACCAATTATCCTAGGGTTACCAGTTATTCTGTGAATAAAATCTCAACTGAACCCCCTACAATAGTGACAAGGATTTTTACACAATTTCCTACTTTACCACACAGATCCAAGCTGTGCTATTCATCCACTAAGTTGGCATAGGCTGGTATTGAACCTAGAACTCTGTGGTTCCCTGTGGTAGAAGCTCTATTGGCTGAGCTAAACCGATCCCTAGCCTCAAGTAATTATTCTTAATATACATAATTTGCATGCAGTTGTGTAGTTTTAAATAAGTTCTTATTCAATAATATGTTAACTATAATATATCTTCAGTTAACTATTCCTAATTAAGATAGTTAACATAGTATTAATAATTTACATTTAGTTCACAATTATTTGAGATAGCTAAACACTTTATACTTAATTACAATATCAATATTTTTAGAGACAATGTACTAATGCTGTTCAAAATCGCCCCATACTGTGATTGTAGAATACATCAACTACACCTCTGCAGAGGGGTAGAATCCTTCCAATTGGGCCACCTGTTGATCGTGGCTGGTGACCTGTGAGGCTAAACAGATGGTTGAAAAGGCCCCCTCCAGTCAATTGCCTGGCCACGTCAAGCCCTAGCACCTATATGATTGTCCCAACCCTATTGCTCTTGGGCCAAAAACCAAACTGTTTTTGTGCTAGAAGGGGTTGGTTGAGGGTCTTTGTGTTCTAGGTATGACATTAAACTCCTTGGAGAAGTTTGAATTTTGGAATTCTGGGGAGTGTGAAGTACTCCTTCCTTACCATAACTCCTAGGTACACTCATGGTTAGCAGAATGAGAACAGGATATCCCCACAGATTGAATAAGGGGTTGGATTTAAATTTCCATGATGCCTCCCAATTATGACAAGAAAGTTTCTGAGTTCAAAAGGAAGGTTCCTGAGTTCGAGAAGGCTCCCGAGTTTGACAAGAAATACCTGAAGAAGGACATATTGGCTGATATGTTGTACAGATAACAATGAAGATGAAGACATTAGTCTGAATGATCCAAATAATCCTAAAAAAATTGAGTTTAAAAAAAAATGAATACTCACTAAAACATATCTTTGGCATAAAATAACCCAAGGGTTGTCATGCCGTAAAACCAACCAACCAACCAACCAATCAACCAACTAATTTCCATGATGTCAGCATCCTTTAGATAACCCAAAAGGGTTGATATGTCATTAAAAATTCCTAACAACTAAAATAAAATTTATTTCTACATTAATACACATGAAGGTAGCAAAAGATCTAACATGATAATTGTTTCTAACCAATTTATCAATTTACATGAAGTTAATGAAAATTATTTCTACCAATTTATCAATTTACATGAAGTTAATGAAAATTATTTCTACCAATTTATCAATTTACATGAAGTTAATGGAAATTATTTCTACCATTTATCAATTTACATGAAGTTAATGAAATTATTTCTACCAATTTATCAATTTACATGAAGTTAATAAAAATTATTTCTACAATTTATTAATATACATGAAGTTGATGAAAATTATTTCTACAATTTATTAATATACATGAAGTTAATGAAAATTATTTCTACCAATTCATCAATTTACATGAAGTTAATGGGAAATTATTTCTACCAATTTATTAATATACATGAGGTTAAACAAATCATATATATCAAAAAAAGATTTGGCATTAAATAACCCACCAGTGTTGGTATGCCATTAAACGCTAACCAACCAAACAATTTTTTTCTTTGAGAATCATTAAAGACTTCAACAACCTGGAATGGTTGGACCAAAAATTTCTAGATCTTTCTCAATATTTCTGATAAGCTATCTAAAACATTTGTGTTGTTATAAAGGCCAAAACTGAACAGCTAGTCTCAGATAATTCTATGGACCATCATGGCAGAGAATACACTAATACAACCCCGCCACCATGGGCAGGATGTGACACAAGATCAATCTTTTTAGCAAAGTATATATTTATCAACCTCTTTGCTTCAGGCAGGATGCGATGCTGGTCCTATTTTTAAGCAGAGTTTAACAGGTTTGAATTCTGAGATTTCCTTCTCCAACACTATTGGCCACACCATGGTTAAAGAGCCCAATCAGCCCTCCTTTTTACCCATACCTGAAGGGAGGATAATTGGATGTATACCTTTCCCAAGGGTACTAGCAAAAACTAGCAAAAACAGAATAAGACACAATATTAATTTTCAAGTAGTGTTTAACAGGTTTGAATTCAGAGATTTTCTTCTCCTACACTGGTTGCCACACCATGGCTAAAAAGCCAAGTCTGCCATAGATGGAGGGAGAATAATTGTATGTATACCTTTCCCAGTGGTATTAGCACAAATAGAATGTGACACAATGTCAATGTTTCAATGTTTGAGTTTAACAGGTTTGAATTCAGAGATTTTCTTCACTTAGACCAGTTGCCACACAATGGTTAAAGAACCCAGTCTGCCTTACTGTTTACCCATAGCTGGAGGGAGAATAATCAAATGTATAGCTTTCTCAATGGTATTAGCACTATGTGAAATGCAAACAACCTCTTTTCCAAGGGCATGGGTGTGAAGGGAAATGTCCAGAATTTGAACTCAGGTCGCTGATTCTATTTCCTAGGATGATCACAGTTGTGCAAATTGTGTCTCCATGGCAAGGGTAAGGGCCATCACTCCCCATGTATTGCAATTGTAGCAAAAGATCTTAAGGAAAGCCACAGACTTTGAAAACTGATTCCATTTCCTAGATCGATAACGGTTGTGCAAAGTGTGCCTCCATGGTAGGGGTAAGGCCCATCACTCCCCATGTATTGCAGTTGTTGCAAAAAGATCTTGAAGGAAAACCACAGATTTTGAAAACTGATTACAATTATGATGAAAGTCTTAAGAAAAAAAAAAAAAAAAAAAAGAGATACAATTGCATTAAAAACTTTCACTTCTTCTTTAACAAGCCGAGGGGGTAAGCGTTGGAGGTTGGGGGGCTGGAGGTTTGGTGGGAGTTGGGGGGGGGGGGTGGCTCATTTGTTGGCCTAATTGGATTGGTTGGTGTCTGGCTTCAGATTTTTGAAACACCTTTTATGTAATTTTCCGCACCACACCTATTTAATGAGGACAGGTGGGAGAAGGAAGACAAAAAAAAAATAGTTGGAAAAAAAATGAAAAAAAAAGAAAAGAAAATGAAAATTGAATAGAAAAATTAAATAGGAAACAAATAGAATGAATGAAAAATAAAGTTTGTGAAGAAAAAATAAATGAAGAAGAAATGGAAAGAATAAATGAGAATTAAAAAAGCATTTTAAAAAAAAAAGATATCAAAAATAAAAGAGGAAAATTAAAAGTATAAAAAAAAGGAGGCAAAGAAAGAAAAATATATCAAAATGAAAGGAAATCAAGAAATATGTGGGAAGAAGAAGAAGAAGAAGAAGAGTGAAAAGAAAAGAAAGAAAGAAAGAAAGAAAGAAGAAGAAGAAGAAGAAGAAGAAGAAGAAGAAGAAGAAGAAGAAGAAGAAGAAGGATAAGGGGAAGCAAAAGAAATAAAGAATAAGAGGAAGCAAAAGAAGAAGAAATAATATTTAAGAAGAAATTGTAAAAGAAGAAAAAGAAAGAAAGAAGAAAAGGTGAAAGAATAAAAATATATCAAAACAGAAGAAGGAAATCAAGAAGAAGAAGAAGAAGAAGAAGAAGAAGAAGAAGAAGAAGAAGAAGATATGATGGAAGAAAAAGAAGAAGAAATACCAAAAGGAAAGTAAACGCACAAGAAAAAAAATGAAACAAAAATCGCAATAAAAAGTTAAGCAAAAGAAAAAAAACCTATGAAAGAAATAATGGCAAAACACGAGAAAGAAGAAAGAAAGAAAGACAGAAAGAAAGAAAGAATAAGAACTAGAAAAAGAAGATACGAAATAGAAAAGATAAATAAAGAAGGAAAGGTAAAAGAAGAAAGAAAGAGTTGAAGAAAAAAGAAAAGAAACGATAAAAATGTAAAGAAACGGAGGGAAAGCAAAAACTGTAAATGGCACAAACTCCAGAATAGTTTAATAAATGAAAGGAAACGTGTATGTGTGTGTGTGTGTGTGTGTGTAAGAGAGAGAGAGAGAGAGAGAGAGAGAGAGAGAGAGAGAGAGAGAGAGAGAGAGAGAGAGAGAGAGAGAGTTGAAAAGTAATTGTAACAAGAAAATCACCGGTAATTTTTGTGTATATCTATCTATTTATATAGAACGATAGATAGCAACAGAAGGAGATAGGTAGATAGAAAGAAACGACATATATATATATATATATATATATATATATATATATATAGAGAAGAGAGAGAGAGAGAGAGAGATAGGAACAGAATGAAATAGATAGATTGATAGGAACAGAAGAAGATAGATTGATGGATAGAAATATAGGAACAGAATCAAATAGATAGATAGATAGATAGATTGATAGGAACAAAAGGAGATAGATAGGAACAGGAAATAGATAGATAGATAGATAGATAGATAGGAATAGAATGATAGGAACAGAATGGTATAGATAGATAGATAGGAACAGAAGGGGATAGATAAATAGGAACAGATAGATAAAGAAAGAAAGAGAGTGATAAAGAATAGATAGATATAAATATAAGTTTCTATCAGTAATCATAGTAGAGATAATCTTTAATCCCACCCAAATTCCGAGTTTTTTGTTTTCTAAAAAGAAGGAGTCTAGTAGAAGAAAATGGAGGCAGAAGCCATTTGCTGTTGATTTTTATTCTTCTCTTTTTCTTTACACAAAATGAATGCACAAAAAACAACAAAAAGCAAAAACAAAACAACAATTTATAAAATCCCAAATATGCCCCACCCTTCCACCCTATTTAAAAAAAATGTCAGGTATAGCCCTAAGTTTCTGTGGTGTGGGTGGTGTGGGGCGGTGACGAAGCAAACTTTTCTTTGTCATAAAAGTCTTTAAACTCTTCCGTTCAATTTCACAATTATTTGAAAATTCATTCAATTTTCAGCAAAACGCTACCAGGCAATCATTTTAAACTCCTCATATTAAAAAGAGGATGAAAAACAAAACAAAACTCTTCCCACTAGAAAAAAAACAAAAAAAAATATGAAAAAAAAACAACAAAAAAAAAACAACCCAACTTTTATACGGAATCATTGACGGCAATTGATTAGCATGAATTTTTATTCATTATTATTATTATTATTATTATTATTATTATCATTATTTTTTTTTTGTGTTAGCTGAACCGGTAAAATAGTGAGGTTACAATTTTCTCTGTAGAGTAGCAATCAAAATTCTGCTGCAGTTCAGTAAGATCTTCATATAGAAACACAATATGACTCTATGTAGTGGTTAATAATAGGGCTTGGCTTTTAAAACTGAGAGAGAGAGAGAGAGAGAGAGAGAGAGAGAGAGAGAGGAGAGAGAGAGAGAGAGAAAGAGAGAGAGAGAGAGAGAGCTGAACCGGTAAAATAGTGAGGTTACAATTTTCCTCTGTAGAGTAGCAATCAAAATTCCTGCTGCAGTTCAGTAAGATCTTCAATATAAAACACAATATGACTCTTATCTAGTGGTTAATAATAGGCTTTGCTTTTAAAACTGAGAGAGAGAGAGAGAAGAGAGAGAGAGAGAGAGAGAGAGAGAGAGAGAGAGAGAGAGAGGAGAGAGAGAGAGCTGAACCGGTAAAATAGTGAGGTTACAATTTTCTCTGTAGAGTAGCAATTCAAAATTCTGCTGCAGTTCAGTAAGATCTTCATATAAAACACAATATGACTCTATGTAGTGGTTAATAATTAGGCTTGCTTTTAAACTGAGAGAGAGAGAGAGAGAGAGAGAGGAGATGCAGAGAGAGAGAGAGAGAGAGAGAGAGAGAGAGCTGAACCGGTAAAAAATAGTGAAGGTTACATTTTTTTCTCTGTAGAGTAGCAATTTCTGCTGCAGTTCAGTAAGATCTTCATATAAAACACAATATGACTCTATCTAGTGGTTAATAATAGGCTTGCTTTTAAAAACTGAGAGAGAGAGAGAGAGAGAGAGAGAGAGAGAGAGAGAGAGAGAGAGAGAGAGAGAGAGAGAGCTGAACCGGTAAAAAGTGAGGTTACAATTTTCTCTGTAGAGTAGCAAAATTCTGCTGCAGTTCAGTTAAGAATCTTCATATAAACACAATATGACTCTATCTAGTGGTTAATAATAAGGCTTGCTTTTAAAAACTGAGAGAGAGAGAGAGAGAGAGAGAGAGAGAGAGAGAGAGAGAGAGAGAGAGAGAGGAGAGAGAGAGAGAGAGAGAGAGCTGAACCGGTAAAATAGTGAGGTTACAATTTTCTCTGTAGAGTAGCAAAATTCTGCTGCAGTTCAGTAAGATCTTCATATAAAACACAATATGACTCTATCTAGTGGTTAATAATAGGCTTGCTTTTAAAACTGTCTTATCGTTCGTGTTGCGTCACACTTTCATTTATAAGAAAATATGCGGTGTCAGTTGCTTTTGAAGAGAGAGAGAGAGAGATGAGGAGAGAGAGAGAGAGAGAGAGAGGAAGAGAGAGAGAGAGAACGTGAAGAGATATATAGATAGATAAATAGATAGAGACGGAGATAGAGCAAATGTGTGAAAGTATATATATAATATATATATATATATATATATATATATATATATATATATTCATGCAAAAGTTGCCCTACCACTGTTTTTCATTGTAATTAGCATCAAGTAGTTAATCCAAAAGGGCTCAATATATTGTCGTATTCGTAAAATAATAGAGGCATTTATAAATTGTAGAAAAAAGTTTTTCTCTCTACCATGGTTTCGGTGTTCAAGTTACATCTTCCCCAGGAGAACTTAAAAAATACATTCTAAATATACAATATATATGGTTGGGAATTAATTTTATTTCTCTCTCCGTCCTTTGATTGTTTGTATAAACTTTAGTTTCTAAATCTTAACTGTTTTTCCTTTGAAATTAAAGATTAGTTTTCGCATAAGCTTATATGTCTCTTTATTCAGGGTAAAGGTAATTTATTCAGGGTATAAGTAATTTTGGTAATTCTAATCTGACATCTATAATTCAACTCTCACCCCCTTCTCTGAATGTTTGAGATGAAGGCTTGATGAATTAGTATTATCTCATCTGCCGTTATTCGGAACTATTGTCCCTCATCTTTATTTGTTATCTGTAAACGTTTCAGCCGATATGCCCTCTGCCTTCTTCCAGGTATTTCTTGTCGAACTCGTGGACCTTCTCGGATTCGGGAACCGTTCTTTCGGACTCGGAAACCTTCTTTTCGAACTCGGGAACTTTCTTGTCGTATCGGGAGCCATCACGGAACTTTGAACCTAACCCTTTATTCAGTCCACGGGGGTATCCTATTCTCATTCCGCTAACCATACCTGGGGTAGGAGCCGTGTTAATTATTTTTCTATGTAACTACCGCCTGTCAGGATTGAACCTAGAATCCAGAGATAACTGTCACTTATAACTGTCTTAACCTAACTGCCTTATCCACTAGGTCATGTGTCCAATTGGACACATTACCTAGTGGATAAGTTAGTCCGACAATAGTCCGATTAACGCAGATAATCCCACCCCCTTTTCCTTTATTCATTTTGTTTATATCTTATTTGTATATACTACTGGATTTAATGTCTTATGGCAAATCTAGATATTTACCACATACCCCACGTGTATGGGTTAGGCACAAGGCCCTATTAATGTGGGACCACCCACAAGCTATGACTCATGGGTGGTGGGGTGCAAAAATGCGTTGATCCTGTCGACATTCCCTCTCAAGGGAGTCGCCTTAGGCACTGGGCAACACACACAGCCCTGCCCCTTTAAATCAAGGCGGCAAGTGTTGCTTGTGGGGGATGGCCCTCTGTGGTCAAAGCTATTAGCTTGTAAGATCCAGGGCCGAAGCCACTGGAACCCCGGCGTTCTGGTAAATCTATTTATTTGAAGTTTTTTTAAAATAGTTAATATATCTTATATTATATCTATATTAATCTTAATGATACATTAATCAATTATGAATCTTATGGAAGCATTTCTCCCAGAAATTAATCTTTCTTATTTAGGGGATTTTGGGTTTGGTGAATACATACTGTTATTTAGTACTAAATTCCATATGTAACTCATTAATATATGTCAGAAAACAAAATGTAGTATGAACAAAAACTGGACGTACAACATATCATAAAGTTGTAACAGGGAAGACAATGGTGATTTTGAATTATTTTAGAGACCTACTTTTGGGATTGTTGGCACCTTTTTTCGTCCACTAAGGACGATGGCATATTTTCCCCCCAAAAAGAAAAAAAAATCTCCATCTACGCAAGTGACTCTGCAGTCCAATTTCTGAGTGACAGTCTTTGGTGCACTGAATGTACCAACACTATGGATGCTTTCTGGAGTGCTGTCTTTTCTCCCTCTTTCTGGGCTCTCTTGCTGTTGAGGCCTACTTCTCCTGCTCGCTTCACCCTCTCCGTGCCTTGCTTAACGTTTGAGTTTCTTTTTTTTGGCATCTAACCTCGCCACGTGTTTGGTGGTCAATATGACATGTTCTCAATGTCTCTCCTGCAGACACCTTTAAAATCGTGGGCGTAGTCTGCCCCCGATCGGGAGCGCTTTTATTACTATTCCGCGTAGCAAAAGATATTTGGGATGCGGCATTTTCCATTCTCCTGACATGTCCAAGCCAACGAAGGCGCCCCTCACAGAAAATGGATTACCTTCGTATATACGTATTCATGTATGAATTGTATAAAGTGACGATGATAGCGTCACACATTTCCCGAGGGATGTGTCCTTGTTCCCAGCAGCTACAGAGCAAATCCTATAGTGGTTGGGGCAATGCTATTTTCCCGCTCTTCAGGACTTCCGATTGTATGCCATCACTTCCGGGTGCTCTACCATCAGCAAGACAGTCGATGGCTTTATCGAGCTCTTCCACAGTTGATGGTATGTTTAGCTCATCCATGACAGGTAGATCTGGGATGACATTTAGGGCATTGTATGTCATAATATTTTGGGTTGCACACAGCTCTAGGTTGTTCTCAAGCGAACGTTGCAGCGGCTTCCCTTAGTCAGCGATGACCATGTTCGTCATCCTCTGCAAGAAGAGGGCACTTCACTGGCTTTGTCATATCAGGAGGATGGACAAAGGCCGTATCCCCAAAGACCTACTTTATGGTAACAATAAAGATGAAGGAATACCCCACACTCCCCAGAGCTCCAGAAGTCGAAAAACGCTCACCATTAGATGCAGTTTAACCGCATACCCAGGACAACTAGTTTGTTTAAGGTATATTTTATGAAGCAAGAATGACCAGATATTTTAACAAAAATATTTTACTGTTATTAGTATATTTACTGCTAAATAGAAAACCTAAGTGAACATTTTCTGTGTTATTTCCATAATTTTTGGCCTAGGGGTAGTATATCACTAAACTCATAAGGGTCCCTGCAACTTTAACCCTGCGAACGTGTATCGAAGACACTAATTAACAAACTGTAGAATAATCATACTAAGTTCCAATTACCGTCGAATTGGTAAGGCAAGGCAACAAGGTGAAGTAACTTAATACGGATCTAACCTTGCTGCAATCCTACTGCAGAATGCCAGAGTATTTATGAAGTCTCATAACCTCATGGAAATCAAGCAGCCAACCAGGACTCAAGGAATGGAATCACTCAAATACATGAAAGGACTATTCTTGAGTTCCATAAGTACCAGTTGTTTTTTGGCACTAGTTATATTGTGCTTAGCCGGTTGCCTGACTGACCTCAATATGATACTGCGAACAAGATTCGAACCTGTGAGGAAATAACCCATTGGATTTCGAATCCAATGCCTTAATCTGTCGACCATCACATTATCTGAAATGAACTTAATTGTTATTAAGAACACATTTTATGATATTTTTGTGTTAAAGCATGCAGTTGTATTGATTCGAACAAGTGTTTTGTATTGTTTATTTTTTGTTGTTGTTGATTAAATTACATATGCAATAAAATTAGCTATTAATTTGGGTATTTTCCTGTACGTAGTGTTTTTATTTTTTATATTGATTTCTAAGACAATTGTTTATATTATTATTATTATTATTATTATTATTATTATTATTATTATTATTATAGATCAACAAACCTTTTACAGAAAGGGCCATGAGACCATCCAGAATACTGCAATACTGCAATCGTGCAGAATACAGAGAATTTACTAAACCAAAGTTCATGATTACCGTTTAAGGTATATTTTATGAAGCCAGAATGACCAGCTATTTAAACAAAAATCTTTTATGTCTTATCTGTTATTAGTTTATTTACTGCCTACGTAACGAGAACTCTGTGTTTTTCCATAATTTTTGGCCCAGGGGTAGTATATCACTAAACTGATAAGGGTTCCTGTAACTCTAACCCTGCAAACATGAACCGAAGACACTAATTAACAAACAACAAGAACAAAAAAACAAAAATAACCAAAAACCAAAAACAAAAACAAAAAACAAAAACAAAAAATAAAACCAAACATATTAAATACGAGATTGGCGAAAAGAAAGCACAGGGTTTTCTCAGTGCTTTTGATCCATGACAACCAGAAATCAATCGCCCACGGTTCTATTGCGACGGGGCTTCTAAGAGATTAAATCTGCCAGAGCATGCGACTGTTGAGGGTGAAGGAGGGGTAGTGGTAGGAGAAAGGAGAGGAGGGTAAAGAAGAATCAGTCAACATAATTTGATCTATATGTGATTTTCTTTATTGAAGTTGATTCTGCTGCTTGCATGTCATTTTT
>CM042163.1:49203155-49258155 GCA_023376005.1 Doryteuthis pealeii
TGATACCACTAATACGTGTATATAAGTATCGAATAAATAAACGAGAAAAAATTATGTTTATATATTTCTGTCTTTCCTCTTTGGCGGGACACAGACACACATATATATATATGTATATATTTATATAGATAAATAGGAAAGAAGGAGATAGGTATATAGACTAGGAATAGAGGAAATAGATAGGATAGATAGATAGATAGATAGATAATGAAAGAGTGAGATAGGTAGATAGATAGAACATATAGGAACCGAAGGGATAGAATAGATAGATAGGAACAGAATATAGATAGAAGATATATATGACAGGAGATAGATAGTATGAACAGGAGATTAGATGATAGATGATAAATAGAAGGAATATGTAGATTTTAGATAGATAAGAACAGAAGGCTAATAGATTCGATAGATAGATAGGAACAGAGGCATAGATAGATAGATAGATAAGAACACTACGGACATAGATAGATAGATATGATAGATCGATAAGGAGAGTCATAGATATCTGTGCTGCCATCGCGACCCGATGACGGTGTTGATGAAATTAAACACTGTAGTGTAAATGTCGTTTGGGAAAGAAGTCCGTGCCTCTCATCAACTGCAACAATGGCGCAATCAATAGAAAAATAACAAAAGCCTGAGAGACGGTGGTGGACTTAAACCCCGGGAAATCCTTGTACCATGAAAACTCCCTTGATCCAAAACCCTCGAAGACTAATAGAAGAAAGCGAGAAAAAGCACCAAACTGATGTTCATTCAAGCTCATATCCCACAATTTCTCGCTACCACGCATCGCTTCTTCGTACATTTTACGCACCAATTGTTTCACACGAAGCCCAACATTTACAGCACACGCCTTTCTGATCTTAACAGATCATTTTAGCGCATTAGCTGTCGGGGCATAGAATATACTAACTGCTTACCCTGCCCCGGGGGCAAAACTTATCACCCTCGCTAAAATGGATGTCTTGGGTACTGGATTTCTTTTCGGCCATATGTCACGTCTGACATATTCAATAGCAATTCGCAGTAGAATCAAAAGGGTACTAATGCAGAATAGCACGCAAGAGATAATATCATTAGATTCGGCCATTTTGTTGTCATTCTAACGTCTGACATATTCAATAGCAATTCGCAGTAGAATCAAAAGGGTACTAATTCAGAATAGCACGCAAGAGATAATATCATTAGATTACGTCCGGCTGGGAACCTCAAGATTCCTGGTTCAATATCGGCCCTCACTAGGGGCAATAAGGTCGGGAAAATCAAATATATATTTACCAACCCCTCCGCACGAGCCGGATGCGACACGAGGTCAATTTCTTAAGCGGAGTTTAACAGGTTTGAATTCAGAGTTTCCTTTCTCCGAGACTGGTTACCTAGCCATAGTTAAAGAGCACAGTCTGCCCTGCTATTTACCCATAGCTGGAGGGAGAATTAGATTCATACCTTTCCCAAGTGTATTAGTGCCATCTGAATAGCTTCGTCCAGGAATTGAACTCGGGTCGACGAGTCCATATCCTAAGACTCTAACCATTAGACCACACGCGTCCAACTTACATATAAAAAACATTACCTTTCATTACATTTCACGGAAATACCCGAAACCTTTGAGGCGGTAGGATTAGGCTACTTCAGGATTTTCCGTAATCTAATGATGTCTATATGTAAAATGCGATTTAATGATATTATCTCTTGCGTGCTATTCTGCATTTGTACCAGGATGTCCTGGGTATTAAACTTTTTTCGGCCATCTTGTTATCAATCTAATATCTGACATATTCAATAGCAATTCGCAGTAGAATCAAAAGGGTACTAATTCAGAATAGCGCGCAAGAGATAATATCATTAGATTACGTCCGGCTGGGAACCTCAAAGTTCCTGATTCGATACCGACCCTCACCAACTCAGCGTATGAGTAGCACAGGGATCTGTGCAGTAAAGTGAGAAGATTATGGCAGGCGTGGCACTCCACCTTAAACACTAAAAATCTATCTCCTTGGTCTAGAGCTAGTGAAAAGGGGATAGACGTCCTCGCTGTCTGGCTGATATCGACTGGGCGGGGGGGGCACCCCGTCGACTTTACTTACGTATAAAAAGCATTACATTTTATTACATTTCACGGAAATACCCGAACACTTTGAGACGCTAGGATTAGGGTACGGGTAAGTGTTAGGGTTAGTGTTAGGCTTTGGGTTAGGTTAGGGTTAGGCTACTTCAGGAGTTTCCGTAATCCAATGATATCTATATGTAAAATGCGATTTTAATGATACTATCTCTTGCGTGCTATTCTGCATTTGTACTAGGATGTCCTAGGTATTAAGTTTTTTTCGGTCATCTTGTTGTCATTCTAACGTTTGACATATTCAATAGCAATTCGCAGTAGAATCAAAAGGGTACTAATGCAGAATAGCACGCAAGAGATAATATCATCAGATTCGGCCATTTTGTTGTCATTCTAACGTCTGACATATTCAATAGCAATTCGCAGTAGAATCAAAAGGGTACTAATGCAGAATAGCACGCAAGAGATAATATCATTAGATTCGGCCATTTTGTTCTCATTCTAACGTTTGACATATTCAATAGTAATTCGCAGTAGAATCAAATGGGTACTAATGCAGAATAGCACGCAAGAGATAATATCATTAGATTCGGCCATTTTGTTGTCATTCTAACGTCTGACATATTCAATAGCAATTCGCAGTAGAATCAATGGTACTAATGCAGAATAGCACGCAAGAGATAATATCATTAGATTCGGCCATTTTGTTGTCATTCTAACGTCTGACATATTCAATAGCAATTCGCAATAGAATCAAATGGTACTAATGCAGAATAGCACGCAAGAGATAATATCATTAGATTCGCCATTTTGTTGTCATTCTAACGTCTGACATATTCAATAGCAATTCGCAGTAGAATCAAATGGTACTAATGCAGAATAGCACGCAAGAGATAATATCATTAGATTCGGCATTTTGTTGCATTCTAACGTCTGACATATTCAATAGCAATTCGCAGTAGAATCAAATGGGTACTAATGCAGAATAGCACGCAAAGATAATATCATTAGATTCGGCCATTTTGTTGTCATTCTAACGTCTGACATATTCAATAGCAATTCGCAGTAGAATCAAATGGGTACTAATGCAGAATAGCACGCAAGAGATAATATCATTAGATTCGGCCATTTTGTTGTCATTCTAACGTCTGACATATTCAATAGCAATTCGCAGTAGAATCAAATGGGTACTAATGCAGAATAGCACGCAAGAGATAATATCATTAGATTCGGCCATTTTGTTGTTATTCTAACGTCTGACATATTCAATAGCAATTCGCAGTAGAATCAAATGGGTACTAATGCAGAATAGCACGCAAGAGATAATATCATTAGATTCGGCCATTTTGTTGTCATTCTAACGTCTGACATATTCAATAGCAATTCACATTAAAGTCAAAAGTACAGTGTATAGTTCTTCTTGCAAATACAAAGCAGCACAGACTCAAGCTTATTCTCAAGAAGGTTTTAAAGACTCATATCTCCACTAATCTATTATCTATTAATAATAGAGATTCGCTTCCGGTTTTTGTCTGTAACAAAAATTACGTCACTGCTTACATCACGTAAGCAGTGACGTAATTTTCATAACACAGAATAAATACACTGAAAATTTCAACATCTCTCTCTCCCTCTCTCTCTCTCTCTCTCTCTCTCTCTCTCTCTCTCTCACACACACACAATACATACACACAACGCAAGAGAATGTTCGATATATATGTATATGTGTGAGCATGTGTATGTGTGTGTGGTGTGTGTGTGTGTGTGTGTGTGTGTGAGAGAGAGAGAGAGAGAGAGAGAGAGAGAGAGAGGAGAGAGAGAGAGAGAGAGAGAGAGGTGGAGATAATTGCTTATTCGAGTTAACATATAGACTTTGAAGAATGTGTCTAAAAATTTCACAAGAGTTAAACATTGCGTAAAACAACATGACATTTCTTGGTGTTGGTTGTGGAAACATTTTCCAACGACAAGTGTGGCGTACGAATAAGACACCCAAAGGTCAAAGGTCATTCTTATTTATAAAGGCCAGGACAAAGCCTCGTTCTGATTTATCTCCGAACACTTCCTGTGTGAGCTCTATTATCCTCCTCATCATCATCATTATCATTATCATTATTATTATCATCATCTTTCTCTTCGGAACGGGGCCAACACAATCAGAGCGTTCGGATGTCTTTGTATGAAACGGAAAGTTCAATACAAGAAGAAAGACAAACAATGACAACATTGTTAGTCGCCCATTGTTGGGTTAAAAATAAACCGGATTAAACTGGAATATGAGTCTGTTTCCCGCGCTTTCTTGGCAGATGGCAACACACGTGGTTGCCACTGATTTTCCGGCAACTACCCAGACATCTTTTTAGTCCAACCCCACTTCAGTCACGAGCAGGATGAGACACAAGGTCTATCTTTAAGCGGAGTAAGGCCCGGTTAGCTTTTTTCCTATTTTAAACCGCTCACGGCGGTTCTATCACCACTGCGATCCTACCGTAAGCAGCTGCCAGCGGCTCTCGCACGTGTCACTTGTTTACACTGAAGAATCACCTAAAAATCACAAAAAACCCAAAATAAACTAGTAATATATTTATTAATAATGGAGATTGTCTGTATTTCTGTCTGTAACAAAAACTATGTCATAGCTCTACGTCACAGCTTACGTCACAATATTCTTATGCTATATACACCCAAAATTTGAGTAAGCAATTTTAAAAATAGTTTTTAACTCTCGTTCTTTTTTTTTTACAGTAACAAGAAGTTAACTAAAAAGTTTACAAATAAATAAATACCTACGATTTTGTGTAAAATTGATGTGGAAAATATTCAAAATAATCGTTTGATTATTACATGCATGCAACATTTTATTTGAGAGGGACGGGGCTCAGTTTTCATTTCAATTTGTTTTATTTTTTTTACTCCTTTAATAAATATGAGGATTTTGCTTACTTATGATACAAACCTTCTGACATTTGATTTTTAACTCCCACCCTCACAGGCAATGTCAAAAATGATCGGAGGGAGTTTTCTGTTGCTAGTACTATATAATGTATACTAGAAATTAAAAAGAAAAAAATAACCAGACTCTTGCTCTATAAACCATAGTAATACACTGTATACATCATATATACTCTATACACCATAGTAATATATACTATATAATGTATACTATATAATATATACTATATAATGTATACTAGAAAAAACGTGACCCGTTGGGTCAGCTATTGAGCTCTGGGTAGATAATTGTGACCAAGAAGAAAGTCAGTTTGCAAAACGTATTTAGTTAAAAAAATAAATACGACTAGAGGAAAAAAAAGCAAAAAAAAAAAAACATAACAAAAAACAAAAAAACAACAAAAAACTCCCCCAAAAAAAAACAAACAAAACAAAACAAAAAAAAACATTATAATCATTTTGTTAAAATTTGCAATTAAGTATAAAAACTGACCCGTCTTATATATAAGCCAGTCGTTAGCTGCTGAAAATTAACATATGAATAAAGTGGGGAGTTTATCTATCGCTCACACTCACCAACCTCTCTCTTTACTTCACAGAGAAAACTAACATATATAAGGAATATTATCAAGATATATATATATATACAGAGAGAGAGAGAGAGAGAGAGAGAGAGAGAGAGAGAGAGAGAGAGAGAGAGAGAAGATGAGAGAGAGAGTAAGAGACGTGTGAGTTTTTGACTTAATTGCAAAATACGACAAATTAGAACCAAATAAAACGGAATTTTTTCCAGACATAACTTAATACCAAAACTAAGGAATATTTTTGGATGTATGTTGTGTCATTAAACTAAATTGGAAAAAGCCTTTAGCAAACAATCATTTATTTACTCAGCTTTAGTGTAATAATAGATACACACTCATTGACTATGATTTTTATTCAATTAGCGAGGGTAGATATCGAACCGGCGGATACTCTACCGACTGGGCTAAACCGTCAGTGTTTTCCTTCCCCTAGACTAGTCACCATACCAAGGTTAAAGAGCTAAGTCTGTTCTACTATTTATCCATAGCTGGAGGGATAATAGTTGTGTGCATAGCTTTCCGCATTGTGAAATGCAAACAGTCTTGTCCAGGATTATATATATATATATATATATATATATATATATATATATATATGTGTGTGTGTGTGTGTGTGTGTGTGTGTAAAGTTGAAAAGTGGAAATGAATCCGGCAATATGTTGAAAGGATAAATAAATAAAGGAAAGGAAATGTTGAATGAATAACAATGGTTTAATGAAATGCCAACACGTGTTTCAACGAGAGTTTGTCCATGTACACATTATATATATATATATATATATATATATATATATATATATATATATATATATATAATATGTCTCGCGTAAAAAGACTCAATCACATGAACACACATCATGGTATACAAACGCTTGACCAACCACTTTACTATTCACCCGTCTGAGGATTGCATTATACACATGAAATTTGAGTAAACGTAATTTATTCCCCCCCATATATATATATGAGTGTGTGTGTGCACGTGCTAAATAAATGGTGTAATTTCCATGGGTTCGGCTAGTGCTAGCAATATATATGTACATATACACAAACATTGTCCATAATTTTTATTCAGTCTATCGTGTTAATAAATTAGGTCTAAGAGGTTGAGTTTTGTTGAGGACTTTTTATAGGAAATGCTGTTCAGTCAGATGTCTCTATTCGGTAAAGACTTTCCTTAATTTTAATCATTTTAAAAGTCAATAAAGTTAAAAGCCTAAGTGAAACCCAACATGTCTTTGAAAGTATATGATTCTTAGAAAGAAAAGACAAAGACAAAAAAAGAAAAAAAAGAAGACAAATCTAAATGAACGGATGTCTGACTCGGAAGTTGAAAGTAGAAAGGAAAAAGAAAAGATGGCCGTTTCTTTGTCTTATTTGTATTATTTTGAATATTTAAAAAAAAACATTACTACGAGTTTTACTTCTGTAAATGTTTACTGTATGATGCAATAATAATAATAATAATAATAATAATAATAATAATAATAATAATAATATAAACCAGAATCTGTTCTTGAGAACGAACGCACAAAATTCTCTGGGACTTTGAAATTAAAACGGATCACCTTATCCCAGCAAGAACCAGACCTAGTGCTGATTAACAAAAAAAAGAACTGTCAACTGGAGTGCCAGCGGATCACAGGGTGAAGTTAAAGGAAAATGAAAAAATTGACAAAATCTGGACTGCCAGAGAACTGAAAAATTATGGAATATGAAAGTCAAAGTTTATACCAATTGTACACTTGAACAGTCCAAAAGGATTAGAAAGGGTTTGGAAAGTTTGGATATCAGCCATTCAGAACACTGCACTGCTGCAATCTGCCAGAATACTCAGAAGAGTCCTGGATGAGGAGACTTGCTGTCACTCAGACTCATGAAAGACCATCAGCTAACACTGATGTGAAAACTCAAAAATAATACACGAACTGGATTATGCAAACTTTGACCATACAGCAAAATGGTATATGCATAAAACCAGAATCTGTTCTTGAGAATGAAACGCATAAAATTCTCTGGGACTTTGAGATAAAAACGGATCACCTTATCCCAGCAAGAAGACCAGACCTAGTATTAATTAACAAAAAAAAAAAAAAAAAGAAAAAAAAGGAGAACTTGTCAACCCGTAGATTTTGCAGTTCCAGCAGATACCAGGGTGAAGCTGAAGGAAAACGAAAAGATGGATAAATACCTGGACCTTGCAAAAGAACTGAAAAAGCTATGGAGTATGAAAGTCAAAGTGATACCAATTGTAGTTGGTGCACTTGGAACGGTCCCAAAAAGCTTGGAAAAAAGACTGGAACATCTGGAAATCAGGGGAAAATTGAGACCATACAGACTACTGCACTGCTGCAATCGGCTAGAATACTCAAAAGAGTCCTGGAGACCTGAGGAGACTTGTTGTCACTCAGACTCCAGGGAAATACCATCGGTTAATGCTGGAGTGAAAAATTAAGAACTATAATAATGATATGACGATGCACAAGGCCCTACACCCTAGAGATGATAAAGATAGGCTATATGTATCAAGAAAAGGTGGGAGAGGTCTTGCAAACATAGAGGACTGTGTAGAGGCCACTCTAAGAATACACAAAAAGAGCAAAGATAGATTACTTATGGCAGCCAACAACAGCAGATGTAATATATGGACAAACAGAAAAAACAAAAACAAAAAAACAAAAAACAAATCAAAACAAAACAACGAAAACTAGAAAACAAAGATGGGAAGAAAAACAATTATCCGGACACTTCAAACGACAAATCGGAGAGGTTGCACATGAAAAGACTTGGACATGGTTAAGAAGAGGAAACCTCAAGAGAGAAACTGAATCACTAATAATTGCTGCACAAAATAATGCCATAAGAACAAATTATATCAAAGCAAAAATTGATAAGACGCAACGAAACAGTAAGTGTAGACTGTACGGTGACAGAGATGAGACTGTAAACCATGTATTAAGTGAATGTAGCAAACTAGCACAACGGTAATAAAAAGCAAGGCACGACTGGGTTGGGAAGATGATCCACTGGGAACTATGCAAAAAAATTAAATTTTGACTATACGAAAAAATGGTATATGCATTAACCAGAATCTGTTCTTGAAAAAGAAACGCATAAAATTCTTTAAGACTTCGAGATAAAGACGGATTATCTAATGCCAGCCAAGAGGTTAGACCTAGTATTGATTAACAAAAAAGAAAAAAAAAAGAAAAAAAAGAGAACTTAACAACTGGTGGACTTTGCGGTTCCAGCAGATCACACGGTAAAGATGAAGGAAAACGAAAAGATGGACAAATACCTGGACCTTGCCAGAGAATTGAAAAAGCTCCGGAATATGGGTGTGAAAGTGATACCAATTGTAGTTGGTGCACTTGGAACGGCCCCAAAAAACTTGGAAAAAAAGACTGGAGTATCTGGAAATCAGAGGAAGAATTGAGACAATCCAGATTACTGCACTGCTGCAATCGGCTAGAATACTCAAGAGTCCTGGAGACCTGAGGAGTCTTGTTGTCACTCAGACTCCAGTGAAATACCATCTGTTAACGCTGGTGTGAAAAACTCAAAAGGAGTGATAATAATAATAATAATAATAATAATAATAATAATAATAATAATAATAAAATAATAATAATAATAAATTCATCAATAAAACCATGGAAAATTGGAAAGTAGAATTGACAGCGGTAAGACAGACCTTATCAGAGTTGAAAATACAAAGAGGCATCTTTCAGGGAGACTCTAACACCACTACTATTTGTTATAGCAATAATGCCACTCAACCACATACTTAAGAAATGTACAGCGGGATACAAATTTACTAAATCACAGGAAAAAATAAATAATTTTATGTACATGGACGACATCAAGATTTTTGCTAAAAATGAACAAGAATTAGAAACCCTTATACAATCTATAAAAATATACAGCCAAAATATAGGGATGGAGTTCAGCATCGACATGAGCGCCATGTTAGTGATAGAGGTGTTACATAATTGTGTGGTGTCGTGGGCTTTTGACAATACCCTGTAGCGAGAATTCAAGGGGCCCAAGTGGAAAAATACCAGACCGTTGGTAACCTTGACACCAAAGGCGGAAATCTCGCACGTCACGTGTTTTAGTTAGTTAGGAAATCAGTTTCAACCAGAAATGGAAGCAGAGTAGACGTGTTCTGCTGAGGTTGACTCTTCGCGCGAAAGAAGATGGCCAAAATAGAAATAAAATCTTGTACAAGAATTCAAAGACTTGTTAATTAATTGCATGACTTAAAAAATAAGCCGTTAGAAACAGAAGACTAGACAAGACGACTGGCCAAAGGAAAGGAAATAAAGCAAGTTAAGTCACAACTCAACTGTATTGGAGTCTGTCTGTCTCTCTCTACACCCGAAGTTACTATCTCAATTATTTGCCCGCAATGGGGTATATAAAAAAGAAAGGGAAAAAATGAAACGGCGGAGGGAATAGAACGACCGAATCGAGAAGAAATTAGGACACTTGGAGAAAAAAAGAACTATAGATATCTGAGATTATTAGAAGCCGACGTAATCAAACAAACAGAAATGAAAGAAAAAGTAAGAAAGAAAGAATAGAAAAACAAGAAAGCGCCTAGAAATCGAGCTATGTAGCAGAAACCTTATCAAGGGAATAAACACTTAGGCTGTCCCTCTGGTAAGATACTCGGGGCCATTCCTAAAATTGACAAGAGAGGAGCTCCGGCAGATGGACCAAAGGATAAAGAAACTCATGACCATACATAAAGGATTACACACAAGAGACGACATAGACAGACTATATGTGCCAAAAAAAGAAGGGGGAAGGGGTCTCGCCAACATTGAAGATCGTGTAAATACGACAATCCGAGCGCTTGGCGAATACATTAATAAAAGTAAGGAACGTTTAATTGCAGCAGCTTACGTGATGCTTAAGGAAAGAATCCTAGTGGATGAGCAGTCAATGACACACAACACCCCACTCTGGACCTTACTTAGGTAAGACGGGCGGTCGGAGAGACCACTTCCGATCAATCGGCTGGTCATGCCAAGCCCTAGCATCCTATTTCCCTTATGGCAAGCCCAAACCCTTTTCATCACATGGGTGCTAGAAGGCAGTGGCTGAGGGTCTTCATGTCCTGGGTATGACATTAAACTTTAACTGATGGTGAGGTTCCAGTTCTGGAGGACTGGAGAATGTGGATCACCACTTCATCACCATTGCTCCCTGGTCCACCCTAACCCGGAGTGGTAATATCTGTCAGGGTCCCATCTATGGGTTAAATAGAAAAAATGTGTTTATGAAAAAATGAGTATCCATTAAGAATGAATTTATTTCAAAACTTTATCGACATTAAATGACCCATAGAAGTTGATGTACCGTAAAACAAAACAAACGCCTTAACACCATAGAAGCTAGTAGCATCTGACCATGCCTAGATCTTAACAGATTCCATGACCTGGTGACCTCTATTCAACCACCTGTAATCTCACCTGTAATTTATAGAGCAAAGAATATGGTTATTTTTTCTTTTTAATTTATGTTTCACCTGCAACCAATTTACAGAAAACTGTAGAGATATTCGGCAAACGAATGAAACGGAGAAGAAAACAAGATGAAAAAAAAATGGAAGTTTTAATTCAAGATAAAGTGATATGAAATGAAAAAAAAAAAAAAAGAAAAAGTTGAGTAAGAAGGTTTATCAACAAAATTCGCCAGCGTATTTTTGAATTTGGATAGTGTACAAAAATCGAACTCATTTTTGCAAGCCATCAAATCTGCACATTTTGATGTGTGCAAATGCACGAACTCGGACACATACACACTGCCTTGCACACGCATACTCAGGCGTACATATACGTCTCTACATATGCAGTTATAAACTTTTGCGAAGGCGACCATACACATAATTATCTTTTTTATTTCTTCTTCTTTTTTTGAATATATAACTTAATTAACTTTTATTGCACTAAAATTTTAATCCGTTGATTCTGCATTTAATTTGATATAAGTAAATTAAATGCAACGGATTTTAACGCCAACAATCATAGAAAATAACAGTGATAAAAAGATAAAAATAAAGAAAATAAAAACAAACAAAAAAAACAACAACCTCCCAAAACACCCCCAAAAAAAAAACAAAAAACAAAAAAACAAAAAAGAAAAAACAAATAAAACAAAACAACAACAAACAAGCAAGCAAAAAATTAAATGAATTTCTTAAAAAAAGAGTGGCGGTGGTGGTGGGGGTAGTAGAGATCAAAGAAAAGGTAGGAAAATTACGAGGATAGAGGCAGGAGAAGCGTAGATGCCGAAAGACGTAGATAAGGAAGAAGTGTTGGAGAAGAAGAGAGAAGGAAGAATACTGAGTAGAATAAAGAGGCGATAATAAGAAACGGAACGGAGAGGAGAGAAAGAAGGAGAGAAAGAAGGAGAATGTGTAGACACACGAGAGAGAAAAAGAAGTGGAAAGAAAGAAAGAAAGAAAGAAAGAAAGAAAGAAAGAAGAGAAGAGAAGAAGAAGAAGAAGAAGAAGAAGAAGAGGGCTAGGCAAAATAAAAAGATGAACATAAGAAATGGAACAAAGAAGAAGAAGAAGAAGAAGAAGAAGAAGAAGAAGAAGAAGAAGAAGAAGAGTCTTTCCGCTGGCACTAGACCAAGGGATATAGTTTTTATCGAGGTGGAGCGCCACATCTACCGTAATCTCCCCTCTTTACCGCACAGATCAGATTACCAAAGCTGTGCTACTCATGCGCTGTGTTAGCTGGGACTGGTATCGAACCAGGAACCTTGCGATTCCTTAGCGGATGCTCTACCAACCAAGGAGGAGAAGAGATTGGAGATTGAAAGCAAGAAGTGTAAGAGCAGAAAAAAGTGCGAGAGGGAGAATATAAAAGAAAAAAGAAAGAAAAAAGAAGAGGGTTGAAATCTGACCCCCTCCCCCCCCAAAAAAAACCCAACAAAAAACAAACAAAAAGCAAAAAACAAAAAAAAACAAAACATAAAACAAACAAAAACAGGTGCTGAAGAAAGGAGGGCAAGTAGAAAAAAGAAAAGAAAGAGAATACGAAGGGATAGCACCGCAACAGCGATGGTACTGAGAAGTGGTTGATAAAAGAAAGAAAACAAGAAGAAGTTTAAGGGGAGAAAAAGTAGAGATGGAAAAAGAAGGAGAAAAACGACAGAAAGAAGGGTGGGGTGGGGGTGGGGGGAGAAAACAGTAAGAAAAAGAAGAAAAAAGAAGAAGAAAGAAGGGAAAAAGGAAAGTGAGGAAGAATATGAAAAGAGTTTATGAAGAAGAAAAGGACAGAGAAAGAAAGGAAACGTTAAAAGAAAAATGTTTAAGATCGAGAGATCACACACACATATATATATATGTATATATAGACACACACACACTTATATATATATATACTCACACACAGACATATATATATATATATATTATATATATTATATACAGACACACTCACATATATATATGTGTGTACGTATATATAAATATATATATATATATATCGCCATCTCAAACACTTCATATATATATGTATATATTATATATATATATTAGTCCTAGACACAGTAGTAGTGGCATCACCCTTCCTCTCCCACCAAAATAAAGTAAATTAAAAAAATAAAATAAAACACAAAATAACAAAAACATACACACACGAAGCTATATTCCTCCCATCTCTCTTACCGTCACACCCAATATTTCTGTTTTTACATACGAGAGGAAACTAATTTTTCCGTGTACTTTTTACTGGAAAAAATAAATTTGGTCGTCCGCCAACAGGAAAGTTAAATAGTGTGTTGATCGCTGTTGGCAGCTTTTTCCTCTTTAAATAAAAACGTGATGCCACCCAATCGATATTCGATGACGCAGGTGGTCACTTGGATAAAAAAAAGATGGATTTATATTATCACCTCCAAGGTGTTTACCAATTCTTTAAACAAAGAGGGAATCATCTTTGACATAGCAAGCTATGTTATTAGGTAGATACATAAGTTCCCAGCATCATCTTTTGCACCATGCTAGGGAAATCTTAGAAACGTTTCGGTAAGGCTTAGTGTACATATTTATCAAATATATTTTCGCACGAGCAGGATATGACAAAGGGTCAATTTTTTAGGCGAAGTTTAACAGGTTTGAATTCAGAGTTTTCCTTCTCCTAGACTGGTTGTCTAACGAAGGTTACAGAGTCAAGTCTGTCCTGCTATTTACCCATAGCTGGTGTGTGTGTGTGTGTGTGTGTGTGTGTGTGTGTGTGAGAGAGAGAGAGAGAGAGAGAGAGAGAGAGAGAGGAGAGCAAGTGGATGCATTCCCAAGTGTATTAGTGCTATGTGAAATGTAGACAGCCTTGTCTAGGATTTGAACTCGGGTCGACGAGTCCATTTCCTACGACTCTAACCATTACACCATGCTTAGTGTATAGATCGACATGATCCCCTGCAGAGAGGTAAGACTCCACTCCTTCCACCAACGTGCAGTTTTACAGAGTTATGGTTATATTTATTTGGTTTGGTTTTGTTTTATTTTACGGCATATCAACCTCAGTGGGTCATTTAATGCCGATAAAGTTTTGAAATAAATCAATTCTTAATGGATAATAGAATTTTTTTATAAATACATTTTTCTATTTAACCCATTGATGGGACCCTAACAGGTACTACTACTCTCCGGGTCAGAGTGAACCAGGGAGCAATGGTGATGAAGGGGTGCTCCACATTCCCCAAACCTCCAAAACTGGAACCTTACCATCAGATAGAGTTTAACGTCATTCCCAAGACATGTAGACCCTCAGCCACCGCCTTCTAGCACCCATATGATAAAAAGGGGTTGGGGCTTGCCATAAGGGCAATAGAGTCGGAAAAATCATATAGGTGCTAGGGCTTGACGTGACCAGCCGAAGATAGGGCCAAAGTGGAGTATTGCAAGTCATGAACTGCTCATCGACCTGGATTCTATCCTTAAGCATCATTGGTCGCCACCCACGGCTAACAGGTAGCCCCATTGGGGGAGTTTTACCCCTCTGCAGAGGTGCAGTCGGTGCATTCTAACGCCCCAGCCGAGAGAGCGGGGTTATATTTATGTGTATTTATGTACGTATTGACGAAAAAAGGCGATTGCATTTTCCCCCTTAAAGGTACTAGCCTTCAATGGCCCTGTCGACAAGGACAGAAGAATACACTGACTTCAACTCTGCAAAGGGGTAAATCTGACCGTGGGTGGCGACCCATGATGCTTAAGAACGGAATCCTGGTTGCTGAGCAGTCCATGCCACGCAACACTCTACTTTGGCGCTTACTCAGGCTAAACGGGTGGTCGGAGACGTCGCCTCCGATCAAATCTATTTTTGTTGGGGGTGGTGATAAAACCAGGGTGCCCCCTAAAAAAAAAGAAAGAAAAAAAAGCAGCCTCTAAAACCTTGCATGAGATGTGAAACACCTATTCATTCGGTTATTGTTGGTGTGTCGGTTACACAATACATCTGTTTAGTTAGTTGCTGATAAATGCCGACTGAGTAACCTCAGGGGAAAGCATATGATTAGAAGAAAAAAGTGATATAAAGAATTGAGACCAAAATGAAAAGAATTGGCGAAGAAGAAAGAAGGGGTGTGTGGAAGTTAAGAAGAATATGAAAAGAGTTTATGTGAAGGAGATAAGGATAGAGAGGAAATGAAACCTTAAGATCGAAAGAAGATTATATATATATATATAATATATATATATATATATATATATATATATATATATGAGGTAGATAAAAGGATAAGTGAGCAAGAAATGAATAACTCAAAACAAATCAAGGGTTGAAATAATTTCGTCCGTATTACGCGAACATCTTCAGTCAAATAATACGGTCGCATAATACGGACGAAATTATTTCAACCCTTGATTTGTTTTGAGTTATTCATTTCTTGCTCACTTATCCTTTTATCTACCTCATATTGTCGGATTCTTAACCCATCCATCTTATCTTCATATATATATATATATATATATTATATATTCTAGGAACAGTAGTGACATCACTCGCCCTTCCTCTCTTTCTAAAATAAAGTAAATAAGACCCCCCAAAAAAAAACAAACAAACAAAAACAAATGTACACACATGAAGCTATAAGCCTCCTATCTCTCTTACCGTCACACCTAATATTTATGTTTTTACTGTTTTCTGAGTACCCTCAGGGGAAAGTATCTGCTTACACATGCTCACTCAGATCCCCTAGCTTAATTGTCAAGTTATATCAAAGCTGCGCAACCAGTTCTCGAGATATTCAATAGCAACAGAAGAATTATTTGGATTTTGGACTCTTGTCCTCATCTTCATTGTTATATACATTATTACAACATTTCGATCGATGTGTCCTCCGACCTTCTTCAGGTGTTTATTGTCCGAAAAATCTGAATAATACAAATTATCAAGTCTCATCTAAAAAATTCAGACAAATAGAAGAATTATTGTTGAACTTCTTAAAAGGTAAGCTTGAATATTAATGCAATACATAAATGTAGTGATTCATTTTGATTTCTTATATAGTTTATTGTGGCCTATCACATACGGCCGCAGTATGCCTCGCAAAAAGAAATCTCCGACAACAGAGGACCAGACTGCAATCAAAAGAGCCAAGGTTATGTTTACATAATTTATGAGCAGCTTATAAATTATGTGCGTACCTGTAGTTAGAATATTTTGAACAGGGTCCGTTTAGATTTAGAATCACAGGATCCTATGTAAAGTTACTCGCCGGTTATTGATAGGTGGTAATCCTTGTACAGGGTCAGGCAAAATGATCGGACACATTTGTAGGTCTAATAAAATGCAAATGAAGTAAAGAAACAATGATCTGACACATTTGTAGGTTAAATAAAAGGCAAATAAAGTAAAGAAACAAAAAAGTGTTTTTATTTTCGAAAAGTACATATAATGCCATTTTTTTTCTTCATATAATGCCATTTTTTTTTGTTTCTTTATAATGCCATTGTTTTTCGTTTCTTTTTCAGTTGCTGCCATGAATTGGACTGAGAGAGAGAGAGTTAAATCAAGATTATCATACTTTTACGTATTGAACTAATATTGCAATAGCTCTTAAGTAAACATATCAAATGTTGTAACAATTAAATTATTATATTGTGTTATATCCACAGGTCCTGCTAGTCTTAGAATATTTGTAAAAAGTTTTTGAAATTATATATTAAATTTAAAAATAGCTTTGAAAAGTTAAATTATATATGAAAAAAAAAAGGTCATCAATTGTGATCTAGATAAGTTACTGGAAGCCAATCAGAAAATGCCTAGAATTGAACATACGGGTATTTTGTCGCAGAGGTAATCATGTAGTTAATTGGTTCTTTGTCTTTATAGGCAACACAACGAAAAGGAATAGATTTTGAGAAGCCATTAGAGAAAACAGGAACAGCAAATGTCAGCCATTTTAGTTGTCTTTATCGACGTTAACATTAAAAGAAGTGTCTGTACATTTTCTCATTTACATACGAAAAGATTGCAATTTAGATTACTAAAAGGTTTAATTCTCTTTAATTTTTTCTTCTTTCATAAACCACTAGAAGCGGCCACCCGGCATCGTCAGGGTAGAAGGTTTTTTTTAAGTTAGTCCCATGGATCCATTATTACTCAATCGTGAGTTGGATCCTCGTCGGATGCCCCATTAAAATCCCCATGTAATAAAAGACCTTACATTGATCCGGCCACTCCGAAAATAAACGTTAATGTCTACTATTCAAAATATTAAATGCAAAAAAATATTTATTTAAATGCCTGCCCTGGTGATATTTAATGTGTGTATATATTTACTTTGGCGTTAATTGTTTTAATTTTGAAGTTTCCTCCACACACACACACACACACACACACACACACACACACACACACAATTGCCCTTTATATATGTACTAGCAGCGGCTACCTTTTTTAAGTTAGTCCCGCAGATCCATTATTATTGAATCGTGAGTTGAATCCTCGTGGGATGCCCAATTTAAATCTCTATGTAAAAAAATAGACCTTGCATTGATCCAGCTACTCTGAAAAGAAATGTTAATGTCTACTATCTAGAATATTAAATGAAAAAAATCCATGCTGTTATCATTTCAATTTTAACTTTTAATTATATTCACGAATATAAATCAAATCTCTATTATTTTTGCTCAAAAACCAAGCCCTGTTGATATTTAATGTGTATATATATTTACTTTGCCGTTAATTGTTTTATTTTCAAAGTTTCCCCCGGACATACACATACACACAACGGCCCTTTATATATGTATAGATAGAAACAAAATTAGAAATAGCCCTGTTTACTGGGGCTGTAGAATACACAGACTGAACCTCTACAGAGGGGTAGTAAAGTAAAAGTAAAATCATCGGGGTGGCCTATAGTCGGTATCAGCCGGACAGCCTTATTGGTATCAAAAAGATAGCGAGGGAGTCTATCCCCTTTTCACTAGCGCTAGACCAAGAAGATTGTTTCGGCGTCTGAGGTGGAGCGCCACACCTACCATCAGCTCGTCTACCACACAGATCCCTGAGTAGGTGAGGGTCGGTATTGAACCCAGGACGTTGTGGTTACTAGGCGAACGCTCTACTGACTGAGCTAAACCGGCCAGAATACCCTCTAATGGGGCCACCTTTTGGCAGTAGGTGGCGACCTGTGATGCTTAAAGACGGAATCCTGGTGGCTGAGCAGTCTATGACATGCAACACTTCACACTTCACTTTGATCCTTTCTTAGACAAGGCGAGCAATCGGAGAGGCCTCTTGGACCAATCAGCTGGTTACGTCAAGCCCTAGCACCTATATAATTTTCCCAACCTTATTGTCGCCATGACAACCCCAACCCTTTTTATAATATATGTACTAAACTGCATCTATTAGTGAGGTTCCAATTCTGGAGCTCTGGGGAGTGTGGAGTACCCGTTAATTGCCATTACTCACAGGTTCACCCTGACCCTGAGTGGTAGTAACTGTTATGGCATGAGTTAACTCTTTGTCTACCAAATTTCCCTCACGGTGTACCAAATTTTCTTTTACCTGTATGATGGGATATTTCATAGTTCAATATCTATTTACCTCAGAATTGATTCTATTCAAATAAAGTCCTATTATTATTGTAATCTGAATCATTCTACTCGATTATAATGAACTAACCATCAGTTTTTGTACTTTGCTTACGATAGGATCACAGTGGTGGGGGAGCCACTGTGAGCGGCTTAAAGTAGACAACGACATAAATAGATAAAACCCGAGGTTTAAGAAATGTTTTAAAACGAGTATGAAAAAAAATGGGGTTTAAATAGTAAAAATGAGTTTAAAAATGTGTTAAAAATTGAATTAAAAAAATTGAATACCCAACAAAAATGAATAAAACAAAGCGTCTTCGGCATAAAATGACCCAAGTGATGACATGCCGTAAAATCCAACAACCAACCAACCAAACCAAACTCTCCAGTAGATGTTACAATAAGATGAGGACAATAGTCGAAAATCCAAATAATACTAATACCCAAAGGTTGACATGCCGTAAAAATCCAACCAACCAACCAACCAACCAACCAACCAACCTCTCCAGTAGATGTCACAATAAAGATGAGGATAATAGTCCGAAAATCCAAATAATACTAATAACCCAAGGGTGGACATGCCGTAAAATCCTACCAACCAGCCAACCAACCACCCACCAACCAACCAACCAGCCAACCAATCAGTCACACGCACAAATATTTTATCTGAACTTGAAGAAATGACCTCCAGGTCATTTCCAAGATTAAACTTTAATACGAAAAGATTTTTTTGTTTTCTTTTCTTAATTACGATTGCTGATAACTTTAATTAACTTTTCAATATGGTATGAATCAAATATTGACTATCAGTGAAAATCAAAATTGAATTTCATGCCAATTTTTCTCATAATTCTTGGTTTATAATCGACATTTTGACAATTTTGAGTGTCGATAAAACAGTCCCTTGGCCACAATGCAGTGATTTAAACCCTTTATTTAATTGTGTGTGGCAATATAAAATATACAGCAGGTCTATCTTGTATTATTTTCCCACATCTACACGCAGGCGGACATTTTTATATTGACAACAGATACCTTTCTACAGTTACTCTCGGAAAATATTCATTGGGAAATAACTAGAAAACAAAGATGGGAAGAAAAACAATTACATGGACACTTCAAACGACAAATCGGAGAGGTTGCACATAAAAAGACTTGGACATGGTTAAGAAGAGGAAACCTCAAGAGAAAAACTGAATCACTAATAATTGCTGCACAAAATAATGCCAAAGAACAAATTATATCAAAGCAAAAATTGATAAGACGCAACAAACAGTAAATGTAGACTGTGCAGTGACAGAGACGAGACTGTAAACCATGTATTAAGTGAATGTAGCAAACTAGCACAGCAGTAATACAAAGCTAGGCACGACTGGGTTGGGAAGGTGATCCATTGGGAATTATGCAAAAAATTAAATTTTGACCATACAACAAAATGGTATATGCATAAACCAGAATCTGTTCTTGAGAATGAAACGCATAAAATTCTCAGGTACTTTGAGATAAAGACGGATCCCCCTATCCCAGCTAGGAGACCATACCTAGTGTTGATTAAAAAAAAAGAAAAAAAAAGAAAAGAGAACTTGTCAACCCGTAGATTTTGCAGTTCCAGCAGATCACAGGCTGAAGCAGAAGGAAAATGAAAAGATGGATAAATACCTGGACCTTGCCAGAGAATTGAAAAAGCTATGGAATATGAGTGTGAAAGTGATACTAATTGTAGTTAGTGCACTTGGAACGGTCCCAATAAACTTGGAAAAAAGACTGGAGGAACTGGAAATCAGAGGAAGAATTGAAACCATCTAGACTACTGCATCGTTGCAATCGGCTAGAATACTCAGAAGAGTCCTGGAAACCTGAGTAGACTTGTTGTCACTCAGCCTCCAGTGAAATAGCATCAGCTAACGCTGACGTGAAAAACTCAAAAGGAATGAAAATAATAATGGAGATTGTGTGTTTGTCTGTCTGTAACCGAAACTATATCACTACTCAAGTCACAATTTCCCGTTTTTAATTTCTAAACTGTTTTTTTTATATGAATCTATTTTCAGGGTGTATGAAGCAATTTGTTTGGCCTTGAAAAATATTGGGTCATCCATGATTGCATCAGATTTTTAACACGCCCAGACTCTGTTGCCTCGACTGTCGATTAGTTGTACTGCGGCCATTATCTGCGATGGATGTCACTTCAAGATAAAATTGTAACGCTGCACGAACACACTGGCAAGCCTTACGGAGAGATCGCGGATATCATAATAATAGCGAAACTATTTGGTTTGTTTCAATTAATTTACACACGGGTCTATATATCTCTCTCTATATATAAAATGAAGTTTGGTATGTATGTGTCGACTTATAACTCACAAACGAGAGGTCATTCATTTTTGAAATCTTGCACACCACTTAATATGCTTATAACTAAGAAACACACAAAATTTGTTTCTTAAATTTTAATAATTAAGTGATATAATTCAATAATTAAGAAAAAATAAAAAAATACAGACACTTTCACCCCTACTCCACTACCGTCTACATGAGTCGAGTTTTTAACTTTCAAAACAGAAAAATCAAAAACTACCGTTAAGATAATCTTCAACCCCCCAGCCACCGTTGGCACCTTTGAAGTGGCGTTAGCCGACACAAACTAACGCTATCTCTAGGCCTCACTAAAAAAAAAAAATAGGAAAGACAAAAAAAAAAGAAAAAGAAAGCAATACTACCGTTAAAAAACACTTCCGCCCAATCCAAGTCACAGGTTGTGAACTTGCTGTCCCACCCAACCCCTACTGTATAAAAAAAATAAAATAAAAACTCATCTTTCTTTTTTATACAATAGGGGTTGGTTGGGACTGTTATTCTAAGCATATAATTTTAACATATGATTTTAGCAAAACTTATCTTATTTTAGTAATATGTATTTTTATTAGATATCAACAATTCAAATGCCAATTTTCACTTTAAAAACGAATTAAGATTGATTTAATCGATTTAAAGTCAAATTTTTGTTTTAGTCGAAAAGTAGTAACATAATGAGTATGAATTAAAAAAAGCAAAATAACATTACATATGTAATTAATTTTTGGTACATTTTAAACATTAAATTCTTCCAAAAACTTGACGAAAACGGGCGCTTTGTGTCAAGTAAATTACGTACTACATAAACATGTTATTTTAAAACAATTATAATAGTTAAATTAAATACACTATGTACAGGAAATTACTAAACAGCAGAGGTGCTGTCGGTGTAGTCTACAGCCTCAGTCGATAGAGTTAAATAAGGACACAAGTTTAATACTTAGCTCTTTTTAATTGTTACTTTTAAAAAAGAAAATAAATTAATATTTTTTATCACTTAAACGCAATAAGCAATTAAGAAATGAATTTGAGTTTTTGTCATATGTACAAAACAATTTTTAGAAAAATAGATTTATGTTCCAAAGCATGCAAAAGTTAAGGATTACATTTTTAAAATAATATTTCAAATGTAAAAAAAATAATTCCAAAAATAAATATTGTAATGTACAAATTCTCGGTAATGTTTTTAATTCGATAAGTTATTTTCCTTTTATTCTCTCTCTTATCCATTCACTTATTTTTTTTAGTCCGGTCATGGACCGGGTACTTTTGCTAGTATATATATATATATATATATATATATATATATATATATATATATATATATACTTTCAAGAAAAAAAAACTTAACAAACCGTTATTTGGCTATTATAACTTTATATTTAGTTCACAATCATATTTACTTTATTAGTTATTATACATTGAGCTCTCTTAGGGATTTGTACAAATCCTTATATAAATCTATAAGTTTGCATCGACATGAGCATGCATTGTGGATGTACAGTGAGATATTGATGATCCCAAATAGAATTATCCCCTATATACCAGTCAGTTGGATACTTTTACCAATATTAATATATATATATATATATATATATATATATATAATATAAACAGAGAGAGAGAGAGAGAGAGAGAGAGAGAGAGAGAAGAGAGAGAGAGAGGAGAGAGAGAGATGAAAGATGGATAGATAGAAAGAAAAGAAAATATTGAGATTGTTAGATATATAGATAGATATGAACTATCCGGGAATCATAGATAATAACATATATATAGATAGATTGATCCTTATACGTATTTCGGGGAAAAAGTCTTAGTTTTCACTGTAATTTAAATGAGTAGAAACATGTGATCAATCCAAATTAAAAAAACTTTTTTTTTAGTTTAAACGCAAGGTAAAAAAAAAAATAACTAATCAAAAAAAAAATTGCGTTTCGTGCATGACCAGGTTCTAATTATACGCTTTCCATACGATTTCTTAACCCCCCACAGTAGGCACCAAAAAAATCAAGTTAGACAGTAAAAAAAATAAAAAAAAAAGAAAAAGTAAAGATAAAAAAAAAAGAAGATATCTTAGATTTTTAAAAAGTCAAAGAAAACGATATAGCAAGCTTTCCGCTTTCTGTCACATTTAAAAAAAACCCCGCCCATTTTTGTAACGTTATTTAGATTAACTCGATACGTCTTTTTCAGAAGCGACTAAGGCCAACACAGAAGTCTTCTAAATTTAATATAAAGTAAATCTCAGGAGACTCTATCATATCTATATTGCTTTCTTATCTATAATAGTGACGATTGTTGCTTTTTCAGATCTGTCAAACCGAAACTCAATCACTACTCAGCGCCTAATTAATTAATTATTTACGACACATTTCTCTATAAGATAATTCAATAACAAATATAACCCGTATTTTCGTTATTATGTTTTATTTATCTAAAATCAATTATAATCAAAATTGTTTTACAATATCCCCCTCAGCTTACATATTACGGTATTCTCCTCCACTTATAGAGCCTGGGAAAGCCCGTTTTTATAGTGCCCTAACTGATAGTACTATTGAAATATTGGCTAGTACATGGTCTACTCTATGCGGTATATTCCCATCCCACTAAGGGGCCGTCAGGTACGTGGGACACATCACACCAATTGATATTTCCCCAAAAGAGTGCCTTGCAAGCGTAGATAAACTGATTAATTGTCCGTTTAACGTCAAGGGGCAAGGTATTGCGGAGAGTCCGGATCGACGATATTACTGTAAAGATCAGTCCGAAGGCATCTGGTGACTATAATTTCTACATACGATTGTAGGTACACTACTTGAGGTTTCAAAGGCCCGTTATTAACTGGATTTGGACCCACCCAAGACCAAGCTCATGGTGTGGTTAAGAAAAATTGCGCGCGCTCGTCGCTTTTGGCATTCCCACCTCAAGGGGGCGTGCCTAGCGGCATCAAATAACCCAGCCTTGCCCCCTCTTCAAAGGGGCAGCGTTTGCCTGGGGATAGCCCTGGGTATCGAGCGGCTATTAACTCCTTGTAAAGATCGGCCGAAGCACCTGGACCGGCGTGTGCAGATCTAATACGATATCATGCCAATTTGTAAATTTATATACTTACAGAACAATAAGGCATAGTTTACGTGTGAATGGGAGATAATATGTCGCATTCATTTATTAAAAATTTGGGTTTTACTAAATTATGTCTTAGTAGTATTATTATTTCTAAGTAGTTGGTTTTTACATCATAATGAATATGAACAAAATTCAGATATGAAATTTAAAGAATACACCCATGTAGACAAGAAAGTAACTGCTAACTTTTATTCTCTTACTTTCTATTAATCCTCAAATAAATTGTGAAAGTTAAGCAATGAGAGAATAGAATGATGGAAAGAGTAAGTTTCCGATATTTTTTGATTAACTAGCGCTCTTCTGTTTCAAATGTTTTATCTGCATTCGTTATTAGTTCCAAAATTAACCTTTCTGAGATGCTCGAGATATAGAGTGTATTGGTTGTTTTATATTACATTAAAACTTTGAAGTACGTGCTGCACCGGAGGGTGCATATATTTTGTGCTAGGTATCTGATACGATTGGCGGGATTTAGTAGATATTATAGTTTTTAATATAGATATATATGGTATATATATATATAGTAGTTATAGTATATTTAAAAAATATATATATTAATTAATTCAGGGGAAATTAACCTGAAGATCTATGGTGAAATCTTTGAAGTAGGTTATTTCGTAAGTACGGAATGTAAATACTATATCTATATAGTAAGGACAGTTGTATAGCATGTCTGGTTTAAAAACTAATAAATAACGCAAGTTAGTAACAAAGTGAATAATATAGCATATTGAGTTTGATATTTAAAGAATTTGTTACATTTTGTATTAAGACGGTCATATTTTCTCTACATAAGAGTAAGTAATAAAGAGACGGGAATGTTGCATTATTAAGTTGAGGTGACGAATACTCTACAAGAATATAATTCGGGAATAAGCAACACACAATAATCAGGATTTTACATTTTTTGGGCATTGTCATCCCCCGCTTGTGGACATTTAACGGTTCATTTTTAAACCCGAAGAGGTTTTTGCATGAGATGAAACACGTCGTAAAATTAAGGCACACAAGTTTACACATACATGCTACTCCTTACTGGATGCTGGTCAAGATATTGAATTCCTAGGTGGATTGGCGGTGTTCATATTTTGCAATGAAATTCATAAAGGATAGGCACTTTGATGAGTTTATGACATCTAACCTATAATTCCGGCGGACTGCTTGGTGTAAAACCTCTTCTATGACGTAGGAGGTGTGAAAAAATACGGGAAGGGAGATTTACTTCAGCGTGTAGCATCAGATAAAGCTGCTATGGGCGAGTGAAGACATGCGATTGTCTGTGGTTGGATTAATTGAGGGCCTGGCAGCAATAATTATAAAGTGTGCTCGGACAGAGGGGGTGGCCTTCGAAAAGATGATAGAGACAATTGTAGTTTGTAGCTGATTACCGGAGAATTGTCCGTTAGTATTTTGGGGATCTGTGTCCTCACGTCCGGCTATCAACGGACCGAAAGAGGAGATAGATGGGGTTGCCAGATTGCATAGAAGCCGAAGCAACGTATGGTTCCACGTGTACTATATGGCAATAGAATTGAGACAACGTAATTCAAAGAATATAATTGTCGATATTTTACTATCGAATGATTTTATTGGATTTTAGATAAATTGTTCAATTGAAATCTGGTGCTGAATAGACGAGGATAAACAATAGATTTTAATTAGTCCAAAGCACCACTTGCAAACATATATATATATATATATTATATATATAATATATATAGAACTCGTGGTTCTTAAAAGTACGGACGGTTATGCATCTTGCAACAGACATTTGGTAAAATGAGACCGTCGCAACTTTCAACATGAAATGCAAAATATTGTATTTTACTCAGGGAGTTAGATCGGCACAAAGAGGATAGGGCAGACTAGTGAAAATCAAAACTCACGAACATTGGCTGCAATATATCGCTTGCATAACATTACAAACACGTAAGAATGCCTGAATGCAAAAATATAAATCACTGATTAATCTAGTGTTGCTTATCCGAGAATTTATGGTTCTTATTTGTGTCGTCCCTCAGCTAAAATAATTGGACATTCCATTTTTATTATAAAAGTAAGAAAGGGGAAAAGAAAAGGAGAATGCTACAAAACAGAAAAAATATAAGAAAAAAGAAGGAAAGAAGGGAGGTAAGGGAAAGATGGAGAGGATGAGCGTGAGGCCGCGCGGAAGTGATAACGCTAATCTGTTTCAAAACAAAAGCACGAACATAATGAAGTGAAAAAAAAGAAGGAAAGAAATAGAAAAAGAAACAACAACAGAGAGAGAGAGAGAGAAGGAGAGAAGAGGAGAGAGAGAGAGAGAGAGAGAGAGAGAGAGAGAGAGAGAGTTAATCAGATTATTCAATACTTTTGCATGTTTGAAATAATTGCAAATCTCAAGTTAAGAATGACAAGGTCGTTTAATAATTAAATTATCTATAGCTGTGGTAGATACACAGGTCAACTGCTAGGTCTTAGATATTCTTTACAAAGTTTTGAAATTATTATTCAATTTAAGAGTAGCTGTGAAAAGTTAAATTATATATCTTTTTTAAAAAGTCATCAATTGTCATCTAGATATAAGTTACTTGAATGCGAGCAATAGAAATTGCCTAGAATTGAACTATACGGATATTTTTGGTCTGCAGAGTGTAATTCAAGATTGAATTATACTTTTACATATTGATATATTTAGAACAGTTCTAAGTAACATGATCAAACGTTTGTATACATCAAATGTATCATTAACGTGTGGTATAGAAATAAGATAAAAAAGGAGTAGAAGTGAGAGAGAAGAAAGAGAGAGAGAAGAGGGAGCGCTAGCACTTATGTCTGTTTCAATGAAGATAAGCGAAAAGAAAAGAAGTAAAGAAAAAAAAGAAAAGAAGGAATAAAGAAGAGAAGAAGAAAAAGAAAGAAAGATCTATCTAGCGATTATTTTTACACTTTACTTACATATAGCTTAATAACATATATACGTTGTATCGTCAAATTAACATACCGTGGTTATAATCGACGAGTTCTCGCTAAATGTAATCTGATACATATGAAAGGGGAGTTTGTGTGTATGTATTCGGGAGAACTATGAAAATGATGAAAATAAAACAATTAATAAAGTAATTTAGTAATACAATAAATATGGTTCCCTGGCTTTGTTAAGGCAAAAATTATAAGATTTAATTCATATTCGAGAGATATTTAAAAAATTAAAATATACATAGAAAACTAGCATTGGAATTCTACTTAAGAATGTCCAAGATTTGAAGTCTCAAAAGTAACAAATAATCACAGGTTACTTTTCCCCACCCTCTACCCTCGGGATGCTGGTAAGCCACTCTGTTCTAGTTATTTACCAAATACCCAAGTCTATGTATTGCGCTATGAAGATGTTATCAAAAGTTTGACGATATTGACACTTAAAGTTTCACTAAGACTAATACAACAAGCTTTTATCATGTCTATTTTGCAAGTTGTCCCTTTGGATATCGACAACATTCTCTGAAATGAAGACTGGTCTCAAGGATAATAACTCAATACAGATAAAACATAGTTGTCTAGAAACTATTTCAGGGCAATGTTGTATACAAGTGATGTCAGATTATGTCGTCTGAAAGAAAGAAGAAAAAAAAAAGAGAAAAAGAAAAGTAACAAGAAGACAAAAAAAGATGTGGTTAGTTGGTTTGATTTTTAATCGGATATTCAACCGTCTGGGGTTATGTCATGTCTAGCGTTAGGAAGTAATATATGTTGTGTATCTATATTACACTTTTTGTAGTATTTGTTCTTGGTTGTTGTTGTTATGGTCATATGCAAGCTAGAGTGGGTATTTACATGGTACGATTAAAGTTTTTGAAATAAATTCAGATCTTTAATGGTACCGCATTTTTTTAAAAATACTTGTGTCTATTGATACCATAGATGGATATGTATAATTTGGTTTTAAACAATATGTTAGCATCAATTGGAGATGATGTTTGTATGTTTATTTGATTAGGTTCATTGTCAATTTTCTATGGTAATTGTTACCTTTTCTTTAAAAAGGACAGACTGTCTTCTGAATGTTGAACATGTTTTGAATAGATCTTTTCATATTAGTTTGGCATTAAAATAACGGTTTTCGATGTGAGCAAAAACGCTCATTCTATGAATAAGCTTGGTTTACATAACATAGTGTATTTAGAATGTTTCACTTGCGGGTTTTAGTTCTTGTTGAGTTACATGGAGTGTTTAGCTTTGATGTTGCCACATGCGTAACGGGACACAATGCTGTTCTGTTCTAGACTTCCTTAAAGCTGGTCTTCAGTTCCAGAGAGGGTTTGATTAGGGAGTTTATGGTTGTTATCTGTGAATTTTGCCAATTCATTGGAAAAACAATTTGGAATTCAATGACGTGTTTTTCCTATGAATAGCGTCAATCGGGAAATCTTCCTATAGTGAACAATGCATTTTGGAATTTCTAGATTATTTTTTCTTTTGTTCATATCATTAGATTTCATTCAAGCATAATCAATTATATACCCGTCGTTGGGGCTTAGAATACACTGGATGTATCCCTACATAGGACTACGCGAAAAAAGTGTCCTCGTATGACTCTGATCGTGAGGCTCAACTTCTGGAGATATGGGAATGTAAAGTACCTCTTCATTGCCATTACGCAGGTCCACTCTGACCGGAGTGGTAGTACTTGTTACGACATAACCAGTTAGAATAATAAATAAGAAAAAAGAGAAGTTGGTTGGTTGGTTGAATATTTCGGCATGTCAACCTTGTTGGGTTATTTTATGCCGAAGATGTTTTAATTTATTCCTCTTATGTGTATTAAAAATGTTTAAAAACTCATTTTTAAACAAACTTTTTAAACTCATTTTTTAGATCTTGGATTTTTTCTCCTAGACTGGTTGCCTAACCAAGGCTAATGAGCACCAGTCTGCTCTATATTTTACCATAGCTGGAAGGAGAATAGTTGAATTTGTACTTTTCAAGGGTATTAGTGATATTGTGGAAATGCAAAGATCTCGTCCATTCCTACCAGAGTGGTATAATGCCAAACGCCTCCAACATTCAGAGTTTCCTTCTCCTAGAGTGGTTACTTTAACAAGTCTAAAGAACCGGTCTGCTACTATTTATCCATAACTGGAAGGAAGAAGAGATGGATTCATGCCTCCCAATGGCATAATCGTTAAGTGAATGGCAAACATTTCGTTCAAGGATTGAACTCGGCCGCTGATTTCATACATAACCATCAACAGTAGAAATTACGCCAACCATGCCTCATTAAGTCCCGATTAACAGATATGAAATATTAAAAAATGCAGATACAAGCTTTGTTGTTACCTCCTCATTTTCGGCACTGATTACGTGCGGCTTATTTTCTGGTTGGATATTGACGATTGGGGTAATATATGTATTTACCAACACTCACACCGAGCAGGATGTGACACAAGGTCAATTTCTTCAGCGGAGTTTAACAGGTTTGAATTCAGAGTATTCCCTTCTCCTAAACTGGTTATTAGCTATGGTTAAAGAGCCCAGTCCACCTGTTATTAATCATAGCTAAAGAGAGAATTGGATTCATAACTTTACAAGGGTATTTTTCACATGTGAAATGTAGACAGCTTCGTCCAGGAATTGACTCGATTAACGAGTCCATTCCTACGACTCTAGTTAACTATTAGACCAATGCCTCGATTGGGGTAATATAAGTTGCATCAGTTGGATAGACGTACGTGCACTGGTGAAAGGAAGTTGCTAAATTCAGTTGGCCGGATGTTAGTCGGACGCCGGCAACTGTAGAATGGTTACTAGCTATGTCAAAGAACATAGCTAGTAACTCATCACAGAGCCCAGTCTGCTGCTATTTAACCATAGCTGGAGGGAGAATTAGATTCATACTTTTCACAAAGGGTATTAGGAACCATGGAAAAGGTAAACAGCCTCGTCAAGGAATTGACTCGAGTCGACAAGTCAATTTCCCACGACTCTAACCATTAGACACGAGCCACAATTGGCGTAATATAAGATGCATCAGTTGGATAGACGTACGTGCACTGGTGAAAGAAGTTGCTAGATTCAGTTGGCCGGAAGTTAGTCGGACGCCGGCAACTGTAGAAGCAACTTTGCCAGATCTAAGTGTTATTGATGCATTCTAAGTTTAGTTTTTTGCAAATGGACGCGTGTTAACGCTAGAAATCTGAATAAACTCATCTGAGTCGATCTTTTTGCGCGTTTTTCATCTTCTTAAACGCCGAGGTCTGATTGGCGGCAAACCACTTTTTACTGATGGTTTCCGCCAAGTCGACTCGCTCTTTTCAAAATGGCGGCTGCTTTATTGCCTTACCCAGCGTCTCTCTTTAACATTAAAATTTTTTAACACTTTTCCCGTCGCTTGATTGATGCACTTAAGTCGAAATAGACTTTTCTGTTTATTGTCCAACGGATAAGCCATGCGAGGGTTGCTGTATTTGACAAACAGAAACGCAGGACGCCCTGTTCAAATCAAATTTAAAATAATTCCTAATTTGCATATGCAAATTGAGATAAAAATGTTGTATAGATATTTACTCACTCTCTGTACAGAGTAAATGCGACACAAGATAATTTCTTAACATGGTTTAACATGTTTGAATTCAGAGTTTCCTTCTCACTAGACTGGTTGCCTAATAAAGTTAAAGAGCTCAGTCTGTCCTACTAATTTACCTATAGATGGAGGGAGAATAGTTGGATTTATGTATTTCTCAAGGATATTAACATTATGTGAAATGTAAACAACCTTGAACTCGTCTTACCGTGTCCATTTCCTGCGACGGTACCATTACATCTTCATTAACAGTTTTTCCCATAAAAGGTCAAATTTGAAGTGGAAAAGCGCAAGCTTTTTTTCCTACCAATATATTGAAGAGGTTCGCTCAGGGTCCCGTTTCCATGCATCACCTGTCCCCACGTTTAAAAGGGCAACAAATGGTGACAGTATGGAATTTTTTTGCATTTAATTTTTTAAACAGGAGACATTCATTTTTCTTTTCACATTGTCTGTAGATTTTTTTTTCTGATGCCCACCAGGCCGTAATCAACGCAGGATTTTTTTAATATAGGATTTTAATGGGGCATCCTGTGAGGATCCAACTGTGATTCAGTAATAATAGAGATACGAGACTAACTTTTTGCACCCCTCTACTCAGGCGACGCCGGGTAGCCGTTTCTAGTATTTAGTATATATATATTTTTATATAATTATATATATATTATAATTATTAATATTAAACAATCGTTGTTATAAGATAAGATGGTGTATGTAAGAATCTACGAACGTGTTTTTTTTTATTTAATGTTTATGAAATAATTGATTAGAATATAATAACCAGTAAAAAAATTTACCGCGGGAGTTTTCAGCTTCGTTGTTAGAAAAGAAGAATTCAGTTTCGATGCGATAACGATGGATACGTGGAAATCCTTAAATATGACTTTAATGGTTTGGCGCGTTTACAACTGACGCGAAGACACAGAATTCTTTCCGCTTCTATAAATGATTGATTGATACAATAACATTATCTTATTTATCAATGCAACAAACGCATATTTTAAGAAAATAACGGTAGGAAAATCCGACAAAATGTGAAGAAAAGTATTGGAAAAGTGAATAACGAACACAATTACATTTAGTTGATATTTCGCCTCTGTTGGTTTTAGAAGCTTCATCTGATGAAGCCTCTATCTTATTTATCAATTCACAAAATACAAATATTTAAGAAATAAAAGATTAGTAAAAATCGGACAAAATATGGGAAACATATTGGAAAAGTGAATAACGAACACAAATAATTACATCAATTTATATTTCGACTCTGTTGGTTTTAGTAGTTCATCGCTGATGAAGCTTCATATCTTATTTATCAATGCAATATAGATATATTCTAAAAACAACAGTTATTAGGAAAATCCGACAAAATGTGAAGCACCTTTCTATAAATGCTTGTTTGACTGACTATACAGA
The DNA here is from genome assembly GCA_023376005.1 of Doryteuthis pealeii. NCBI lineage: Eukaryota > Metazoa > Mollusca > Cephalopoda > Myopsida > Loliginidae > Doryteuthis > Doryteuthis pealeii. The sequence goes on from CM042163.1 coordinate 49,235,279, forward strand.
TGAGTGCTTCTCCATCTTCACGCAGAGCAGTCTAAACAACACTAGCAGTCATTGAGGTGTTAGAATTTCTTTTCTCAGGACCTACTGCTTGCAGACAAACCCCGAGACACTCCATCTATTATACTGGGAGTATATCATAACCCTGTTTACTTAGGACACACACGCATACCCCCCTTTCCCCCCATTTTTTGTCCCCCACTCTCTGGTTTAATACCCCCATTTGTTCTTATCAAATTTCTTTACATTCTGACTTTTAATTGTCAACCGGTGTAAATACTTGAAAAAGTACCGGTCGAAAAGGCTTCGTATCCCCTTTTATTTTAATATTTTATCATAATATAATATCACCTACCATTTTACATATGATTCCTCTACTTTTAGTAGTTTATATATATATATTATATAATATATTATATATATATATATATAGAGAGAAGAGAGAGTTACTTGTTGCTTCATTTTCTTCTTTACTACTTCTAGTGGCCATGTTTCCTCTTCTACTTCTTTTACTATCTTTGACCATCATTTGTCGTTGGTTGCCTATGTTCTGCTATGAATCGCTTCTTCTAACTGCTCTTCTAAGGGAATAGTTTTTAGATCATGCAATTAATTAACTCACAGACTTTTTTTTCTTGATCAAGATTTATTCCTCTAGTCCATTGTTTTTTTTCCGTGCGGGCGTTAATAACTACAGCAGAGAAATGCACGTGCTCTCTGCTTCAATTTGAGGTGGAAACTAATCCAATCTCTCTAAATCACGCTGAGCGCGAGATTCGCGCCTCTCGAGGGGGGGGTCAGGGTTACCAAAAACTGGTATTTTTTTGTCCCTTGCCCCCCCCCCTTGAATTCTCGCTACAGGGTCTGTCTGTCAACAATTTATGCTACACATAAATGTAACAATATTGATTAACTCCTACTGAATAGCAAGTTCGGTCCTCACTAATCACTAATAAATGAATAAAAAATATAAAAGCTTCGAGAAAATAAGTTCGGTGACAATATTGATATGAGATGTAAAGAAAGATCCAACCAAAGTGTACAATATTCATTTTTTATTTTAACGTATAAATTTAATACGAAGAAATAATAATAATAATAATATAATAATAATAATATATATAGTAGCAAACTAGCACAACGAGATACAAAAATAGACACGACTGGGTTGGGAAGGTGATCCACTGGGAATATGCAAGAAATTAAATTTTGACCACAAACAAATGGTATATGCATAAACCAGAATCTGTTTTGAGAACGAAACGCACAAAATTCTCTGGGACTTGAAATTAAAAGGATCACCTTCTCCGCAAGAAGGCCAGACCTAGTGTTGATTAACAAAAAAGAAAAGAATTGTCAACTGGTGGATTTTGCAGTGCAGCAGATCACAGGGTGAAGTTAAAGGAAATGAAAAAATTGACAAATATTGACCTTGCCAGAGAACTGAAAAAGTTATGGAATATGAAGGTGAAAGTTATACAATTGTAGTTGTGCACTTGGAACAGTCCCAAAGGATTAGAAAGGGCTGGAAAGTTTGGATCAGAGGAAGATTGAAACCATTCAGAACACTGCACTGTCTGCAATCTGCCAGAATACTCAGAAAGAGTCCTGGAGACCCGAGGAGACTGCTGTCACTCAGATTCCAGTGAAAGACCATCAGCTAACTGATGTAAAAACTAAAAGGAGTAAATAATAATAACAATATAATAATAATTGAAAAAGCTGTGGAATATGAGGGTGAAAGAGATACATGTAGTGAGCACTAGGAACAGTCCCAAAAAGCTTGAGGAAAGACTGGAATGACTGGAAATCAGAGAAAGAATTGAGATCATCTAGAAAACAGCATTGCTGAAATCAGCTAGAATACTCAGAAGAGTCCTGGAGACCTGAGGAGACTTGTTGTCACTCAGACTCCAGTGAAATACATCAGCTAACGCTGGTGTGAAAAACTCACAGGAGTGAAAATATAATAATAATAATAATAATATATAAAATATAATATAATATATTCATATTTCCTGAAAACTAACTTCTTTGATTTACACTATAAAAATTCATAATGTTTTATTGTTTTCCATTACATGCAAATCTTTAAATTCCATAAAATAAGCACAAACTTGTTACATACAGTATTTAATAGTTTCTGTGAACGAGATAGGGTATCTGTTATACTAGTACAATAAAAAACACCCTCCGGGCGATGTAAAAATAGATTTTTGAAACATAAGGGGTGGGAGTAAAAGAATTCAATGTCAGCGAGTTTGTACCCTAAGTAAGTAAAATCATCAAATTCATTAAAGGATTAAAAAAATAAACAATTTGAAATGTAACTTTAATATGTATTAAAAATAAAACAAACTATAATATAGATATATAATACCAGTCATGTATTATTAAAACTTGTTATAAAAAACAATGAATACTGTCTAATGCTGCATATTAAAATTTTGAGTGTATTTATTCTAAGTTATGACGATTTTGGGTAATGTGACGTAAGCAGTGACGTAATTTTTGTTACAGACAAAAACGTGAGCGAATCTCCATTATTAATAGATAATACTTTGCTGGGGCAGGGTTTCAATTTATGGAACAGTATACAGTTGTTAGGTTGGATGATACCAAATATAACACTATAGTGTCGGAGGATTATTCTATACTGGTCGTAGCACAGATTATAGAAGGAGAGCTGGTTCTATGCTTTCTCATCAACTCGGTTGGGTTAGATGATAACCAAATTACCTAAAGCTGTCAACGGGGTCAATCAAACAAAAAACAGGAACGCTTTCTGAAGATTATGTACAAATATATATACATTTATTGTCTATAATGGTTTAGTAATTTTGTTATAATGTTAGAAGAGCGAGGTAAATTCTTGTTCCGTTGATGGGCGATCGATCTACAGCTAGTTATATTTGTTAATTTATAATTTTTTGTTACCGAGTGGCAAGACGGCGGTGTGTATCGGCAATTATATTATTTAAAAAGTTGATGCAATAAATAAAAACTGGGGTAATTTTTGGATTCAGAGTCCAAAATTTATTCAAAAACAAATGTCAAATTTTAACCCAAGAAAAAAATTTTGTTGCAAAATTTATTATTTTCCATTATATGTAAATTTTAAAAACTTTCCATAAAATAAACACAAGTTTGTTAGATGATGTATTTTTTGTTTTTTTGAGAAAGGGTATCTTGTACCTCAAAAAAATTGATGTGATATTGAAAACCTGGGATCATTTTAGATTCAGAGAGGTTAAAAAAATAGTCAAAAAAAGTGTCAGATCCAACAGAACGAAAATTGTGTTGCCTGGTGTAATCGAATAATTTTAATCAGGATACAATCTTAATCGTATTATAACTGTGATAGTTGGTATTTCATTATATATATATATAATAATATATTTTATATATATAATATATTATATGGTGTGTATAAAAGTATCGAGATTGAAGCTGTATTTACCAAGATAGGAATGAACAATAAATGTAACGTATATTTTTTTCAGAGTAAAAGGTGTGTCAAAAAGTACAGATTTAAAGGTGTATTTACTAAGATAGAAATGAAGAATGAATGGAACGTTAATTTTTTAGAAAATACAAGGTGTATCAAAAAGGTCCGAAAAATCTTGATATTTTTTGACGCACCTTGTATATATATAATATATATATATATATATATATGACAAAAGAGAGAAAAATATAAAAAAGAGAAGGAAAAAAGAAGGGTTAAAAAGAGAAGAGGGAAAAGGGAGAGGAGAAAGAGAAAGAAAATAGAGGGAAAGGAAAAGATGAGAGAAGGAGAAGTGGAAAGAAGAAGTAGAAAAGAAGAGAAAGAAAAAGAAGATGAGGAGAAAAGAAGAAGAAGAAGGTGGGAAAATCAGAAGAAGAAGAAGAAGAAGAAGAAGAAGAAGAAGAAGAAGAAGAAGAAGAAGAAGAATGGGGAGTGATTAAGAAGAGAAACAGGATTGATGGAAAGATCAAAGGCCAACACCGCTTAGGACAATGAACATTGAGTAGTATTTACTTTTCGGGTAGGGTGTACCAGTGCATTCAGATTGGATTTGTAAGAGCAAAAGAAAGAAAAAAAAGAAAGGAAAGAACTGAAAAGAAAAAAAAAAAAAAAAAAAAGAAAACGAAAAAGAAAAAAAAAAAGAAAAGAAAAAGAAAAAGGAAAGAAAAGCAAATTAGTATGAACAGATAAAAAAAAATATCCTAAAATCTCATCAATACATTCATTATATGTGAACTTCCTCTATGAAAACGGTCGGCTGAAAGACGCTCAGACTGATCACGGAGTCAGTGCTGCTTTTAATCATTGGATCAAAAAAGAGGAGAAAAGACAACGCGAAGTTGACGGTGCTTAGCTAAAAGTGGTCAGCATTCGTCGTAGTAGGGGTGGATGGGCAATTAATTTTAAAGAGAAGTGCATTAATACGGAGAGAGAGAGAGAGAGAGAGAGAGAGAGAGAGTATATATATATATATATATATATATATATATATATATCAATAGTGTATGGTTATCACTATCTCGCTTGGGGAGTTGGTGGTGGTCCAAGATCTTGCGGTATTAGAGGAGTGTTCAATATCATTGATAGAGATTTCTTTCACAGACACAAAGACACACACAACCCCCCTCTCTCTCTCTTTCTCTCTCATACACACAGATATAATATAATATAACATAATATAATATAATATAATATAATATATATATATATATATATATATGTATATGTGTGTGTGTGTGTGTGTGTAGTATAGTAAGAAATTTGAAAAAAACACAGGTTTAAATAAAATGAGTGCTAAGTTTATTAGCCGTGTTTCGATCTGTTAAGTAGATCTTCTTCAGGGCATTTGTTGATCTTTCCAGCGTTCCTTCTTCAAATTTCAAAAATTTTGAACAAATTGATAAACAAGGACTATGGCAGTTTTTCTCGTTATTCTGTGATAAAAAAATTATTTTTCCTTATATCAATTGCGGGAGATATAGTGCGCGTATTCGAGCAAATGGAGATAGATATTATTAAGGATAATCACTGAGAATGGAACTCACTATAGAGACAATTCTTCCCAGCCATAGCTGTATCAGTGCTAATGTATGGCTGCACCACTTGGAACCTAACAAAGCGCCTAGAAAATAAGCTAGATGGGAGCTGCACAAGAATGCTGCGTGTGATCTTAAACAAATCGTGGAAACAATAAAACACAAGGCAGCAGCTGAACGGCCACTTGCCCCCGATCACACAAACCATCTGAGTGAAACGAACAAGACATGCTGGACACTACTGGAGAAGCATGAACGAACTTATAAGCGACGTTTTCCTGTGGAAAACAGCACTTGGGCATGACGTACATTGACCAGCTCTGCACGGATACTGGATGCTACGCAGAGACCTCCCAGGGGCAATGACTGATAGGGAATGTTGGTGAGAGATTGTCATGGAGATCCGTGCTACTAGCGTGACATAATGATGATGATTATGCTAACCAGGTTTCAAAATACCATTCACTGGCAGGTCACCAGTTGATATTTGTGTTACTTGGCACATCTTCACCAAACTGAGGTACCCAACAAGGTGTACGTTCTAAGTCTGCTAGGGTGGGCGACCCACACCCATCACAGGTGTTAAATTCATCAAAAAATATTTAGCTTATAGATCATATTGGGAAACTAGTTTATCTGTTATCTGTTATTAGAAACTCCGACGGTTGTCTTGGGATAGCAGTGTACCCTCACAGCAACTTGTATCATATGACACTGGGGAGGTGGCGAGATAATGGGAGAGTGACGTGAACAAGGGCTGGGGGGTGAGCGACATTCCATCCTATATTCGTTTAAATAATTAATGCCGATGTCATATTTTTGCAAGCAGTTATATGGTTTCAAGTAACGTGATAATAATCTTTTATAAACAACCAGAAGTGGCTACCCAGCGTCGCCCGAGTAGAAGGGGATGGGTGGTTGAAAAACACTGGTGTATTGGTTTGGTTTGTTTTCTTTTAAGATATACAAATGCTGGACATTTTTAAGTAGAATTTCAGTAATATTTCTATGTATTTTTTTTATCTTTAAATATCTTCGAATATAAATCAAATCTTCATAATTATTGCAGAAAACGCAAGAACTGGTGATATTTAATGTTTATATATATATTTATTTTGTCGTTAATTGTTTTATTTTCGTAGTCTTATCCGGACATACATACATACATACATACATACCAACTTACCTTTATATATTTATAGATAGGGTGCGCGTGGTGTAATGGTTAAAGTCATGGGAAATGGACTCGTCGCCCGAGTTCAAATCCTGGACGTGGTAATTGCATTTCACTTAGCGCTAATACCCTTGGGAAAGGTATGAATCCTACTCTCTCTCTCTCTAGCTATGGGTAAATAGTAGTGCAGACTGGGATCTTTAACCTTGGTTAGGCAACCAGTCTAGGAGAAGGAAAACTCTAAATTCAAACTTGTTGAACTCCGCTTAAGAAATTGACCTTGTGTCACATCGAGCTCGTGCGGAGGGGTTGATAAATATATATATGTATAGATAAAGATAGATTATATCCCGAAGTATCTATTCTTGATATAAATCCGCCGTTTCAGCTAGGACTGTAGAATAAACCGACTGCACCTCTGTAGAAGGGTAAGACCCACCCTACCAATGGGGCTATTTGTTAGCCGTGGGTGGCTATCCGTAATGCCTGAGTATAGGATTGTTGTGGCTGAGCGGTCTGCCCTTGCAAGTATATGATTGTCCATTCGTATTCTTCAAATTTTGTCTCATGCAATCACATGACTCCGTCAATTTTTGGAATTGAAAACTCAAATTTTGGGGATTGTCTAACTTTTATCATATCTGAACTTAGACAAAATTTCAGAAAAATTGAAGGGGGTGGGTGACATGGCCTGATGATTTGACATGGAATTACCCACCAGTGAACCTGGGAGTTGTAGGTATTTACTCAACCAGTTAACCACCTGTAGGATATGACACAAGGTCGCAAAAATGGGGCATCAATTCAGCTATTCAGTAGTAGTTCAGTACACCACGATGGGACGCTTAATACAAGAAGATAAAGCATATAGAGCACTAATCTAATTAACCATTATTACAAGACCCACTCGCAATGAGAGAGAGAGAGAGAGAGAGAGAGAGAGAGAGAGAGAGAGAGAGAGAGAGAGAGAGAGAACAAAGATATACAAAAAAAATAAAAGGGTGGTGGTGGTGGTGGTGGGCGAGAAATATGGGAAAAGGAAGAGAGAAAGAATATAGAAAAAAGGGAGAGGCAGATATATATATATATATATATATATATATATATATATATATATATATATATAGAGAGAGAGAGAGAGAGTGTGTGTGTGTAAACAAGAAGATAAAATAAGCATTCACCCATCCCCGTTTGTCATGGGTAGGATATGACATATGGTCTCAAATATGGGGCATCCAGCGCGAATCGAACTCGCTATTCAGTAGTAATAGATGTTGGTTGGTTGGTTGGTTGGTTCGATTTTACGTCATGTCAACCTATTGAATTATTTTATGCCGAAGACGTTTCTGTTTTATTCATTCTTCATGCGTACACAATATTTTAAAACTCATTTTTTAAATTCATTTTTTTCTATTTAAACCATAGATGGGACCCTAACAAGTACTACAACTCCGGGTCAGAGTAGCCAGTAGTAACGGAGCTGCGAGACTAGCATGCTAACCATTGCACCTCGATAGGACACTATACCCTGGTATCCCATCAGAAAGTGCATTCAACAGGAAGTTGATCATTGTTTTTGCACTGGCTGACCTTATATCTAAATAATAACAGTAGAAACGTGTGGGTGGGGTGAGCAGGGTGGTGTTGGTGCCAGGGGAGTTGATATAATTTCTATCGGTAGTTAATTTGACATTGAACGATGTTTTTCACAACAGAATTCAACGACCAGAAATGCCTTGTGCGTTTATCAGCGTAAATGCTTTTTGTTTGTTTGCTTCAAGACGTTAGAAGAAGAAAGCTCCCAAAATGGCGCCAAATAAATAAGACCAGCGCCCCCTATTGTCTGTTTGAGAAACTAGATGAAACAAACACTGACCAAAAAAACTATTGTCAGAATTTGATTAAAAAACTATTGAAGTGACTTCGCCTGGTGACTGAGATACAGTGGACCTCCCACTAGCGCCACATTTAGCCCTCCCTCTCCTCTCTCTCTCTCTCTCTCTCTCTCTATATATATATATATATATATATATATATATATATATATATACCAACTACTCCGCACGAGCCGAATGTAACACAAGGTCAATTTCTTAAGCGGAGTTTGACAGGTTTAAATTTAAAAGTTTTCTTTCTCCTACTGGTTACGTAGCCTACGTTAAAGAGTCCAGTCTGCCCTACTATTTATCATAGCTGGAGGGAGAATAGTTCGATACATATCTTTCCCAAGTGTATTAGCGTTTAGCCTATGTAAGGACCAAAGTGGAGTGTTGCATGTCATAGATTGCTCAGTCACCAGGGCCCCACCCTTTTTACCAGACTGGTTGGTTGGATTTTACGGCATGTCAACCCATTGGGTCGTTTTATGCCGAATACATTTTGTTTTATCAATTTTTTATGGGTACTCAATTCATTTTAAAAAATTAACCCATATATAGGACCCTAATAGGTACTACCACTCCGGATCACAGTGGACCTGGGAACAATGGTGGTGAAGAGATACTCCATATTCCTAGAGCTCCAGAATTGGAACTTCCCCTCAGATAGAGTTCAATGTCATACCCAAGACAATGACCTTCAGTCAAAGCCTTCTAGCTCGTATATGATAAAATAGTTGGGGTTTGCCATAAGGGCTATAGGATTGGGACAGTCATATAGGTGCTAGAGCTTAGTGTGACCAGCCGATTGATCGTAGGGGATTCTCCGACCACCTGCCAAGCCTATGTAAGGAGCACTGACGAAAAATATTGTTCTATTTTAACCCATAGTTGAGACCCTAACAGGTGTGCTACTCCGGGTCAGAGTGGACCTGGGAACAATGGGGGTAAAGGGATATTCCACATTCCTCAGAGCACCAGAACTAGAACTTAACCATCAGATAGAGTTTGCCCAGGACAATAAGACCCTCAGCCACTGCCTTCTAGCACATATATGATAAAAAGGGATGCGCGTAGTGTAATGGTTAGAGTTGTAGGAAATGGACACGTCGACCAGAGTTCAGATCCTGGATGACACTGTTTGCATTTCACAGCGCTAATACCCTTGGGAAATGTATGCATCCAATTACTCTCCCTCCAGCTATGGGTAATAGTAGGGTGGACTGGGGTCGTTAACCATGGCTAGGTAACCAGCCTAGGAGAAGGAAAACTCTGAATTCAAGCCTGTTAAATTCCGCCTAAGAAATTGACCTTGTGTCACATCCTGTTCATGCGAAGGGGCTGGTGAATATATGTATGATAAAAAGGGTTGGGGGTTACCATAAGGGCAACCAACCAACCCTTTGATTTCTATTTCATTCTGGTGGGTCCCCCATAGCCATCCAACGTTTAAAAGTCTTTATTTTTATAATTGAGTGTTTGTTTTTGCTTGTCTGGACCCAATAATTGTTATATAGTCTCCGGGGGTCCATATGGATCCCGGTTGAGTAGCTCTACTGATATAGATAGATATAAATGTATGATATATATATATATATATATATACCAACACCTCCGTAGGTCAATTTCTTAAGCGGAGTTTAACTTGTTTGAAATCAGAGTTTTCCTTCTCCTAGACTGGTTACCTAGCCATGGTTAAAGATCCCAGTCCGCCCTGCTATTTGACCATAGCTGGAGGGAGAATTTGATTCATGCCTTTCCCAAGGGTATTAGCGCAATGCAAACAGCTTCGTCCAGGAATTGAACTCGGGTCGACGAGTCCATTTCCAACGACTCTAACCATTAGACCAGATGCATCCATATATGATAATAGATATATAGATAACTATAATAGATAATTAAGATAGATTAAGATAGATAAAGATAATTATAATATATATATATATATATATATATATATATATATATATATATATATATATATATATATATATATATATATATATATATATATATAGTACCAATAGTCTGTCTTTTTTTCTCGGTTGTAATAGCAACAGTTTGATTTCTATTCATGATAGATTTCATACACAGGTCAGCTCGACGCATAATCGTGTTGTGAGTCGACGAAACTCGGATATGGTTGCTAGCAATTTGCATATCTTGTTGGAAGGCATTATATGTCCATCCCATCAGCTTTTTGTTCTCAGTGCACTTCAGGGTCTTCCCCAAGGTCTTTAAGATATGATGAGTAATGGGCCTTGTACTGTCATGTTGGCCCCTGGAGTGTTGGTAGGGAAGGGGGTTAAATTCGGTGTTTTCACTCTTCTAGAACCTATTCTGCCCTATCATTTATCTGTACCTTTACAGTGACATAAGTGAGAAGTGTGAACGATACATACATACATACATACACATATACACACATATATACATATATATCCACATATATATACATAATACTATACACACACATATACAATATTACACACACACACACACACACACACACATATATATATATATATATTGGTTTGGTGGTTGGTTTCGAAGGCTATCACAATGCAAGTGTAAAGAAAAAATAAGGTAACGATGGTGTTGTTTGTTAACCTGTAATTTTTTATTTTTATAATGATTCATTATAAAATATACGAATATGATTCATTATAAATATTATAATAATATAATAATATAATGATTGATTATAAATACTAGTACAAAATAAAAAACACCCTCCGGGCGATGTAAAAATAGATTTTTGAAACATATTGCCTGAGGGTGGGAGTAAACAATTCAATGTCAGCGAATTTGTACCCTAAGTAAGTAAAATCATCAAATTCATTAAAGGATTAAAAAATAAAACAATTTGAAATGTAAACTTTAAATAGGTATTAAAATAAAACAAACTATATATAGATATATAATACCAGTCATGTATTTATTAAAACTTGTTTTAAAAAACAATGAGGACTGTCAAATGTTGCGTGTTCAAATTTTGAGTGTATTTATTCTATGTTATGATGACGATTTTGGGTAATGTGACGTAAGCAGTGACGTAATTTTTGTTACAGACAAAACCGGAAGCGAATCTCCATCATTGATAGATTATAATAATCTAAGAATATAATGATTCATTATAAAATATAAGAATCATTATAAAAAAATACAGGTTAACAAACAACAACATAGTTACCTTATTTTTATTTACACTTGCATTATGATAGCCTTTAAAACCAACCACCGGACCAATATAAACACAATGCTTCAAGGAAATTATAAAACCCTTATATATATATATATATATATATATATATATATATATACCAAACTTGTTGGTAAATCCTCGCGGTGAGAAAAAAAACAGCAAATAGTTTGATTGTAAAAATATACTACCAAACATCAACCGGGAAGAAAAAATTTTTGTAAAAAAGAAAAGACCAAGACAATCGTACCAACAAAAAAATAATCTATTAGTACAATATTTTGGCCAAAAGAAAAAAACAATTTATATGCATATATATATATAAGATATATATATTCATACAAAACCGCCAGTAGACTAAAGCTAATAAGTAAAAAGAGCTCAGTACCTAAGTAGAGCAAATAATAAAGATAAATCTAATGAGTCAGACAAACCTACTAAAAGTTTCGCTTAATGCTCTTCAGGGCTAAGATCTTAGCCCTGAAGAGCATTAAGCGAAACTCTTAGTAGGTTCGTCTGACTCATTAGATTTATCTTTATATATATATATATATATATATATATATATATATATATATTGCAAGCAAATCATTATTTAAGCAGGGTTTGATAAAAATCATGGAACATATATATATATACATAACTTTTCCTTTTAGAAGTCCGTCGCAAACGACACTGACGTCTCTCCATGTCTTCAACAGTTGTGACCCTCTGGTGGCTAGTTAGGCCAATTTTAGACTTGCAGATTCGGTCACACACATTGCAGGGGAAAATTCCCATCTACATTTAGTGATTCATGATGACGAAGACGTCGCCGCTCTGCAGCCCTGGTAATCTCAATATTGAGCCGCTTAGCTCCTGTGCGGCAGGCGTAACGCCAACCCTGTCAGTTGGAGGTTAGCTCTTCCACGCTTGAAGTTGTGATGGTGCATTTCTTCAGCGTTGTCTTAATATGGTATTTGAATCGCTTTTGGGGTCCTCTTGTCCTCTGCGTGTCATCTGTGAGTTCATCGTTAAGTATTTTACAGGGTAGCCTGTTTGTAGGCATGCGGATGGTGTGACCCAACCATCGCAGTTGACGTTGCGATAGAATGGTCTCAACTGAGTCAATGCGTGCTCTGCTTTGAATTTCTGAGTGGGGGATTTTTTTGTCACCACTTTACGCCCAGTATGCGTTGGAGGCATTTGATGTGGAATGCCTCCAGTTTTTAACACACTAACCATAGCATCCCCACCTACTATACTACTGAATACACTTAGCAAAAAACAAAAAACAAACAAAGAATGAAAAAGAAAAAAATGAAGAAACAGCAATAAAGCCATACAAATGAAATGACTTTGGATATGGTTGAAAGCGTTTGAGTACAAATTATGGGACACCTCTAACACCGGGAATCCGATATAAGAAAATCTACAAGAAGGCTTGAACGTATACACTTAAAGATCACTAAGAAATATCCCGTCTTTTTTTAAAAAAATACCTGTTTGAATAACACACACACACACACACACACACACACACACACACAATATATATATATATATATATATAATTTTTTTTCAGAATACAAGGTGTGTTAAAAAGTACCGAAAATCTTGATATTATTTTGAAACCACCTTGTATATATATATATATATATATTATATATATATATATAGTTGTGTCATAGCCTTTAGATATGTACATGAAATAACCTAAGGTGTAAAAGTGTGTAAAAATGAAAATAATTTTAATACATTCCAATATATTTCAATTCATGACCCTCCAACAAAAAACACCCAAAATATACAAATTTCGTATTTTCAGTGTAGATTTACGGTGAAATGAAAATGGCCGACCAAAACAGACGGCTTCTTCAAAGTGAAACAATCAAGGGGAGGTTACTCTCATTTATGTAGCTAATGTTCAGATTACCATAATTAATTTATCTTAGATGTAGGATTTGACACGAGTAAGGCTCATCCGGAGAGTATCGAAATCACTAACCACTTGAAGCGAATTTGCGAGACTAGCTTGCCAACCGTTACACTACAACAAGACGCCCTTTCACTTCTTGAAGCGACAATGGCGGCAATTTAGCCGTCTTCCATTTAACAGGATATTTCTTTCACGATTTGCTTTTATAGTTCGGCAAATAAATGAAGGATCTTTCAAGAGATGAGCGGTTAACACTTGTTTGTTCATCGTTTAGTGGTTCTTTCTCTAACAATTCGCCATCATGGCGTCGTTATTCATGGAATTATGGGTAAATCTGGGAATGGCGGGAAGAAGATCGTCTGCAGGAATTGATTTGATGGGAGCGCGTGATGCCTGTAGATTAATGAGCGAGGATCAGTAAAGATTTGCTTTTAAAAAGGGGATATTAATATAGGGGAGGGGACATTTACATAGGAAAGACAATAAGGATTAGTAGAAAAGCATAGAAAAAGAACAAAAATACGAAAAAAAAAAAAAAAATAGAAAAACAAAACCTAGTTTGATCAAGAAGGGAGAGAAATAAGTGGTGAGAGGGAAGGTAAATGTGGTAGAGGCGGAGATGGGAAGATATGAAGAGATAAGACTAAAGGAAGGAAGGAGATAGATAGATAGATAGATAGATAGAGAAGAGAGAGAGAGATAAGAGAGAGAGAGAGAGAGAGAGAGAGAGAGAGAGAGAGAGAGAGAGAGAGAGAGAGAGAATGGAAGATAAAAAGAGGGAGATAGACTGAGGAGAAGGGAAGATAATGAGAGAAAGAGAGAGAGAGAGAGAGAGAGAGAGAGAGAGAGAGAGAGAGAGAGAGAGAGAGGGAGAGAGAGGAGGGAACAGAAAGTTAGATAGAGAGAGGGAGGAAATAGAATGAGAGAGAGAGAGTGGGTGGGCGAAATAGAATGGGGAAGAGGGAGACAGAAAGAGAGAGAAAGAGAATAATAAGGAGAGAGAGGGGAAGGAAGAAGAGAAGAGAGAGAAGAGAGAGAGAGAGAGAGAGAGAGAGAGAGAGAGGAGGGAAATAGAATGGAATAGACAGAGAGAGAGAGAGAGAGAGAGAGAGAGAAAGAGAGAGAGAGGGGGATATAAACGAGAGTGTGGAAGAGAGGGAGAAAGAGGAGAAATAAAGAAAGCAAGAAGAGAGAGAGAGAGAGAGAGAGAGAGAGAGAGAGAGAGAGAGAGAGAGAGAGAGAGGGTGGTGGCTGGTGGTGGGTTAGGAACACAGTAAGAAGTGCCAGAAAAAAATGAGTTCAATCGAGGTGGGAATTCGAAGGATGAATCAGCAGGCTGTGGGATTTGAAACCGGGATGAGTCAGACAAACGGTGGCTACCAAATAAGTGTCTCAGAATTATTGACCAGTATTCAGGAAATATGAATCAGTCGGGTCACACACTATGTGTGCGCATGCGTGCGAGTGGAGGTTGAGGGACCAACGAAAATGCGGGCAAAGAATATCGACCTGATGTTCCTGTTGAAAGGCTAGGGTTTTAAAATGGTTCGCTGACCACCACAGGGTGTGGCTGGTTTGGCCATGGAGATTTCGAGAAGAAAGACAAAGAAAGAGAAAAAAAAGAAAGAAAGGAGGTTGTTTGTTGGAGTTTTTTTCCCTGGTGATTGTTGATTTGCCGCCAAAACTGAGACACACACACACACAGAGACCAGGAGACAAATGAAGGACACATACATGGCGAGAGAGAGAGAGAGAGAGAGAGAGAGAGAGAGAGAGAGAGAAGAGAGAGAGAGAGAGAGAGAGAGATGCGGGTACGCACGCACACACATAAACAAAACACATACATACACAGACTGGTAGACAAATAAAAGTTACACACTCAAAACACACACACACACACACACACACACACACACACACAGGGAAACAAATGAAACACACATACACACACATGCACATACAAACCGCACAAATGAAAGACGCTAACACACGTACACATACAGATCGGGAGACAAATGAAAGATACATACACACACACATACAAAGACGCACACACACACACACACACACACACACACACACACACACACACACACACACACACATGAACAAATTAAATGATTCGGAATTATCTCTTCAGATAGAAATGAAATGGACGCGTTCGTTATGAAAGAAGCATTCGGGTTTAGACTGTCCTACTGTCAATATTAAACAAACAAGATAGAGAGAGAGAGAGAGAGAGAGAGAGAGAGAGAGAGAGAGGAGAAGAGAACGAGAGAGAGAGAGAGAGAGAGAGAGACAGGAGGAAGAGAACGAGAGAGAGAGAGAGAGAGAGAGAGAGAGAGAGAGAGAGAGAGAGAGAGAGGAGAAGAGAGAGAGAGAGAGAGAGAGAGAGAGACAGGAGGGAGAGAACGAGAGAGAGAGAGAGAGAGAGAGAGAGAGAGAGAGAGGAGGGAAACGAGAGAGAGAGAGAGAGAGAGAGAGAAGAGAGAGAGAAACGAGAAGAGAGAGAGAGAGAGAGAGAGAGAGGAGAGAGAGAGAGGAGGGAAACGAGAGAGAGAGAGAGAGAGAGAAGGAGGGAGAGAAGAGAGAGAGAGAGAGAGAGAGAGAGATAGAACGAGAGAGAGAGAGAGAGAGAGAGAGAGAGAGAGAGAGAGAGAGAGAGAGAGAGGAGAGAGAGATGAGAGAGAGAGAGAGAGAGAGAGAGAGAGGTGTGTTTTTGGTATTTATTCTTCATTTTCAGTATTCAATTAAGACGGTGGGAAGTAAGTTCATTCCTTTTATTGTTTGTTTGGATTTTTAACGTCAGAAGCGAGATGGAGACGAAAATCAACATTTCGCATTGGGAGACGCTGATTGGCTAAATTTATTTTGTTAAACAAATATGTCCTTTTTGCATACTAACGAACGATTATTTGCAATTGTTTCTCTCTACACTTAAACTGGCATATTTATCTCCTATCATATACGAAAGGGTGGTGAAAAGCTCTCGGTCCGATTAAAAAGGGAATAACCTAGCCATGAAAAGTATATGTGTTACATAATAGACCCCTCCAACCTCCGCGGTAGTAGGGGACGTGATTGACAGGTCCAGGTCAAAAGTTCAATTGTTGCCGGAGCCGGCATGGCTACAGTGAAGAACTGTTGAAAATCGAATGGGTTTCGGTGGTTGACTGTAGGCAGCCATCTGAGACCTTAGGAGATTTAATTAAATTTATTGACTGATTTTAATGGCATAGGGGTTAGGTATTTGCGTTCATCTAATTTTTGTGTAGTTTGCTTTTTTGCATAGTTATGATACCAATTGTTCCTATCTAATACAAATAATTTGCACACTGTTATATAGTTTCAAGTATTCCTATCTAATATTAATAATTATATAGTTTCAAGTAAATATTTCTGTTTGATAATAGCCATTTGTTTACACACAGTTGAATGGTTTCAATTCACTAATATTAATCCATAACTAAACAGTTATCGCTTCAAGTAACTATTCTTAACTAGCAGGACCGGTGGATATACCACAGTATGATAATTTGATTATTACAACAATTGATATGTTTACTTAAGAGCTATTGCCAAATATGAAAATTATTTTCCTTTCTTACATATACACATTCGCTACCGCCAGGCCAGATTAGCACAAGGTCTTTTTACGCGGGGATTTTCATGGGGCATCTACTGAGGATCCTACTCACGATTCAGTAATAATGGATCTGCGAGACTAGCTTCTACCTAGGTGATGCCAGTTTCAATTCACTTATATTAATCCATAAGTAAACAGTTATCACTTCAAGTAACTATTCTTAACTAGCAGGACCTGTAGATATACCACAGTATGATAATTTAATTATTACAACAATTGATATGTTTACTTAAGAGCTATTGCCAAATATGAAAATTGCTTTCCTTTCTTACATATACACATTCACTACCACCAGGCCAGATTAATAGAACCTCTTTTTACGTGGGGGATTTATGGGGCATCTACTGAAGATCCTACACACGATTCAGTAATAATGGATCTGCGAGACTAACTTTAAAAAATCCCCCTTCTACCTAGGCGACGCCAGTTTCAATTCACTTATATTAATCCATAAGTAAACAGTTATCGCTTCAAGTAACTATTCTTAACTAGCAGAGCCTGTAGATATACCACAGTATGATAATTTAATTATTGCAACGTTTGGTATGATTTGATTGGATAGCCACCAAGAATGAATAAGACAAAACGTCTTCGGCATGAAATAAACCCCAAAAAGTAAAATTCAAGAATCTATCCATCCTATTTTGTGTTTTACTCAGTAAGTTTTTACTGTTAGTTTAAAGCCATTGTATCGTTGAAGAGACCTCGTTGCACATAAAAATATTTTTTCTCCCCCACTCGTCAAAACTATATCTACCACCCATCAAAAAATTGCATTAAAAAGCGGCCTCAATGGTGTCGTGAACTGTAAATAGTAGTACTTGAAGCCATATAATTCGAAGTAAACAAATGATTATAGACAAATAAGTGCAGTGTAATATCGAAAAATATAGTTATAATTGTAATCATACATTGACAAATGAATCAAATCTCAGCATTAAATAATCCATACGGAGTTGATTTGTATAAAACATATATCTAAGGTTGGTGTGTTGTCTCCCTTTTCAAACCAACCAATCACTGGCCCACAATCTTTGGCGCCAGAAATCAAAGATAAGTATCTTTCTTTTTTCCATATCCGGTCCTCGAACAAGGCGGGCATCAACTTGTTACTGCTATTTTATCTGAATAGAAAACGAGGAGAGCCATTTGTGAGTACGAAACGATTCGTGTGGCCATTTTATGACTATAGGTTAGGGCAGTTTAACAGTGGAGATTCCACTGTGGCATAAAGTGTAATCCTTTCTTGAAGTAGAAATATGTAGTATCAGTTTTAATCCTTGTCAGTGTTAAAGAATTGTAAACTCCTTGTCAGTTGGTCCGTGTTAATGAATTGTATAATCCTTGTCAGTTCGTCTGTACATTCAACGAGCAATTGAGCGACACTTTATCAACACCTTTAAATAGTAAATCAAATACATGTTTGAGCGTTTTGATTGGCCAATTCAGCTAACGCAGTTTGGAAGAGTTTATAAATTAACGTTGTGATCTTCAGCACAACTTATATACAAAAATAAACCCAACACTTTAACATAGCCATTTAACAGGGACTTCAGTTAAATGGACTTATATTCATTTATATTTATATAATATAGCCGCAAACAGTACAATTTGTTTGCAATTAAAAATATTACAACTGTATTTTCTTTATGTATGAATGTAATACAATATTCTCCAAAACTCCAAGTTGTTTCATGTGCTTCCTGTTACTGACTTATACTTTCACCTTAATCACCATAAAGTAAAGTAAATAAAGTCGTCGAGGTGGCCTAAAGTCGATAACAGCCAGACAATGAGGGAATCTATCCCCTTTTCACTGGCGCTAGACCAAGGAGATTGTTTTTAGCATCTGAGGCGGGGCGCCACACCTACCACCAGCTCCTCACTTTATCGCAGAGATCCCTGTGCTACCCATTTGCTGAGTCGGTGAGCACCGGTATCGAACCAGGAACCTTTTCGGTTTCCCAGCCGAACACTCTATCAACTGAACTAAACCGGCCCTACAAAATACAATATAGCCGCTAACAGTACAATTTGTTTGCAACTGAAATATTACAACTATATTTTCTTTATGAATGAATTGTTAAGTAATTGGCCGCCATCCTTGGCCAGTTGTAAAAGAACTTAAAGTAAATAAGTAAGTAAGTCAATAAGTCCTGTGGTATAGTGTCCTTTAGGTCCGACGTCCAAGAAGATCCAAGTGTCAGTGAGATAAGATTAAAATCGGCAAGTATAAATACACCAACAGCAGCAGCAGCAGCAGCACTGCCAGTGATTGGATAAGAAGGCTGGTCACATGGTAGTCGACGAGTCTATAAGTAGAGGTGACCATTTGCCTCATGCCTTATATACATAATGGTGTAATGGTTAGCAAGGTAGATTCACAGACCATTGTTAATGAGTTCGATTCTCATTGGGCGCCCCATGCTTCTGGCTTTGTGCCACATCTAAGCTAAGCTTAGTAAATAACTATATACATAAAAAATTCCAACAACAATATTCTCCCAAACTTCAAGTTGTTCATATGCTTTCTGTTACTGAGTTATATTTTCACCTTAACCACCATATTGCGGTCTGATAAATCACTATATATGCCGTTAAATAAATGAACTCAACCAAACTGACAAAGGTGGTGTAAATATGCCCAGCCGTTTGTGAGTACGAAAACTTTAACATAACCATTTACCAGGGACTTTAGTTAAGTTGACTTTTATATTTATTTTATAATATATTTATAACATAAAAGGCCGGGTTAGCTCAGTCGGTAGAGCGGTCGGCTAGAAACCGCAAGGTTCCTAGTTCGATACAGGCCCTCGCCAACTAAGCGTATGAGTAGCACAGGGATCTGTGCAATAAAGTAAGGAGCTGATGGTAGGTGTGGCGCTCCACCTCAGACGCAAAAACAATCTCCTTGGTCTAGCGCTATTGAAAAGGGGATAGACTCCCTCGCTGATTAGCTGATACCGACATTAGGCCTCCCCGACGACTTTACTTTACATATGTATCTATATTATCTTATAATATTCTTTTTTATTTATATATGATGTAATATAGCTGCAAATAGAATAATTTGTTTGCAACTAAAAATATTACAACTGTACCGAACACTCTAACAACTGATTTTATAAAAGTGTTATATTAATTATAATTACTAGCAAATATAATTACTAGCAAATATATGCACCCTCCGGGTGCAAGTATTTTAGTTAAATTTTATAATATAATATCATATTAAATTTTAATGAAACTGAATAAGAATGTAGATAAAAAGATTTTGAACAGAGGGGGTATGATTGAAAAATAGAACAACTTTGAAACTAACTCTTCCATCATTTTCCGTTACTCCCGTCTTTCATTGGTAAATTTTCCTAATTAAACTGTTTAGTTAAAATAGGAAGTAAAGAATAATATTACAGTTATTTCTTCTTGTTAAGGGATTTCTTTTAAGATTTATTGAAGAGATTTTTGCTCATATTCAATAAGATAAAACCAAACAATTAGAAATCAATAATACTAAGCATATATTTATTAAAATCAATTTTTTAAGATCAATATGCAAATTAGCCTCCCATTCATACTGTAAACTCTATTTTGTTGTATATATAAATACAATTTCATGTTATTAGTATGTAGATATGGTCAACAGTGTAAGTAATGTAAAACCAATTTTATTAATAATTAAGGTTTGAAAAAAATAAAATCTTGGAGAATATGATATAAATAACTAAAGAATTGTGACTTTATAGTAATATAGTTTCGGTTACAGACAGACAAACCCACAATCTCCATTATAATAAGAAGATATGCTTGCTCTGTCATTGATACTATGTACTCTTTTCTTATAAATATAGCAAGCTATATTATCAATACTAGCAAAACACCCCCCCGGATGGTGTAAAAATACATTTTTGAAAGATATTGTCTGAAGGAGAGAGAGGTAAAAATTTAATGTTAGAGGGTTTGTATCATAAGTAAGTAAAATCCAATTTATTAAAAAAAAAAATAACACAATTTGAAATGGAAACTTAGTTCTGATAACTTTAAATATATATTAGAACTAGAAGCGGCTACTCGGCGTCGCCTGGGTAAAGGGGGGGGGGGGTTAAAAAAGTTAGTCCTGCAGATCCATTATTAGTGAATCGTGAGTTGGATCCTCGTAGAATCCCCAATTAAAATCCCTACGTAAAAAAAGACCTTGAATTGATCCAGCCATTCTGCAAAGAAATGTTAACGTCTACTATTCAAAATATTCAAAACGCAAAAAAAAAAAAAAATCCATGATGTTATCAGTTGAATTTTATTTTTTTGATTATCTTCATTAATATAAATCAAATCTTCATTATATTTGCTCAAAAACCAAGCCCTAGTGATATTGAATGTATATACATATATATTTACTTTGTCGTTAATTGTTTTATTTTCGAAGTTTCCTCCGGACATACGAATACACACAACTGCCCTTTATATAAATACTATCAGCGGCTACCCGGCATCACCAGGGTAGAGGGGGGACTTTTTAAAAGTTAGTCTCGCAGATCCATTATTACTTATCATAAGTTAGATCTTCACTGGATGCCCCATCAAATCCCCATGTAAATATATAACAATATCATAATAAAATTTAATTCAATAATTTACAATTAAAAAAGATATATACAATATAAATGAGGCGATTAATTCAATCAATCAACATCATATTTCAATTACCTTCTGTTACTATACAAATTTTAATTATTAAATATCTTCCCAAATATAAATAAAATCTTCATTATCTTTGCTCAAAAATCAAGCCCTGGTGATAGTGAATATATATATATATATATATATATATATATATACACACGCACACACACACACACACACACACACACACACACACACACACACACACACACAACACATATATATATATATATATATATATATATATATATATATATATATATATATATATATATACACTTTGTCATTAATTGTTTTATTTTCGAAGTTTCTTCCAGACATACATATACACACAACTGCCCTTTATCATGGATCCTCCCGTCGATTTCGACGTATGAGTGTTCATACAATGAACATCCACACAGTGATTTGATTATAGTGGTGAAGGGCTGTGTTGGACCATCCACACTTTTTGGCATAGTCGATAGGAAAGAATTGGTGCATCAAGGGTTGCCACAAACCCAATCAACGACCGACCTCAGGGATTTTGAATTCAGAGTTATCCCTCTCCTAGACTAGTTACCTACCAAGACTGAAGGGCCTAGTCTGCCTACTATTTGACCCATAGCTGGAGGGAGAATATATGGATGCATACCTTTCCCAAGGGTATTAGCGCGATGTGAAATGCCAACAGTTTCGTCTAGGAATTGAACTCGAATCGACGAGTCCATTTTCCACGACTCTAAACACTAGCCCACGCGCCATGTATGTATGTATGTATGTATGTATGTATGTATGTATGTATGTATGTACAGATAGATAGATAGATAGATAGATAACACAAATATATAGATATATAATACCGGGCATGTATTTATCACAACTTGTTTTTAAAAAATAAAGAGGACCGTCTAAGGTTGCATGCTCAAATTTTGCGGCCTAAATCACCATATATGCTGTTAAATAAATGAACTAAACCAAACCGACAAAGGTGGTGTAAATATGTCCACCCTTAAGACAAAACTAAAGGTAACTTATTTCTATCACACTTTAAACAGGTTGTTTTCGTTTTGATCTTTTCTTTTTAGCACAGTTTTGCGTAAACAGTCACATCTACTCAACCCCGCAAAACAGTTGCGCTAACTAAGCGAGAAAAAGACTTACGGTGATTCTTGGTCTAAACTTAGGTAGTTTTACTATAACCCACTTCTTTGTTTGACACTGAACTACGATATCAAATATTGGAGAGAGAGACATCTCTCGTCTTATTATTATGTATTTATTTTTAGGAATGTTCGTCTTCTCTCATGCCACAGATCGTTGATGTTTCACGCTTTAAATGAAAGCGAACGTGTGAA
>CM042163.1:49263155-49295655 GCA_023376005.1 Doryteuthis pealeii
GAGAGAGAGAGAGAGAGAGAGAGACAGACAGACAGACAGACAGACAGAGACAGAGACAGACAGACAGACAGAGATAAATACATGGATAGATAGATAGATAGATAGAAGAGAGAGAGAGAGAGAGAGAGAGAGAGAGAGAGAGAGAGAGAGACATACAGACAGACAGACAGACAGACAGAGGAGAGAGAGATTAATACATGGATAGATTAATACATGGATAGATAGAGAGAGATAGAGAGAGAGATAGAGAGAAAGAGAGAGACATAGATACATAGATATATAGATAGAGAGGGAGATAGAGAAGGAGAGAGATATAGAGATAGAGTTAGAGATAGATAGATAGATAAATAGATATATATATATATATATATATAGAGAGAGAGAGACATAGATAGATAGATAGATAGAGAGGGTATATATATATATATATATATATATAGAGAGAGAGAGAGAGAGAGAGAGAGAAATGGAATGAGATAGACTTTTTCTTCCCCACCCCAACCATTTTTTCTCGTTTTTTCATTCCTCCCGTCTGTTCAGAGCTTTCAGCTGGTGGTTCAGAATACACCGAATGTTTAAGGAACGAATCGTGGTGGCTGAGTAGTCAATGACATGCAATACTCCACTTGGGCCCTTATTTAGGCTAGACGAGCGGTCGGAGACGCCCCCTCTCACAAATCAGCTGGTCACGTCAAGCCCTAGAATCAATGGATTAACATGCCGTAAAAAAACAACCAACTAACAAACTCTGTCTGTCTGTTTGTCTCTCCCATGCGTTATATATCGTGATTTTACCCAATCTCTTACTGGTTTTATTCTACCCCAATTTTTTTGTATTCCTTTTCTTCTCCCACGTTCTCTTCTAGCTTCTTTCGCTTTTGACTTCAACTCCTTCTCCACAACTACGCACTTTTACCCAGTACTTTCCACTTTTTTTTTCTCGACAAGAACGATGGTGTATACAGACGCTCATATTCTCACATGCGTGCGCACATGACAAATGTATGATACATTTTTTCCACGTTAACAAAAAAAATAATTCAAAAGAAGTTGCTTTCAGTATCAAAGCAGGCACCCACATTATCCCCATCCCTACCGAATACCGCCCGACCCCCGCTAAAAAGAAACTACCAAAAAAGGTCATTTCCAAAGGTCAAAACTTAGGCCGACCCTAAACAAAGCGCTTGTGGAACAATCTACATTTATTTTTGTTATATTTAAAAAAAAAAAAAAAATGTCCACCATTATCTTGTTTACTAGTCGGCCATTTTGTTCAGCTCTGTGAACATACAGTCGGACACAGCTCCACTCCGTATATACTACAAAGATCAGGATATTAGTCAAAAATTTTTCCTAACGTCTATTTCGTCCTCAAGGCTTTTTTTTGTAAGTAGTAAATAATCAAGTAAAAAAAAAAAAAAAAAAAAAAGAAAAGAAAAAAAAAAGAAGAGAAAAATCAGACGGTAGACCATGTTTGTTGGTATGGGCTCATTACAGGCAATTCTTTGGCTTGATATGTTCAATTCGAATTGTTAGGGGGTCAGGAAAGAGTCCAAAGAGGGCAAGGATCCCTGAAGCTTTTGCTTCGACATGAACCAGTTTTGTGCGTACGTGCATATGTGCGTGGTTGCCTAACGGTTATGAGCACGGAAACCGGAATCGGTGAGCTGATTTTGAAGTCCAACTGAAACTAAAGTTCTCATTTTGCTCCACTGCCCACGGAAAAGTATTGGGTACCAATGCAGAATAGCGTGCAAGAGATAATATCATTAGATTACGTATAACAAGCATTATATTTCATAACATTTCCCGGAAATACCCGAAACCTTTGCCGGTTAGGGTTAGAGTTAGGGTTAGGGTTAGTTTTAGGATTAGTTATAGGGTTAGGGTTAGGTTTAGGCTACTTCGTAATCTAATGCTATTTATACGTAAAATGCTATTCTAAGGATATCATCTCTTGTGCACTATTCTACATTTGTACCAAGTATTGAATCCATAATGACTAAGTTCTGTTCTATCGCTAGATGTTATTATTTTGGGTGTTATTTTTTAATCACATTGATAGTAATTTCCGAATTAGATGATCATTTCGGAATTATTATTATTATTATTATTATTATTATTATTATTATTATTATTATCTCCATGAGAGTTTATCACAACCATCTAAGCTGGTGGTTCACTGAAGGATGAGTGACAGCAAGTCTCCTCAAATCTCCATGACTCTTCTGAGTATTCTAGCTGATTTTTTAAAACTATGCTGTTGTTTGGATGGTCTCCATTCTTCCTTGGATTTCCAATTCCCCCAATCTCTTTTCCAAACCATTGAGGACCGCTCCAAGGGCCCCAATTACAATTAGGACGACCTTTAACTCTCATGTTCCACAGTTTGTTCCGCTCTCTGGCCAGGTCCAACTATTTTTTCGTTTCCTTTAACCATCACTTTGTGATCCACCGGGACAGCAAGATCGACAAGAAGACAAGTTTTCTTCCTCTCAATTAACACTAGGTATGATCTCCTAGCCGGGATTAGGTGATCCATCTGTATCTCAAAGTCCCAGAGGATTTATGCGTCTCATTCTCTAGAACAGCATTCGGTTTGTGCATTTACCATTTAGTAGCATGGTGAAAATTGGATTTCTTACACAATTTTCAATGTACCACTTTTCCCATCCAGTCGTGACTAGTCTTGTACTCTCTTTGTGCTAGTTTGCTGCATTTGCTTTTTATATGATTAACCGTTTCGTCTTTGTCTCCATATGACAGAGAACACAAGTTGAGTGGCGGGCATGAAAACTTACCGTATTCCCGAAGGAAGCGGGCTAGGCTTTGTCTGGCGTGTAGGACTGACCTAGGATCGCACCCGCGTCCTTTAGAATGCGAAAAGGCGACACTATGGCGCAGGCACCAAAATCGAGATGCCACTGTCCCGTATGTGAACGCCAGATGCCCGGATGATAGCTGCAGGCATTCCGGCAACTGGGGTTGAATTGACAGTCCGGTATGTGAAGCACAGACGCCCGGATGATAGAAGCAGACCTGTGTATAAATAGAAGGAAACACCCAACAGCGGGGAGGGCAGAAACGAGTGTTGCTACGGTAGCTGCTAGAGGATTCGACGACGACGAAGGAAAAGAAGAAGAAGTCGGTGTTTGCAAAGAGAAAGTTTAGCCTACGAGAAGGCATTGGACTTGCTTCTTTTTGGCCCCCTGCCTCAACAAAAACTTGTTGAGTTAAATCTTTATTTCCCCCCTCTTATTTTTCGTATAGTCCACTCATTCTACACTTGTCATTCTGTTACGTCTTATCAATATTCGCTTTGATATAGTTTGTTCTTATGGCATTGTCTTCTACTGCAATTATGAGAGATTCAGTTTCTCCCTTGAAGTTTCTCCTTCTTAGCCATATCCATGTCTTCTTCTAATGTGATATTTCTTCAGTTTGTTGCTTGATGTGCCCATATAGTTATTATTTTCACTCCTTTTGAGTTTTTCACATCAGTGTTAGCTGATGGTATTTCATTGGAGTCTGGGTGACAACAAGTCTCCTATTATTATTATTATTATTATTATTATTATTATTATTATTATTATTTACTCCTTTTGAGTTTTCACATCAGCGTTAGCTGATGGTCTTTCACTGGAGTCTGAGTGACAGCAAGTCTCCTCACGTCTCCATGACTCTTCTGAGTATTCTGGCATATTGCAGCAGTGCAGTATTCTGGATGGTCTCAATTCTTCCTCTGATTTCCAGATTTTTAAAACCCTTTTCCAATCCCTTTGGGACCGTTCCAAGTGCACCAACTACAATTGGTATCACTTTGACTTTCATATTCCATAACTTTTTCAGTTCTGTGGCAAGGTCCAGGTATTTGTCCATTTTTTCATTTTCCTTTAACTTCACCCTGTGATCTGCTGGAACTGCAAAATCTACCAGTTGAACAGTTCTTTCTTTTTTGTTAATCAGCACTAGGTCTGGTCTTCTTGCTGGGATAAGGTGATCCGTTTTTATTTCAAAGTCCCAGATAATTTTATGCGTTTCGTTCTCAATAACAGATTCTGGTTTATGCATATACCATTTTGTTGTATGGTCAAAATTTAATATTTTGCATAATTCCCAGTGGATCACCTTCCCAACCCAGTCGTGTTTATTTTTGTACTCCCGTTGTGCTAGTTTGCTACATTCGCATAGTATATGGTTTACAGTCTCATCTCTATTACCACGTAGTCTACATTTACTATATTATTATTATTATTATTATTATTATTATTATTATTTGACGTGACTGACTTAAAAAAAACCTATACATATATAATAAAAGTAAAAGTAAATAATCACGTGATTAATGTTGTTTCAACCCCCAATTGGCACGTATTTGGATTCCCCTGAATGGAATCCATCTTGAACGATTAACAGAAAGCATTACACAGAATAAATTATGTAAAAAAAAAAAAAAAATCCCCAAACCAACAACCTTTCATTTAACCGCTTGTACGATCGTTAAAGTCATCTTTGTCTTCATAGCAAACCAATCAAAATGAATAATGGGTTTAATTAGTTTTACTGAGTCACTTTTCAGCTTTTTTCAAAACATTATTTCATTTTATTGAAATTCATTTATTTTGTCATAATTAACTAAATCTTATTAAATTGTTTTTTTTTTCTTTGAAAATTATATTTCTGATGGAGTATAATTCTATTACATGTATTTTATTTATTTTAAATTTTTTAGATTGTGTCAATGAAGTAGAATGATACTGAAGGAGTTTGTCGGCAAAACGAAAAGTCAATTCAAATAACCTCCGAAATGTTAAATAGAAAGAAAGAAATGCAAAGAAATGCAAAGAAATTCAAAGAAATGTAAAGAAATGCAAAAGAAATGTAAAGAAATGCAAAATAAATGAATGTCAGGGTTACCAAGAAAATTTGTCTGAAATATGATAACCAAAAGGAAAAAGAAATTAATGATTGGAACACCATGTCAGCGGAAAATAGAATACTCTGGCTGTATATCATACAAAAAAGTGGGGTCCTGGGTATGACTTAAAACTGCTTCTGATAGTGAGGTTCCAGTTTTGGAAATCTGGGGGAGTATGGAGTAAGCCTTCATTGCCATTACTCTTTGGTCAAATCTGGCTCGTATCTATTAGAGTATTATTATTGGGTCAAATATATCTGTTTAAAAATCGTTCATATTCGACAGAAACGCGAACAATATATATATATATATATATATATATATATATATATATATATATATATATATATATATATTCATTAAAATTTACAACCACGTTTTCATTGCAGTAGCATAAGCAGTTAATCCAAAAGGGCTCAATATATCTCGTAAAAATATACACCATTTATAGTTGTAGAAAAGTTTTTCTCTCTACCACGGGACAAAACGATTATTTTTAGGAGACATAGACAAAAATAATTCTAAACAAGGCAAGTATGTATAATATTAGCTACCTAAATTTTTTCTAGTTCTCCTGAGGAAGGTGTACCTTAAACACCGAAATCGTGATAGAGAGAAAAACTTTTCTACAACTCTATATATATATATATATATATATATATATCATACAAAAAGTGGGGCCCTGGATATGACTCTAAACAGCTTCTGATAGTGAAGTTCCAGTTCTGGAAATCTGGGGTAGTATGGAGTAAGCTTTCATTGCCATTACTCCTTGGTCAAATCTGGCTCGTATCTATTAGGGTATTATTTTTGGGTCAAATATATCTGTTTAAAAAATCGTTCATATTCGACAGAAACGCGAACAATATATATATATATATATATATATATATATATATATATATATATATATATATATTATAATATATTCAGCAAAATTTACGACCACGTTTTCATTGCAGTAGCCTAAGCAGTTAATCCAAAAGGGCTCAACATATCTCGTAAAATATACAGCATTTATAGTTGTAGAAAAGTTTTTCTCTCTACCACGGGACAAAACGATTATTTTTAGGAGACATAGACAAAAATAATTCTAAACAAGGCAAGTATGTATAATATTAGCTACCTAAATTTTTCTAGTTCTCCTGAGGAAGGTGTACCTTAAACACCGAAATCGTGATAGAGAGAAAACTTTTCTACAACTATATATATATATATATATATATATATATATATATATATATATATATAATACAAAAAGTGGGGTCTTGGATATGACTCTAAACTGCTTCTGATAGTGAAGTTCCAGTTCTGGAAATCTGGGGGAGTATGGAGTAAGCTTTCATTGCCATTACTCCTTGGTCAAATCTGGCTTGTATCTATTAGGGTATCATCTATGGGTCAAATGTATCTGTTTAAAAATCATTCGTATTCGACAGAAACGTGGGAAAAAAAATGAAATAAAATAAATAATAAAATAAATAAATAAAATAAAAATAAATAAATAAATAAAAAATAAATAAATAAAATAAATAAATAAATAAATTTAAAAAATAGATAAATAAATAAATAGATAAATAAATAAAATAAATAAATAGATAAATAAATAAAATAAATAAATAAATAAGATAAAAAGAAATAAAGAAATAATCTACAGAAATGACTAGACAAAAATGCAAATATGAACCTACAATGAACGCGATTCCCTTACCTCTAGACCAGAGTTTTTCAACCTTTTTCATCTCACGGCACAGCTAGCTCTGCAATAGGACCGGTAGAGCGTTTGGCTGGAAACCACAAGGTTCCTAATTCAATACCGGCCCTCGCCAACTCAGCGTATGAGTAGCACAGTAATCTGTGCGGTAAAGTAATGAGCTAATGGTAGGTGTGGCTCTCCACCTCAGACGTAAAAACAGTCTCCTTGGTCTAGCGCTAGTGAAGAAGAGATAGAATCCCTCGCTGATTGGCTGGTACCGACTTTAGGCCACCTTGACGACTTTACTTTTTACTTACACCATCAGTATATAAACATATAATTATTTTATCATTTAAATTCTAGCTAATTTAAGTTGTACAACCATGTAAATTTTCCCTTTCTTCTAACTTTGTAACTATGATTTTTTTGATAGTTCCCAGTTTCTCATTAACTATCGGCACAACTGTCAACTTGAATTGTGATAAGATAACCAAAATAAAGATTAAAGAAAATACTAGTCTAAATTATTGGTTACCCTCTTCTTCACGTTCCATAATTTCTTCAGTTCAGTTCTTTGGTGAGATCTTATTATTATTATTATTATTATTATTATTATTATTATTATTATTATTATTTATTATTATTATTATTATTTGCTCCTTTTGAGTTTTCACATCAGCATTAGATAATCGTCTTTCATTGGAGTCTGAGTGACAGCAAGTCTCCTCAGGTCTCCAGGACTCTTCTGAGTATTCTGGCAGATTGCAGCAGTGCAGTGTTCTGAATGGTTTCAACCCTTCCTCTGATTTCCAAACATTCCAGACCCTTTTCCAATCCTTTTGGGACTGTTCCAAGTGCACCAACTACAATTGGTATCACCTTCACTTTCATATTCCATAACTTTTTTAGTTCTCTGGCAAGGTCCAGATATTTGTCTATTTTGTTTTGTTTTTCACACCAGCGTTAGTTGATCGCCGTTCACTGGAGTCTGAGTGACAACAAGTTTCCTTAGGTCTCTAGGTCTCTTCTGCGTATTCTAGCTGATTGTAACAATGCAGTTGTCTGGATGGTCTCAATTCTTTCTCTGATTTCCAGTTACTCCAGTCTTTTTCCCAAGCTTTTTGGGACTGTTCCAAGTGCACCAACTCCAATTGGTACCACTTTCACACTCATATTCCATGGCTTAGAAAATATCAGAACATATTCGCTTCCATATTAGAGTCTAGTCTCGGTTAGAGTTTTGGAAAGCGGAGCGTCACGCAGGCGTTGAGACGGCAAAGAAAATAAAATCAAAAATTAAAACTACAAAGTCAGCCGTAAGAGCAAAAGTTGTTTTTAAAAGATTTTCTATGATAAAAAAACGAAAAGAAAGGGAAAAGGTGTCTGGATTGCACCACGCTGATGCATTGGTTGTCTGGAAAAGATATTAAACGATACATCGTAGAGGCGGAAAATTCGCCAGCTATGTGACTGTCAATTTCGCGCTTGCTATGAACGCAACCCAAAAGCAATGTTATTTTTATATTTTTGTAATTGCATCAAAGATGATTTTAAAGGTCTATATTAGACACTCCTGTTTTCGTAGTTATAAATATAAAATTATATATATATATATATATATATATATATATATATAATAATAAATAAATAAATATATATATATATATATATTATATATATATATATATATATATATATAAAGAATATATATTTAAATTCATTTATATATATATATATATATATATATATATATGTATATGTATATGTATACATATATAAATAAATCTCTAAAGAAATAACTAAATATCCAAAGAGACATTTTCCAGAGAGACACATTATCGCCACTACTATTCGTCGTTGTCTTGTAAAAAATTGCCGAGATGCATCAAAGGCGGTGAATTGGCGATATTACATCAGTATCCTTACAGATTTTGTATATACCTGTTCCACCGGTGGACCTGACATGTTATTAGGCCGCCTCCTTTCCAGATTCACTCTGTGTATTTAACGAATAGATAATAAATTCTTATATATTGGCCCAGGGATACGTAACAGCTACGTAGAAACTTGCTCGGTACTTGTATACAATAGGAGACATGAAGGAAATACTTAACTAAAAGTTAGTCTTTGAATATTTATGCACTTTATTACATTTTTGGGGTGTTGTCAGTGATGTCAATTCTTGGTTCCTCAGGGAGTTTTGGGTCTTACAACAACACACTCCTCTCACCAGGCGGAACCTATCAGAGAAGATGAGACTCTGACCCGTACTGATACCACTTAATTACATACTAAGAAAATGCACAAGAGGCTACAAATTTACAAAGTCACAGGAAAAGATGTATATTTATGATGTTAAGATATTTGTCAAGAATTAAAAAGAACTGGCAACCCAAATACAAGCTCTTAGAATCTACATAACACACGCTGTTTAAAAACAACTTTTCGCCGTTATTCATTTGTATATTTGATTGTACGATACATTGGATATATTTTGTGGAGCCTCACACCAGTCAGGGGTGGTGGTGTGCAAATAAAACCGTTAAGAGGAAGGCCCCGAAACGGTGCACATTCTCTCCTGATAACCCCAGGACCAAATACATGACGAATGAAAAACAAACATAACAAAACAATCATGGAGTTGAACTTCTCATTGGATTTGCTAATGCATCGAGGAGCATTCAACAGTCCGCTCGCTTTCTGGTGAGTTTCAGTTACTTATCAAGTAACTTTCTTCTACAACCAAGTTATGTAATTGAATTTGAGATTAAAAACCATGTCATTTGTGTCATTTTCACATGGAGGCTACAAATTTACAAAGTCGCAGGAAAATATTGCCAAACACAAAACAGATAAGATAGACTGAACGAGTGATGGAACAAATACTGATATCGTGTATGTGTGCCGTAAAAGAAACCCCCCAAATCCCCAAGAAACTCTTAAGAATTAACTAATAATCCAAAGAGGGGTCCCCCAGCGAGACACATTATCACCACTACTATTTGTTGTTGTAATAATGTTACTTAATTACATACTAAGAAAATGCACAAGAGGCTACAAATTTAAAAAGTCGCAGGATAAGATGTGTGCTGTAAAAGAACCATCCCCCAAATCCCTAAGAAACTGTAAAGAATTAACCAATAATACAAAGGGCCATCTTCCAGAGAGACACATTATCGACCTACTATTTGTCGTTTTAAATAATGTTACTTAATGACATACTAATAAAAGGTACAAAAGGCTACAAATTTACAAAGTCGCGGGAAAATATTGCCAAACACAAAACTGATAATTTAGACTGAACAAGTGATGGGAAAAATTCTGATATCGTGTATGTGTGCCGTAAAAGAAAGATCCCTTCCTAAAAAAAAAAACCCTAAAGAATTTACAAAGTCGTTGGAAAAGATGTATATTGATGAGGTTAATATATTTGTCAAGAATAAAAAAGAACGAGTAACCTGAATATAAGCTATTAGAATCTACAACCAAGTTAAAGAATGGAATTTGGTATTAAAAACGTGTTATTTGTGTCCTTTTTACATAATTAGATATCAGTAAATATCGCCAAACGCCAAACTGATAAGATAGACTGAACAAGCGATGGAACAAATACTGATATCATTTATGTGTGCCGTAACCCCCCTCCCACAAGGAACTCTAAAGAATTAACTAAGAGAGAGACCCATTATCGCCACTACTATTTATCATTCTAATAATGCCACTTAATTACATACTAAGAAAAGGCACAAGAGGCTAAAATTTACAAAGTTGCATGCAAATATTGCCAAACACAAAACTGATAATATAGACTAAACAAGTGATGGAAAAATACTGATATCGCGTATGTGTGCCATAAAGAAAAAAAAAAAACAACAAAAACAACCCCCCCCGCAAAACAACTCAAGCCAATGATTATCACCAGACAGTGACATACACACGAGTTAACATTAATATACACAGAACAGGAAATTATTGTTGAAGCAATGTCGTTCGGAAGTCAAGAATGGCAGGATCAGGAGATTGAATGTTACAAGTTGGTTGTCATGGTCGGATGAAAGTTGATTTTGTTAGAGATTGTCATATGGCGTTCTAAACTGGCTTTGAAATATATAACTACTAGCTGAAGTATCCGTATATGTCATCATTATATACCCACTTAATCTGCTGGGTATATAAATAGAGAGAGAGAGAGAGAGAGAGAGAGAGAGAGAGAGAGAGAGAGAGAGAGAGAGAGAGAGAGGGTGATATATATATATTATATATATATATATATGTACCAACCTCTCCGCACGAGCAGGATGCAACACAAGGTCAATTTTTTAAGCGGAGTTTAACAGGTTTGATTTAAGAGTTTTCCTTCTCCTAGACTGGTTACCTAGCCATGGGTAAAGAGCCCAATCTACCCTATTATTTACCCATAGCTGGAGAGAGAATTGGATTCATACCTTTCCCAAGGGTATTAGTGCCATGTGAAATGCAAACAGCTTCGTCCAGGACTTGAATTCGGGTTGACGAGTCCATTTCCCATGACTCTAACCATTAGACCACGCTCCTCGATCATATAGAAATCTGATCTCTCTTATTTAAGATAAGGCGACAATTCTTCTAAGCTGTCTTGAACAGATCATGGAAGCAGCAGACCACAACAAAGTAGTTGTATGGCCACTTACTAGACTTCGACATCATCAACATTACCGACATGTCAGTGAAGATACCCTTCAACCCTCAAATAGAAATAATGAAAACAAATGACTGGATTCACTTCATTATACGGAAATCACACGGGTTAAAATCATCTTCAACCTTGCGGTAAGATCAATGAAGGTATCCCCCACCACACAGACAGAAACGCTTTTCAGTGGTAACGGATCTGCGAGACTAGCTTGGCAACCATTACACCACTACAGGACATCTACTCATAAGTAGAAATAATGAAGTCTAATGACGAGATGTACTTAATTTCATAGAAATATTATGGCTTAATATCATCTTCAACATTACCGTGAGGTCAGTGAAAGTGCCCCCTCAACATTAGTAGAAATAAAGCCATGTCAGGAATAATGAAGACTAACGACGGGACCAGCATCCTTATATAGAATTAATACCGGTTGCCAATACGTTTAGAGATGTAGAGGTGTTGGTGGTGCAGTGGTTACCGTCACAGGAAATGGACACAGCGAGACGGGTTCAAATCCTGGTCGAGGCTATTTGCATTTCACATAGCGTTAATACCACTTGGAAAGATACAAATCTAATTTCCCTTTGGCTATGTGTAAATTGTAGGACAGACTGGGCTTTCTAACCATGGTTAGGCTTTCAGTCTAGGAGAAGGACAACTCTAGATTCAAACAGGGACGGGTGAGAGAGAGAGAGAGGAGAGAGAGAGAGAGAGAGAGAGAGAGAGAGAGAGAGAGAAGAGAAGTAATGGGAATCCATGCTGTCGTGCTCTCTCTCTCTCTCTCTCTCTCTCTCTCTCTTTATGTTACAAGGGTCGATATGCCATTAAACAATCCAAACCTCAAACCTCAGAGTTTACTGAGAGTTTAAAACCAGAGTTAACTGTCAGTTTCTTTATCAATATTGCGAATTTTCCACACGCTTTAGCCTGTTCAAAATGATGATGACTGACTAACAAGGAACAGCAGGTACCGTAACCAAGCTTGAGGCCTGTGTGCCAGACTAAGCTAAGATTAGTAAAATTTACATTTTCCACACGCGCCATTATTCAAGTAAGAGGCAGTCTACGTTCTGCGCACGCATAGAATATACGTAAAGAAAAGAAAAGAAAAAAAGAAAATAGTATTAATTACCCAGGTAATTAATATGCAAATATATACGAGTTTTAATTAAAAATATATCTGCCGGCCAATCTCTTTCATCAAAAACTCTCTAGAACTTCCGATAGGCAATTGGATTTCTCTTTCAAGCAATGCCAGTTCTAAGTAAAAATTTTCATAAATTAAAAAGGAAACGAAGAGAAGGGCGTTTCCAGTGACCTGGAAGAATTCATATAAAGAAGCTTTTAGATAGATAGATAGATAGATATATAGATAGAGAAGGACAGAGAAGGACAGAGAGAGCGAGCGAGCGAGCGAGCGAGCGAGCGAGAGAGAGAGAGAGAGAGAGGAGAGAGAGAGAGGAGAGAGAGAGAGAGATGGGCAGAGAGATGGAGAGAGAGAGAGACAGACAGACAGACAGAGATAGAGAAGGGCAGAGAGATGGAGAGAGAGAGAGAGAGAGAGAGAGAGAGAGAGAGAAGGGCAGAGAGATGGAGAGAGATAGAGAGGGATAGAGAGGGGAGAGAGTTAGGGAGAGAGAGGGGAGAGGGAGAAAGGGAAAGAGTGAAAGAGACAGAGTGAAAGAGAAAGAAGAGAGAAGAGAGAGAGAGAGAGAGAGAGGAGAGAGAGGAGAGAGAGAGAGAAAGATGGGGGAAGAAAGAATGAAAGAGAAAGGGAAACATGAGCGAGTAAGTGAATGGTGTGTGTGTGTGTGTGTATGTGTGTGTGTGTGTGTGTGTGGTGTGTGTGAGAGAGAGAGAGAGAGAGAGAGAGAGAGATAGAGAGAGAAGCAGAGAGATGGAGACAGATAGAGAGAGATGAGAGGGGAGAGAGTTAGGGGAGAGAGAGGAGAGAGGGAGAAAGGGAAAGAGTGAAAGAGAGAGAGGAGAGAGAGAGAGAGAGAGAGAGAGAGAGAGAGAGAGAGAAAGTTGGGGAGAGAAAGAATGAAAGAGAAAGGGAAACATGAGCGAGTAAGTGAATGTGTGTGTGTGTGTGTGTGTATGTGTGTGTGTGTGTGAGAGAGAGAGAGAGAGAGAGAGAGAGAGAGAGAGAGAGAGAGAGAGAGAGAGAGAGAGAGAGAGAGAGAGAGAGATAGATAGAGAGAGGGGGTATAGAATATGTCAACATGATTAATTTTGACGGCTCATCAACTAAATTCAAACGTGTTAAACTCCCCATAACATATTGACCTTGTGTCACATCCTGCTCGTGCCTTGGGTTTGGTAAACATACATATTCCTGAAGACACTCTTTAACCTCTTTACAAATGGGTGTATTGGTCCCGAACATTAAATGAATGGCTTGGAAATATAACAGACTCGCATTGAAGCGTCTTGCTGTGTTGTATTGAGACAATTTTGGCAAAGAGATGCACACATGAAACGCTAAGTGAAAGATGAACACATTTACAACTGGCTTTTTAGACGATCGTATAAACTACTGCGTTGTAAAAGAAGCTAAAGAATTTTGATATCAACTAATATTAGCTTCGTAATGCACAAGTTTATAATGGAAAAAATAATTTAATTCAACATCCTGGCTTTTGTTAAATATATATTGTGGCTGGCTGACTAGCTGGCTGGCTGACTGGCTGGCTGGTTATTTGGGTTGATTTGATTAAACGGCCTGTCAATACTTGTTGGGTTATTTAATGCCAAAGACTTTTGTTCTATTCATGCTTGATGCGTATTCAACTCTTTTTGTGTGTAATATCTTGTTATAGGTGATACACCCTATACGACTAATAACAGGGATAATTGTGGCTTAGCAGTAAGCCAATGCGAGTGTGCCAATAACTCTGTTCGTCGGACGTAATTTCCACATCTCTCTATTGTATTTGTCTACTTTCTGTTAATACATTTTTCTACATTTGTTACCCGTCGTTTTGTTCTTATTTGACCCCTTAAAACCTCACAACATATCTTTATATTCGTTCTTATTTTAATGTCATTTAATTGATTTTCTATGTAAAATTATATATAAGATTTTTTAATACGTTTGAAAATAACATGATTGTATAAGAAATGAATAACAGCAAATAACCATTTATTAAAATCAGTTTTGTTAAATTCCTTATACAAATTATCCCCCGCCCCACATACTAAGTACATATTTATTTCTTAGTGATATAAAAGACATATGTTTGGATTTAAAGGGTCAGGGTTGGGTTTATTATCCAGTGCCAGAGGCGCCCTTGATTGTATTCAAACCCTGAGTGAGTCATATATAAATATGTAGGTGATTAGTTAAGCTGAGATGGAGGAAAAGATTTCGAATCTAGATTGGCGCAACACAATCTTCCGTCGCAATCTTCCTTTTCTTAGGTTTCAGGCAGAATAAGTTAAATTGGGTGACTATCAGTTTCGAGCCGCAGTGTACAAAGTGTGTCATAAAAATATCGAGATTGAAGCTGTATTTACCAAGATAGAAATAAACAATGAATGGAACGTTATTTTTGTCAGAATACAAGGTGTGTCATAAAAGTATGGAGATTAAAGCTGTATTTACCAAGATAGAAATAAATAATGAATGGAACGTTAATTTTTTTTCAGACTACAAGGTGTATCAAAAAGTACAAAAAATCTCGAGACTTTTTTGACACAACTTGTATGTCGATATTAAACAATGAAGGTTAAAAGATTCCTCATGAACAGTGGGGGTGGGGATGACCTTTGGAGGTCGATTTCTTTTGAAACAAACAGAATAATTTGTGTTTGTCTTAAGCGATTTCTATTTATTCATACAAATCGGTTTCACCTTCAAGAAACAACAGCACCTTGTGACATTACTGGGGAATAGAGTAATTAATTAGATAGACCATACATTTCTTTATGACAGATGTAAGTATATAAATAGGTATCAATTTATATACGGGAAGACGTATACACACACACACACACACACACACACACACACACATATATATATATATATATATATATATATATATAGTGTGGATACATGTATAAGAATAGGTATCAATTTATTTACTGGAAGACGTATACACACACACACACACACACGCACACACACACACACACACACACACACATATATATAGTGTGGATACATGTATAAGAATAGGTATCAATTTATGTACGAGAAGGCGTACATACATACATACATCCATACACACACACACTCATATATATAGTGTGTATACATGTATATATGAGAATATATGTGTATGTATATATATTCAGGTATATACAAGGTGTGTCATAAAAGTATCGAGATTGAAACTGTATTTACCACGATAGGAATAAAAAATTTTAGCATTAATTTTTTCAGAATACAAGGTGTGTCAAAAAGTACAGATTTTAAAGCTGTATTTACCGAGATAGAAATGAAGAATGAATGGAACGTTAATTTTTTCAGAGTACAAGGTGTGTCAAAAAGTACCGAAAATCCTGATACTTTTTTGACACGCCTTGTATATGTGTATGTATATAATTATGTATATGTGTGCATGTATATAAATGTGTATGTGTGCATGCATATATATATATGTCAGTATCTATCAATATATGTGTGTGTGTATGTGAATATATGTCTGTGAATATATATATATATATATATATATATATATATATATATATATGTGTAGTGTATATATACATATGTGTGTTTATGTGTATATATGTGTGATTATATATATGTGTGTGTATATATATGTGCGTGTATGTATATATATTATAGTTATATATTAATATTTATATAAACACACACTCACACACACACACACACACACACACACACATATATATATATATATATATATATATATATATATACATGAGATTCATTTGAAAGGTTCCTAGCCCCACTCAGAAAGATATACCATCTCTTATAAAACTTGAAAACCTAGTTCAGATTTCTGTTTTAATTTCTGTGCAAGTGAGGCCAATACAAAGTTGTTGGTTGTGCGACAAATTGAATAATAAAAAAAATTAATAGCTGTTCCCACATGATTTTAATTAACAATCGTGTTCATTATTAATTGGCCTTTACCTGTGAGACAGTAACCTAAATATCAGGTAAAAATAAACAGAATAAATCTCCAACGAAGAAGACAATTTAAAACAGAAATTAAGTAAAGGGTTTTATTGCGTTTACTTTTGGGTGGGAGGTGCTGTTAGTAAAAGGATTCTTAACACTGAAAATAGAAAAGTGAACCGAGTTCAAATTCCTGTCCAGGCTGCTGCTTTACCCAGGGCTTTTAAACTTGGGAAAGAACATGAACATATCAATCCCACTCTTAGGGGAAAAAAAGGATGCAACACAAGACCGTTTTTAGCGCATTAGAGCTGGTTTGAATTCAGAGTTTTCATTTCCTACTATTTATTTAGTGGAAATATCCACTTGGACTCTAACAAAATTTTAAAAGTAAAACGCTTGATGAGCCGGTGCAGTCATAAAGCATCTCGGTGAGACTTAGAACTTTTTGAAGGACCCACGACGAGTCCATTTTTTACGACTCTATCCATTACACCATGCACCTCCAACTAAAAACTTTAAACTAAACTTAATTCAAGTTACTTCATTTCCATATAAATATGACTATGGAAATGGACTTTGTGAGAAAAGTTTATTTTCAGGAAGTGCTATGAACCCAAAACTTAGTTGGCATTAAATGACCCACCGAAGTTGATATGCTGTATACCAAACCAATCAGGAAAGAAAAGTTGCTGCTAGAAATTAATTGATTACCTCATAGATGTTGGCAGTGTATTTGTCTCATTTCTGGGGAAGGTTTTCCCTATTCATTACCTGAGACGTTTTGGGGAAAAGTCTCTTTTCAGGAAGGAAATGACTACAGAACAACGTAGTATAACTTTAGAAATTATACCAGAATTTACGCAGAAATGCTATTCAAGTGTTTTCACTGTATTAGCATTAGTAGTTAATCCAAAAGAGCTCAATATATTTAATAAAACATAGAGTATTAATAAAAGAAAAAAAGTTTTTTACCAAACCCACTTTCGGTGGGTTTGGTAAAAAAATAAGACAAATAAAACACAATCTCAGCTTTAATAACAGAAGATATTCCATTAAAATTCTAAAGTGAATAGGTCTGATGATATTTATACTGCTCGGAGTGTCATTGAATTTCTGGTAACGATTTCAGCTTCGAAACCACGCTGAAATTCACAGGTAATGAACATGACTTATTTTAAGGTAATTAAAAAAACACACTTCAACAGAGTCCGAGGTTACTGTGGCCTAAACATTGTGTTTATACAAAATAAAGACCGCCCTGTCGGCTGGGGCGTTAGAATGCACCGACTGCACCTCTGCAGAGGGGTAAGACTCCCCCAATGGGGCCACCTGTTGACCATGGGTGGCGACCCGTGATGCTTAAAGATAGAACTCAGGTGGATGAACAGTTCATGACTTGCAATACTCCACTTTGGCCTTATCTTGGGGTAGACGGGCGGTCACGTCAAGCCCTAGCACCTATATGATTTTCCCAACCCTATTGCCCTTATGGCAAGACCCAACCCCTTTTTATCATATGGGTGCTAGAAGGCGGTGGCTGCGGGTCTACATGTCCTGGGAATGACGTTAAACTCTATCTGATGGTGAGGTACCATTGCTCCCTGGTCCACTCTGACCCGGAGTGGTAGTACCTGTTAGGGTCCCATTTATGGGTTAAATAGAAAAATGTATTTATAAAAAAATTGTATTATCCATTAAGAATTGATTTATTTCAAAACTTTATCGACATTAAATGACCCACTGAGGTTGATATACCGTAAAACAAAACAAACAAACAAACAAACAAAATAAAGATGAGAACACCAGTCCGAAATACCCAAATTATCTCTATTAATAATGGAGATTCGATTCCGGATTTTGTTTGTAACAAAAATTACGTCACTGCTTACGTCACATTACCCAAAATTGTCATAACATAGAATACATACACTCAAAATTTGAACATGCAACATTAGACAGTTCTCATTGTTTTTTAAAACAAGTTTTAATAAATACATGACTGGTATTATATATCTATATATAGTTTGTTTTATTTTAATACATATTCAAAGTTTACATTTCAAATTGTTTTATTTTTTAATACTTTAATGAATTTGATGATTTTACTTACTTAGGGTACAAACTCGCTGATATTGAATTTTTTACTCCCACCCCTCAGGCGATATGTTTCAAAAATCTATTTTTACATTGCCCGGAGGGTGGTTTTTTATTTTTGTACTAGTTCATATAAATATTTATCTGTTTATAAAGAAATCAAATTCACACACCTTCAAAATGCTTCATTTTTGATCAGTTTGTCCATGGTAATAAATCGTATAGTAAACTTTCCACTTACCTAAAAATAAGAGAGAAAAAACATCACATTAGTATTTATTAAAACAGTAAGGACAAGGTATAGGGTAGGATATGATAGAGTGAGATAGGGTAAGACAAAACGAGATTAGGCAGCAGTACAGTCAAAACAATTTAGCATGAAAAAGTAAGTTTACTAATAATGAAATAATAAAAATCCAATTCATTTATTTATTAGACTGAGCATATATATATATATATATATATATATATATATATAATATATGTGTGTGAGTGTGTGTGTTGGCAACCTTCCGTCTATTTAAGACGATGGCGTAGTGTCCGTTTTTTTGTGTTTTTTTTTACCTGCAGCTACGTGAGTGGCTGAACAGACCGATCCTTGAATGGCAGTCTCTGGTGCAGTGGCTGCAAACAAAAGGTGATGATTTCTGTAGGTGTTGGTGTGCTACTGTTTCTCCTTCCTTTTAGCTCTCTTTTCATTTATCCCCCTCATTTCATTCATTTTTATTTCATCCATTCATTCATTTTTAACTATATATATATATATATATATATATATATTTTACCATTCATTTTTAAGTAAATTTATATATATATATATATATATATATATATATATATTATATATATATAAATTTCTTAAAAATGAATGGTAAAAATGAATAATGGATGAAATAAAAAATGAATGAAATG
Source organism: Doryteuthis pealeii (assembly GCA_023376005.1). Taxonomy (NCBI): domain Eukaryota; kingdom Metazoa; phylum Mollusca; class Cephalopoda; order Myopsida; family Loliginidae; genus Doryteuthis; species Doryteuthis pealeii. The sequence goes on from CM042163.1 coordinate 49,282,552, forward strand.
AGGGGGATAAAATGAAAATCCATTCCAAGACCAAACAAACAACGTTCACAAGAACATAACATACATAATTTTATATTATATATATATATATATATAATATATATATATATATATATATATATATATATATATAATGGAGATTCGCTTCCGGTTTTTGTCTGTAACAAAAATTACGTCAATGTTTACGTCACATTACCCAAAATCGTCATAACATAATATAAACACACTCAAAATTTGAACATGCAACATTAGACAGTCCTCATTGTTTTTTAAAACAAGTTTTAATAAATACATGACTGGTATTATATATCTATATATAGTTTGTTTTATTTTAATACATATTAAAAGTTTATATTTCAAATTGAATTTTTTACTCCCACCCCTCAGGCCATATGTTTGAAAATCTATTTTTACATTGCCCGGAGGGTGTTTTTTATTTTGTACTGGTATATATATATATATATATATATATATATATATATATATGAAACTAGGCTCATATTGGGTTCTGTTCGAAATAAATTTATAATAGCCTACTGACAGTTTGTTAAGCTTATCTTTCTTATTGAAAGTATAAATATTATTTTGTATATAATTAATTTATTAGTTATTCTACATTGACCTCTCTTTGGTATTTGTTGAAATCCTTGTATAAATCTATGTTTGCATCAACATGAGCATGCATTGTAGGTGTACAGGAGATATCGATGATTCCAAATAGAATTATCCCCTACATACCAGTCAGTTGGATGCTTTTACCTATATATATATATATATATATATATATATATATATATATATATATATATATAAGTAACACTTTGCACTGAAACACCAATATCTATGATATCATTATTGATTTTAGCCGTATTGGGATTACCAGTATAACAATTTTATTGCTGATACCAAGGGCAGAAAAAAAAACGTTATTAATTAACAGTAGAGATCAGAATATGCGATTACAGACAACACAGGCTTTGAGGTCACCCGGATTATCAGCACATCAAACCAATTTAAAATAGGAGGCAAGAAACAGACAAGGAGTCTACACTTGTTACCCTAGAAAACCACTGGGGGGGGGACTCAAAGGGTATAAAGAACCAACCAGAGCGAAAGGCACACTGGACGAGACACACACCTTTGATGTTTTGATTTCGCTTTTGTTCAATTTAATTTTCACTACCCGAAAATCAACCGAATAGAGTCCCCTCCATCCCTAGATATATTTAATCCCCTTTTCAACCCCCTATTCATCCCTCAGTTCACTAACTTCTCCCACATCCTCACACTCCCAAGCCCAGCCCCAGTTTACCCTCCTAATACAAAATACGTCTATTGAAAAAGAGCATAGCTAAATATGTAAAAAACATTCCGGAATAAAGTAATGACAGACATGTTTTTGCTTTTTATCTGAAGATGCTGTGACTTGCAGTTGAAATAAATTATTACATGAAGTAAAGCAAATTCAAAGTTTTTTTTCCATCATGGAAACTCAATCGATTCTTCTTCAGTCAGGCTGCTAAACCACTCGGCCACCGTCACTTACAAACTGGAAGGGTGTTTTTAAATGATAAATACACACATCTCTGTATATGTAAAGGCCGCGATAGAGTACTCCATCCCTTTTATAGGAGAGCGTTGCTTTTTTAAGCTTAATTGGCGGTCTTCAACGAATTCCCCTCCAAAGTGCTCAACCTACTTGGGAATGGGGAGCATATATATATATATATATATATAATATATATATATATATATATATATAGCTGATGGTAGGTGTGGCACTCCACCTCAGATGCTAAAACAATCTCCTTGGTCTAGCGCTATTGAAAAGGGGATAGACCCCCTCACTGACTGGCTGATACCGACTTTATGCCGCCCCTCGACTTTACTTTACTTTACTTTATATATATATATATACAGAGGGGGTTGTGTGTGTGTATATATATATATATATATATATATATATATATATATATAACCCCCCTGCAGGAGCAGGATGCAATTTCTTATGCAGAGTTTAACAGGTTTGAATTCAGAGTTTTCCTTCTATACTAGTTACCTAGCCAAGGTCAAAGAGTCCAGTCTGTCCTACTATTTACCCATATCTGGAGGGAGAATCGTTGGATGTGTACCTTTCCCAAGGGCAGTAGCACAATGTGAAAAGCAAACAGCCTTGTCCAGAATTTGAACTCGAGTCATCAAGTCTATTTCCCCCGACTATAACCAGTGCATATATATATATATATATATATATATATATATATATATATATATATAATATCAAGTGTTTCCTTGATTTGCGTATATATTTTTACACATACGGAATATTATAAATAAATGAATAAATGGATAACTTAGTTCATATATAAATTTATTTCGGCATTTTTGCCTCTTTCAGTGCGAGAAATATGAGAAATCTTCGAATTAGTGTAAAACAGACTGAGAGAGGCAAAAATGCAGAATAAATTTATATCTAAAACTGAGGCATCCATTTATTCATACGTATATATATATATATATATATATATATATATATATATATATATGCATGTATGCACTTATGCTGAGTGAAGTATTGCCACGAAATAATCGTATTTCGTTGTCGATTAAATAATGTGGGTGGTCAGAGGCCGTGACAGGTGAAACAGAAATGTCCGCTGCAAAAGACACAGGTTTTGGGGAATAATTTGCATGCAAACGCTGGATCAAGCATCGGTTCGAGTGAGTCAAGCGCTCTCCCACCCACCCCCTCCAAGTCAGAGAATCAATTTCATTTATTGATTTCGTTCTTATGCGAGTCAGTGATTAGCAGTGAGTGAAGAAGGCACTCGGCCAATGACCCGATCACGTGATCTCACTCTCTCTCTCCTTCTCTCACCACTCTCTCTCCTTCTCTTCCATCTCTCTCCTTCCTTCTCCCCCTCTCTCTCTTCCTCTGTTCTGTTTGCTGCATTTTATCTTTACTTAGTGCCTCCATTTACATTTACATACAGACCGGATATGAAGATAGATGGACAAAGGAATCTATCAAGCAGAACACACACACACACACACCACACACACACACACACACATATATATATATATATATATATATATATATATATAAATTGAAAATGGAAGTGAATCCGACGGTATGTTGAAAAGAGAAATAAAGGAAAGAAAGTATTGAATGGATAAAATAGGATTATTTTAATTAATTTAACTTACACGTGTTTCGGTCAGGAGTTTATCCATGTGTACATTATTCTATCTATTATTATTTTTAAATAACAAAATGAAATGATATAATAATAATAGAAAAAATGTAGAAATGTTCAGCACACAAAGAAATATCGACCTTCCTCAGAGTAAATCCTTAGGTGTGTTATAAAAGTATCGAGATTCAAACTGTATTTTCCAAGATAGAAATGAACAATGAATGGAACGTTATTTTTTCAGAATACAAGATGTGTCAAAAAGTACAAAAAATTTCGATACGTTTTTGACACACCTTATATATATATAAACATCCAAAAATCTTATTTCGTTCGCCGAAGAGCTTAAAGCCCGAGTTTGTTATTGTTCACTCAGCGCCCTCTTGCCTCATATGGTAGAGACGTCTCAGTATCATTGACAGGTTAGTTTCGCAGGAATTTCTCGGTGATGTATCGTGGCTGAAGCAGTATAGTTTCTGACTATCCTGCTGAAGTCCTGGTTTCGATTTCTGTCGGAGGGAAATCGTTAGTATATATCACTGATGAGACTTAATAAAGTTGAAACAGTCTGTACGATATTCAACACACCGAGTAATTCTTTGCGAAATTCACTTGTCATTATTATTTCTATAATTATCGAATTTTATGCGATATGCGCATTGTAATTGCCTTCAATCAAATATATATATATATATATATATATATATATATATATATATATATATATATAACTATGTTTAAAGGTAACGCTCTTCTATAAAACGGATGGACCACTCTGTGGCAGCCTTTATATTATAATATATATACACATGCATATATTTTATCATATTTACATATATACAGATGTATGTATTTATCAGTTAAAAACCTCCTCCCAGTTTGGAGGTGACGATGGCCGAGTTGTTAAGAAGGCTGACTGATGATAAATCGATCGGGTTTAGGTAGATGTACCTTAGATGGGGGTAGTCAGCAAATGTCTAGCCACACTGGAGAGACGTGATACGTCGAAACACGGTGTCTGTGGATGACTACACACACATATACTTCTCTCGCTCTCTCTCTCTTCTCTCTCTCTCTATCTCTCTCCTCTCTCTCTCTCTCTATATATATATATATATATATGCACCACAAAATTTTCAGTTTTGGGCAGATTCGACGATACATAGGGGTGTGTGTGTGTGTGTGTGTGTGTGTGTATGTGTGTGTGTGTGTATAAGTGAGTGCGTGATTATATATATGTATATATATAAATACATTGGGATTGCGATTGTGTATGTATATATGTGGGGGTGCGTGGTGTAATGGTTAGCATGGGCGAAAATGACAAAGCGTTTTCTCTTCCCTATAAATGACAGTTGGAAACTCCGTTAAAAGTCCGGCCTAATCAAACGAAAACACTAATAAACGCGGTATCTAAAACTATAATTGCGTGTTTGCCAAATAAGGATCAAGTGGCAACATTTTCGTTTTTAGTTTTGCCGCTAGGTTATAGTTTGTTTACTGATAGAATCTGTCGTGTCCGTAAGTATGCAATGATTTGAGCGAATGAAAGTTTTGACGTATTTATCTAAGAAATCTTACCCGGGTTAGATAAACAATTAGTTTTTATATATTTTGTTTGAAGAATTGAAAGATGAAAAAAAAAATTATAAAAAAGTAAGAAAAAAGAAAGAACAAAGAACAAACCGAAAAAAGAGAGAAAAATATGATAATAGTAATAATAATAATAATAATAATAATATAATAACTTATATATATATATATATATATATATATATATATATATATATATAAAATCTTATATTTTTCAATGTACAAGGAGAAAAAATGGAACAAACAACAGAAAAAAATAGCTTCCAGTAAAACCTTGTGTTTTTACTTTGATATTTTTTCATAACGGTCAATAATACAATAATAAAGTCGTCAGGGTGGCCTAAAGTTGTTATCAGCCAGACAGCGAGGGAGTCTACCCCCTTTTTACTAGCATTAGACCAAGGAAATGTTTCTGGCGTCTGATGTGGAGCGCCATCCTTACCAGCAGTTCATTACTTTACCTGTGCTGCTCATACGCTGAGTTGGCGAGGGCCAGTATCGAACCTTATGTTTCATAAGCGACTTTCATCACACCAAACTTAACATGAGGTATTGATCAACGAGCCTGATTCACTGAGCAATCACGACTGAGTGCTCCACGTTTGTTTGTGTTAACTTAACCCATCACCACGAGTAAGATGTGACACAAGATCAATTTTTTTTAATGTGGAGTACAGCTGATTTGAATTTTAAGTGTTCCTTCTACTCGACCGGTTACCTTACCATGGATAAAAAAAAACACAGTCTGCCCTACTATTTATCCATAGCTTGATTTTTCCCACAATGGCAAAACCCGAACCCTTTTTATCATATATATGCTTGAAGGTAATGGCTGAGGGTCTTAGAGTTCTAGTTATGAGGCTAAACTGCATTTAGTGGTGGGGGTTTCAATTCTGGAGCTCTGGTGAGTGTAAAGTACCCCTTCATTGCCATTACTCCCAGGTGCACTCTGACCTATTTAAGCTCTCATTTATGGGTCCCATAGATAAAAATGAGTTTTAAAAGTGTTAAAAACGTGTTTAAAATAAATTTGAATACGCAACAAGACTGACTAAAACAAATATGTTTGGCATAAAAATAACTCAAGGTTGACATGTCGTAAAATCCAACCAACCAGCCAGGTTTTTTTTCGTGCCAGAACTACCTAAAACTCATTATCATAGAATCAGGACCAGCGCATACAACCTCCGAAACCCCACAACCGGGAATGAGCTTGTTTAGATGCTCCAGAAGGGTGGGTTTCATATATTATATATATATATAAAAATTGACATGTAGTAGAGTTGGGGGGAGCATAAATTCTATATTAGTACAATTTTATAAACATTGACATGTTGAATGGGGCTTCTGTATCATAGATTTCGGGTGGTGGGTGAGACTTTAGCACTGGTATTGCACAGGATCTAAAACATTTGTAACTTTGCTTGGTCCAATTTAAGAAGGTATAACCTTTCAGAGCGTGATGTTGATGCTAATGATATATTAGTTTCCTAGTCTTTATAATTCTGTGTAGAGGATGTGTAGTGGAATGCAATCTCTTACCTCTCAAACCAGGTAGGGGAATTCCTTATTTCATGGTTCTAAAGCTGGTTCTGGTCACGGTACCAAATTAGCCGTAAGTCACATAAGCATGCTTATTTCTACTACTACATATTTACCAAACCTCTTTCTGTTTTCTAACGTTGTTAGTTTTTGATTAACGAAAGCAAGATTTGATGATGTTGTTTTTTCAGAGCTCTTTATTTTATTTCAACCAAAGTAAATGCCCTCGGAGGACAGGCCCTCATCTTGCGTCTGTCCTCTGCAAACATCCACCCAGCTCTCTCCGTTCGTCTCCTTCCAACAGTCAGACTCCCAACATTCTCACTATTCTCATTCTCTTCGCTGTTGTCCCGGCTCGGCCAATCAGAAGCCAAGGTCAGTGACTTCGACGTCATCAGTCACACGTTGAACTAATTCTATTTTTTCCAGAGAAATTATTTACACTTGTATAACACGTCAACTCACCGCTGACGCCACACACTGACTTCCATACTTATTATCATTTCACACCTCGCAACATATCTGGCACAAGTATTAGAACGTCATTTAATATTCTTAGTTTGGCTCAAGATGTTGACCGAGAGGGATTGGATGAGAGAGAGAGAGAGAGAGAGAGAGAGAGAGAGAGAGAGAGAGAGAGAGAGAGAGAGATGCGTGAGTATCCATGCTGTCAGCACTACTTGATGAGGATGATGATGATATTCTGACTATATAGCAAACTTTCTGGTTTCTAAGACATCTTGGAGGTCAATGCTATAAACCAATAGGGATGGGGGACAAGATAATATATATATATATATATATATATATATATAATATATATATATATATAGATATAGAGAGAGAGAGAGAGAGAGAGAGAGGGGAGGCTAGTGTGTATCCATGCTGTCAGTGCTACTTGACGACGACGGCAATGATGATGATAATGACCTGACTTTAAAGCGAAAATCTCGGAGGTCAATGCTGTAAGATAGAAATTTGTGGAGAGAGAGAGAGAGAGAGAGAGAGAGAGAGAGAGAGAGAGAGAGAGAGAGAGAGAGAGTGGGTATCCATGTTGTCAGCGATACTTGATAATGATGATGATGATGATGATGTCCTTACTTTAAAGTGAACATTGTGGTTTGTAAGACATCTCGTTGGTCAACACTGTAAACCGATAGGAATGTGTAGCGAGAGAGAGAGAGAGAGAGAGAGAGAGAGAGAGAGAGAGAGAGAGAGAGAGAGAGAGAGAGAGAGGGGGGGGTCGTTGGTATCCATGCTGTTTGCGCGATCTGTCCTTATTTTAGAATAAACATTGTGGTTTCTAAGACATTTCGTTGGTCAACACCGATAGGGATGTGTAGCGAGAGAGAGAGAGAGAGAGAGAGAGAGAGAGAGAGAGAGAGAGAGAGAGAGAGAGAGAGAAGAGACGCTTGTTGGTATCCATGCTGTTTGCGCGACCTGTCCTTACTTTAGAGTAAACATTGTGGTTTCGAAGACATCTCGATGGCCAATGCTGTAAACATCTAGCCACATTGGAGGCAAATCCTTGCAGGTCGAAAGAGAGATTTGAAAGCTGACTTATTTTGAAAAAAAAAAAAAAGTTTAGAGAAGACATTGAACCGGGAAGTAAAAAAAAAAAAAAAAAAAAAAGACGAGAATTCATTTCTGTAAACATTGGACAATTGCCAATTGTAGTGCAAGTTTTTCTTTTTATTTTCTTTTTTTTCTATTCGGGCGTTATGATTAAACGCAGCTTTGGCTTCCAACGCATCCAAGGTTTCAGATATCCCCAAGAAACAATAACAGAGTGCACTCAAGCACTTGGCAGCATAAATAAAGGAATGGAATGTGGGTGGCCATTTTTTTTTCAAGGGCGAAACACGAAGAAGTTGGGGTGGGGAGAGACTGATGGTCGAAGAAAGTGAGAGATTTCAATTTTCAAGAATTGGCTAAAACACAATAGCCAGATTCAAGGATACAGTCGAGGATGATGATGATGATCACTACAGTGTTCATGATGTACCCCCCTCACCTCATTTTAAACCCCCCCCACAAAAGATGTTAAAAAAAACTATGAAAAACTAATTTTCTTTGGATGTACAGTGTAATTACTTTTGTGTACCGTGGATTTCTTTTCTCTCTTTCAACATCTTTGAGAAAAACAGGTGAATGATATTCTATTCAGACGGAAGTATATAACTAAGTTTCCATCTCAATGACTTGGAGAGAGAGAGAGAGAGAGAGAGAGAGAGAGAGAGAGAGAGAGAGAGAGAGAGAGAGAGAGAGAGAGATTAGGCACATACTTTTCAACGAGAAATTCTTCGCTGGATAGGTGGAGTGTCAGAGAAAGTGTGTGAGAGAGAGAGAGAGAGAGAGAGAGAGAGAGAGAGAGAGAGAGAGAGAGAGAGAGAGAGAGAGAGAGAGAGAGAGGAGAGAGAGAGACAAGACACACACTTTTCAGCAAACAATTCTTCGCTGGATAGGTGGGACAGAGCGCGGGCGAAGGAGGGAGGAAGATAGAGATAGATAGATATATATATATAGAGAGTGTGTGTGTGTGTGAAGAGAGAGAGAGAGAGAGAGAGAGAGAGAGAGAGAGAGAGAGAGAGAGAGAGAAGAGGAAAGGAAAAAGGAAAGTAAGAAAAAAAAGGAAGAAGAAAGAGAAAAAGAGGAAGACAGAGAAAGAAAGAAAAAAGAAAAAAGAGAAATTAAAAAGGAAAAAAAGGAAAAAAGAAAAAAGAAAAAAAAAAAAAAAAAAAGAAAAGCAAAAGAAAACAGATCGTTATTTGACGCCATGTGTGGTATAATGGTTAGCGAGATCGGTAAACACATAATTAATATTGTGTTCGATTCTCTGCTGAATATACTCTAGCTAGACTACATAAATTAAATCAAATTGAGAGACCTCGCATGGTATACTAGGTTAGCAGACCTTTGTTAGCGAGTTCATTTCTCACCAGGTAACCCACACTTCCGACCTTGTGCCCAACTAGACATTAGCTTAGCAAATGCCAAAACATCATAGATGGTTACTGAGCTGTAGTATTAATATATTTGTTATTTTCACATGTAGGACTAACATCCTTGTAATATTATGTGTTCACACAGTCGGTAAAGAAGTCGCCTAGAAATCGCAAGGTTCCTGATACAATATCAGTCCCAGTCAAATCAGCGTATGAGTAGCACAGGTCGGAAAATTTGATATGTGCGGTAGGTGTGGCGCTCCACCCCAACAAAAACAATCTCCTGGTCTAGCGCTAACGAAAAGGAGATAGACTCCTCGCTGCCCGGCTGATACCGACAATAGGCCACCCCGACAGTTTTACTTATATGTTTTATGAACATATTGATTATGAGTTCGACTTATAGCATTAACATGTAGTGCTAGCATATTCGTAATATTAACATGTAGTATTAATATCTTTTTAGTATTATCATCTTTGTAGTATTAACATGTAGTATTAAGGTCTTTGTAGTATAAACATATGTATAGTATTAACATGTATATTATTAATTCATCTTTATAGTATGAACAAGTAGTATAAACATATCTGTATTATCAATATGTAGCATAAAGATCTTTGTAATAATAATAATAATGATATCAATAATAATAATAATAATAATAATAATAAATAAAGAACTTCTCAACTGGTGGATTTTGCAGTCCCAGCAGATAACAGGATGAAGATAAAGGAAAACGAAAAGATGGACAAATACCTGGACCTTGCCAGAGAACTGAAAAAGATATGGAATATGAAAGCCAAAGTGATACCAATTGTAGTTGGTGCATTTGGAACGGTCCCAAGAGGCTTGGGGAAGGGACTGGAAAATCTAGAAATCAGAGGAAGAATTGAGACCATCCAGAATACTGCACTGCTACAATCTGTCAGAATACTCAGAAGAGTCATGGAGACCTGAGGAGACTTGCTGTCACCCAGACTCCAGTGAAATGCCATCAACTAACGCTGATGTGAAAAACTCATCTAATAATAATAAGAATGAGAAGATGGGTATTCAATTTTTTAACTCACATTTTTAAAGAATTTTTCTTTAAACTCATTTTTTCTATTTAATCCATATATGGGACCCTAACAGGTACTACCACTCTGCGTCAGAGTGGACCTGGGGGGAATGGCAATGAAGGGATACTCCACATTCCCCCGAACTCCAGAACTCCAGATGCAGTTTAACGTTATATCCAGGACATTGACCCTCAGCCACCACCTTCTAGCACATAAAAAGTTTCGGGGATTTGACATAAGGGCAATAGGGCTGGAACAATCATATAGGTGCTAGGGCTTCACGTGACAAGCCGATTGATCGGGGGCCCCTCTCCGACTGCAAGTCTAGCCCAAGTAAGGAGAAAAGTGGAGTGTTGCATGTCACAGACTGCTCAGCCACCAAGAACCCGTCATTGACCATATAAAAAAATGGTATATGCATAAACCAGAATCTGTTACTTGAGAATGAAACACATATAATTCTCTGTGACTTTGAGATAAAGACCGATCGTCTTATCCCAGCAGAAGACCAGACTTAGTATTGATTAACAAAAACAAAGAAAACTTGTCAACTAGTAGATTTTGCAGTTTCCAGAGATCACAGGGGAAAGATGAAGGAAAACGAAAAGATAGACAAATACCTGGACCTTGCTAGAGAATTGAAAAAAATGTGGAATATGAGGGTGAAAGTATGAGAAACTCATCAAGTCATTCTGATATGTGGTTACTTACAATACCTGCTGTTGCTTAAATGGTCACCCATCTAAGTATTGAACAGGCTCATCGCTACTTAACTTCGGTGATCTAGCGGGAACAGGTGATTTCAATGTGACATGACCGTAAGTAAGTAAGTATGTAAGTAAAAAGAAGAAGAGTTTGGTTGTTTTCTTCTAGGGTATATCAATACTTTTCGGGTTATTTAATGCTGAATCAAGTCATTCTAATATGTGGTTACTTACAGTACCTGCTGTTGCTTAAAGGGTCACCCATCTAAGTATAGGAAGAAGATAGGGAGAATATTAAGATAGGGAGAAGATAGGGAGAATATAGTGAGAAAAAGAAGATAGGGAGAAGACAGGGAGAAGATAATGAGAAAAAGAAGAAGATAGGAGAAGAAAAGAAGAGATAGGATGGAAGATAGGGAGAAGAAGACGAAGAAATTAGGGAGAAATAGGGAGAAAAAAGAAGATAGGGAGAAGATAGGAGAAGATAATGAGAAAAAGAAGAAGATAGGGAAAATAGGGAGAAGAAGAAGAAGAAGATAGGGAGATAGGGAGAAAAAAGAAGATAGGAGAAGATAGGGAGAAAGATAAGAGAAAAAGAAGAGATAGGGAGAAGATATGAGAGAAGAAGAAGAAGAAGAAGAAGATAGAAGATGGGGGGGGAGAGAAGAAGAAAGAAGATAGGAGAAGATAGGGAAAGAAGAAAAAGATAGGAGATAGGGAAGAAAAAGAAGAAAAAGAGATAAAAAGAGAAGGAGAAGATAGGGAGAAGAAGAAGAAGATAGGGAAGAAGATAAGGAAAGAAAAGAAGAAAAGAATAGAGAGAAGAAAAAAGAAAGATAAGGGAAGAAGATTAAGGAGGAAGATAGGGAGGAAAAGAAGAAAAATAGAGAGAAGATAAGGAGAAAGATAGGGAGAAGAAGAAGATTGGGAGAAGATAGGGAGAAAAAGAAGAAGATAGGAGAAGATGGGGGGGAGAAGAAGAAGAAGATAGGGAAAGATAGGGAGAAAAGAAGAAGATAGGAGAGATAGGAGAAAAGAAGAAAATAGAGAAAGAGAAGGAGAAGATAGGAGAAGAAGAAGAGTAGGGAGAAGATAGGGAGAAAAAAGAAGAAGATAGGAGAAAAAGAAGAAGATAGGGGGAAGATAAGGAAGAAGATAGGGAGAAAAAGAAGAAAAATAGAGAGAAAGATAAGAGAAGATAGGGGGAGAAGAAGAAGATGGGAGAGATAGGGAGAAAAGAAAGAAGATAGGGAGAAAAAGAAGAAGATAGGAGAAAAAAAGAAGAAGATAGGGAGAAATAAGGAGAAGATAGGGAGAAAAAGAAGAAAATAGGAGAAGATAAGGAGAAGATAGGAGAAGGAAGAAGATTGGAGAAGATAGGAAGAAAAGAAGAAGATAGGAGAAGATAAGGAGAAGATAGGGGAAAAAAGAAGATAGGGAGAAGAATAGGCGAATAAGAAGGAAGATAGAGAAAGAAGAAGAAGATTAGGAGAAAAAGAAGAGAAATAAGAGAGACGATAGGAGAAATAGGGAGAAGAAAGAAGAAGATGGAGAAGATAGGAGAAGAAGAGAAGATAGAGAGAAGATAAGGAGAAGATAGGGAGAGAGAAGAAGATAGGAGGAGATAGGGAAGAAAAAGAAGAAAAATAGAGAGAGATAGGAAGAAATAGGGAGAGAAGAGAAGATGGGAGAAGATAGGGAGAAGAAGAAAGATAGGGAGAAGATAGGGAGAAAAAGAAGATAGAGAAAAAGAAGAACGAAGGAGAGATAGTGAGAAAAAGAATATAGGAAAAGATAGGGAGAAAAGAAAGATAGGGAGAAGATAGGGAGAAAAAGAAGTAGGAGAAGATAGGGGAAAAAGAAGAGGGAGAAAAAGAAGAAGACAGGGAGAAGATATGGAGAAAAAGAAATAGGGAGAAGATAGGGAGAAAAGAAGAAGATAGGAAATATAGGGAGAAAAAGAAGAAGATAGGCAGAAAATAGGAGAAAAAGAAGAAGATAGGGAGAAGATAGGGAGAAAAAGAAGATGATAGGGAAAAAGATAGGGAGAAAAAGAAGAGA
>CM042163.1:49300655-49353155 GCA_023376005.1 Doryteuthis pealeii
ATGGACCATTCCGTTTTTAAAATTGCAAAAAAGATTAACCGGGATAATAAGTCATAATTTTAAAAATCTGTTATCTCTTATTTCGGTTAGCCTCTCTTTTCGGAAGGTGTTTCTTAGAAAACGTTAAAACCTTTACGTCCAGAGACCAATAAAATAAAACATTTTCTTTCACATAATATTAAATAACCGCCTATTACAGCGTAAATAATCGAATATTTTACGGTTATTATGATTACGGTTATTATGATTAACTAGCGGGGATACCCGGTGTTGCTCGGGTTGCCCGAGAGAAATAACTTCCTCTTGTGCTTCATTACAGTGTTGAAATTTAATAACATACTGACTCATCTTCATTAATCAGTCTAATGCCATTTTAAAAACCTGGTGTCTAGATTTCTCAAAGTTTGACTGGGGGAGCTTCGTATTTTATTTTTTATGAGTGAACGAAACTATGAAATTTTCTTCATTTCAATTTTTATCGACATCAGTTTTTTTAACAAGTACTACCACTCCAGGTCAGATTGAACCTGGGAGTAATGCTAATAAATGGGTAATCCACATTTCTCAGAGCTCCAAAACCGGAGTTTCACCAACAGATGTAGTTTAATGTGGTTAAATCCTACCTAAATTCCACAATCGTATGTCACCCGTCGAAAGAAAAAAAATTACTAAAAATCAAGGAATTAACCGAATCTAATGAAATTTTCAGTGTTGATATATTAATGAATAAAAGAGATTATGCACCAATTATTTTATTTAAAAACAATTACATTTTTTCAGGTCAATTAACTTTGAACCACGTATGTTTGTTAATCTGTGTTACGCCTCAAAGATACGTGGTTCAAAGTTAACTGACCTGAAAAAATGTAAAAATATTAAATGAGTGTTAATTCCTTGATTTTTAGTATTTTTTTATCTTTATTTCGGCGGGGTGATATATGATGGTGGAATCTAAGTCCGTTAAGTAGGATTTAACCTTTAATGTCATACCTAGTACACCTTTTTATACGACGGCCAATTCACTCTGAAAGCACCAGCACTCTAGATCAGGGGTCACCAAACTACGGCCTGATGGTATTTTATCAAACCCACCGACCTTTCTGTTAATGTGCGTTCTTTGATAATGTTTTGAAAATAAATATGTTGGTTAATTTTTTTCTTATGAAACTTACGCCACTCATCCATGAATATAACATGGAAAAATAAACTTTCGTTATGGCTAGCAAGTATTGAACACAATAATAATGTGGTGCGCACTCGTTATTTTTTTCAAAAAGTTTGGTGATCCCTGCTCTAGATCACCGAAATTCAGAGCGATAAGCCTGTTCTGTACTTAATGGGGTGATCACTTAAGCCACAGCATGTACTGTAAACAAACGGAGTCCTTTGTTTTTCAAAATCACTTGATTCGACATTAAATAACCCGAAAAGGGTTGATAATCCGTAAAACAACCGCGACCACACTTTTTTTCGGGAGTCTACCTCTAGTTTAATGGGAAAATTAAAGTTTTAATTAAACTTTAGTTTAATGGGAAAATAAATAAATAATTTGGGCTCTGTCTTTTCTTTTTTTTTCATCAGCCACCGGCTAGCGTTTTTTGAGGCAGGATGCCGGGGCGGTTCTCCGCGAAGAGTACCATGCAATTAAACAATGATAGTTTCGATAGTTTCAAATATCAACCAGACAGCGAGGGAGTATATCCTTTTCATTAGCGTTAGACAAGGAAATTGTTTTTTGGCGTCTGAGGTGGAGCGCCACATTTACCATCACTTTCACTTTACTGCACAGATCCCAGTGCTACTCATACGCTGAGTAGGCAGGGCCAGTATCGACCCCGGAACCTTGTGGTTCCCGGTCGGACGAAGCAATTTTGATGTTGATGGTATTGATAGTTTTAGCTTAGTTGACCACTGTGAAGAGGGTGATTGGTAATAATTACATCACTGCCGAGATGACCATGTGGTGATAGGAGTGGTCCCATAGAAACCTCACATAGTGTAAAATATGTCTGCATGAACTCTGTTGGTATTAAAGTGGCTACTCCTGATTTGTTGCATTTTCAGACTAAGGGGTGTGGTGGGTGGGAGTGGTGGTACCAGAAAATTGGATAAAATGTGAGGGGAAGGTATCAACTGCAATCGAAGTTGAGAGAGAGAGAGAGAGAGAGAGAGAGAGAGAGAGAGAGAGAAGAGAGAGAGAGAGAGAGAGGGGGGGGGAATGAAAGAATAGAAGAAACGTGAAAGAGAAAAGTTAGGAAGAATTAAAAGAAATCTCATAAGAGGTCAATACATATTTCAAGGACTTTTTTGACCTGATTGAAAACGAGGGTACATTTAAAATGGAAGTTTATTTAGGGTCACGTGACTCATTACATGCGGACGTACGAGGCGGTGCCGTCCCCATCCACCCCAATTCCTTTTATGGAAAACCGGGAATCGTTACCGATTAGAAAAAGCGAAAAGAAATATTGTTTTTAAATGAATGAAATTAATATTCCCTTTCCCAAAGAAATTGATAGAATTCAAAATGATTTATTGTTCAATAAAATTTGACATTTTGAAAAAGAGTCTGCTGTTTATTGAATATGGAATTTTCAGCACAAGCTTTTTCCGAGCGAATTGCTGTGAAATTACGACCATATTTCATGGCATATTAACAGTCTCCTCTTAACCTATGACCGATCGCCCTGTCGACTGGGGCTATAGAATATATCGACTGGACTTCTGTAAATTCATCGGGTTGGCTTAAAGCCGGTGTGAGCTAGGCAGCGTGGGAATCTATCCCATTTTCACTAGCGATAGACTAAAGAGATTGTTTTTGCGTCTGAGTTGGATTAACACCAGAGGAATAAACAGACTTAAACATATATTTCATAGGAAACCTAAAAACTATGTTAACCATCTTTTAGGGAGAGTTAATTACCCCTAACGACTTAACCGGATATACTCTCTGACAAGGAGAGAGTGATACAGAAAACTGACAAATAGAGAGTCAGGCAGACAAGGAATGACCCCATGTGTGACCACACACATGATACAGAAAGTTGAATTCTATCCCAAACCATCCCACTGTATTCTCTGTCAGTGAGAATAAATAAAACAAATATTGTTATATGTTAAACATATTTCACTGTTTTTATTATCAATTTGTTATTTCTACATCTCGGGATATAACACCATATCACTACAACTTGGACTAATATATTACAGAGGAAACATACAGACTAGGATTAACCAATTGGATTAATTATGTGAACAACAGAACTACTGAACCTCGTACAATGGCGACAAGGATTCTAACAACACGTGACAGTCGCCTTTTCCAATCAGACTAAGACGACGAACAGTGAGCAGATGAACACTTATGTGTAAATGTATTATTGATTGATATATTTGGCAAAATAAACCAATAAAAGATCCCCAGAATTCAAACGATAGTCTATTCATTGAAAAAATGAACGGCAATTTATTTTAGAGACAAATAATCTTTAAAATAAAAGAGAGAGATTGGCACTTCGACAACATCAATTTAAGAAGAGATAAATTATCATTTAAGATAAACTAGTAGAGATAGATAGATAGATAGATAGATAGATAGATAGATAGATAGATTTTAACAGAATGGGATAGATAGATAGATAGATAAGAACAGAATGAGATAGATTGATAGATAGATATATAGATAAGAACAGATTGAGATAGATAGATAGATAGATAGATAGGAACAGATTGAGATAGATAGATAGATATATATGAACAGATTGGGATAGATAGATAGATATATAGGAACAGAGTGAGATAGATAGATAGATAGATACCCAGAAAGGTGTGGAAAGAATGCGCTTGAAGACGGTATCGAACATAAACCGGAGTGGTAGTATCTGTTAAGGTAATATCTATGGATTAAATAGATTAAAAAATGAGCATTAGAAAATGTGTTTAAAAGATTGAATTTGAAAGAAAATTGAATACCCAACAAGAATGAATAAAACAAATGTCTTCGGCATAAAATAACCCAACAAGGATTGACATGCTATAAATTCCAACCGACCTAAAACTAATAATATATTTTCAAGTAACTAATAATAATAACCATTAGCTGTCAAGTCTTCCTAACATTAATAACTGTATTCAATAATAATCATTTGTTTGCATAGGGTTATAGTGTTTAATGTATTCATATCCAATATGAATAATTTTAAACAGATATATTGGATATATAGATGAGACTAAAAGGTTCTACCACTCCGAGTCAGTGTGAAGCCGTGAGTAATGCCAATAAAGGGGTGCGTTGCCCATGCTGGATTTTAAAAGAAACCTTTGCTAAGTGTGAAAACACAGGGCCCCGTTTTGTTTATTTCTAGCCAGTAATGGGAAAATAATTATCTCTCAAGCAAAATTTTTTCATTATCATATTTCCTTCAGATGCTGGGGACACCTGTTTTAACTTTTAGCCTATCCTCGGATATAATTTTTCCTTTAGGCTTTGAGACATCTGCTTATCCCTTAACCCATATCCAAATACATTACACAAATCATAAGTTCTTCTTCCATCCAGCTTTCTTCATTCAGGGTGAATGAGCAGAGATGGAGCGTTCGTGATGTAGTAGACATTCTCTGCCTGTTACTTGATTTCAACGTATTATTACTCGCTTTCTTCTTCTCTCACTGAAACGTCTTCTCTTTCCTCATTCACTGTAAAGATATCACCAGTAGTTCCATTATTGAGTTCTATTGAAATCTAATTCGCCAGTCCATTACCCAGTACCCCAGGTACAAGTCGGAGCCCTGGCCCTCTTTCACCGGTCCAGTGGCCATCATAAGGGGTTAGAAAAGAAACAAATGAGTTTAATAATGTGTTTAAAAATTGAGTTTAAAAAATTGAGTACCCATCAAGAATGAATAAAATAAAACGCCTTCGGCATGAAATAACCCAACAAGGGTTGACATTCCATAAAATCAACCAACCAACCAACAAATCAAACAAAAAAATAAACAAACAAAAGTTTCATCTTTATCAGATCACTGGTGTAGGCGCCAACTTGCAGACAAAACTGCTATTTATGTAGTAGATGTGTATAAACGTGTTTGCGTAGGCAGGGGTTACATTATTGATTTTTATTGAAATCCAATTAACCATACTTGTTTCTGAATATTAGCTTAAGATATGAGTAAAGTTTCATCATGATCGGATCCCTGGTGTACGTGCCAACTGGTTATACACAGACAGACAGAAATTGCCATTTATGTAGTAGATTTTTAGTAGTAGTAGAAGTAGTAGTCAGTGGTTTTTCAATCACATTTTATCCGGCGCTTCGCTTGGTGTAATGGTTAGCAAGCGGGATTTTATCATGATCGGATCACTGGCGTAGGCGCCAACTAGTTATAAACCAACGAACAGAAATTGCCATTTATGTAGTAGATTATTGGGTATGAAGATTAAATTAGAGATACACTTGCAGATTCGTAAATGGACAGATATGTGATATCTCTCGTATTTGACAGTGTATAAGACACCCTATTTACATTTAATATTGCAGTATCATTGTGTTGGCGAGAAATTGCCTAGCAGCACGTCCTTCGCTTTTCGACCGATGTTATCAAAAGGAAGAGGTGAAACAATTTGGCAGACAGTCAAAGCTTAGTTTAGATTGGCAAAAGACCAGAAACATTCAAGCATCTTTAGTGACTTTGAGGCCCAGTTTAAAATAATGCTTTAAAATTGTCAGAGCCTCAATAGCTGTGTCTGTCATTGCAACATATGAAACTAAATCGTATTACTAATCCCAGACATGCACTTACTCATACACACACACACATACACACACACATTTATACACACCTTCATTCACACACACACACACATATAAATATATATATATATACACCTTAACACACGCACCCCCCATATATATATATATAAACCTTTACACGTACATATACATCTTCACACATACATATACACCTTCAAGCACATACACATATATACACCTTCACACACATACATACATATAAATACACTTTCACACAAACATATACTTATATACACACCTTCACATGCGCAAATAAATGTATATATACACTGATCCCCACACGCACACATGTATATATACACCTTCAAACACATTAATGTACCTCCCCCACACACCCATATATATATATATATATATATATATATATATATATATATACCTTCACACACACACACACATATATATATACACCTTCATACATAGATATACATATTCACATACATACATTCACATACATATCTTCACACACCCACGCGTGCACAAACAGACACGCACACAAATAAATATATATTCTGTACTCTCTCGTTGATTTTCGACGCATGAGGGTTCATACAATGAACACCCGCACAGTGATTTGTTTATCGCGGTGAAGGCTTGTGTTGGACCATCCGCACTTTTTGGCACAGTCGATAGGAAAGAATTGGTGCACAAGAAATGCCACAAACCCAATCAACGGCTGACCTCAGGAATTTTGAATTCAGAGTTTTCCCTCTCCTAGACTGGTTACCTACCCAAGGTTAAAGAGCACAGTCTGCCCTACTATTTTACCCATAGCTGGAGGGAGAATATATGGATTTATACCTTTTGTATTAGCGCTATGTGATATGAAAACAGCCTCTCTGGGATTTGAACTCGGGTCGACATGTCCATTTCCCACCACTTTAACAATTATATATTATATATATATATATATTATATATATATGTGTGTGTGGTGTGTGTGTGTGTGTGTGTTTATACACATAAAGTTGAATACCCATGAAAAATGAATAAAACAAAACGTCGGTATAAAATAACCCAACAAGTGTTGATATGCCGTAAAATCCACCTAACCAACCAACCAACCAACCAACATAGTAATGTCATAGTTACTCGCGACGTGTACATGAAATAAACATTTTGGAGTAAAAAAAAAAATTAAAAGAAAAAAGAAAATACTTCCAATACATTCTAATAATGATAATTATAATTTTGAAAGTGTTATGTAGGCTTCAGAAGTCTTCTATTTTGCGACTAAGCCACACTTTCTTCCCTACACCTGTTAGTGTACGTATATATCCACGCACAGGTATATATACACAAAAATGTTTATTTACACACACACACACACACATATATATATATATATATATATATGCATCTAAACACACACATATATATGTATATATATATATGTATTATTCATATATATATATATATTTATATATGCGTAAATGTATAGATGAACGAAAATTGGTGCGTAGGCTCGTGATATTGATATTCGATAAGTAATCAATAAAGAAATCTAATAGATCTGTGTCGAGCCAGAGAAGAGAATGCGCAAGATAGATTTGATTCAATACGATCAGACGATCAGTTAAATTTCTGATAGATTAGCTTATTACTTTTGATTCCAAAATGGATGCCACATTTTGGACGGACGCCAACGAGACACACAGCGTCTTTTCGAAACAGAACAATAAACTTAATAGCTCTATGTTTTTAGAGAGGAGGAGAAGGAGGAGTAGGAGATATTAGGTAAAAATTTCTCCTCCTTCCATCGCCCTACCTGTAAATGACAAACTCATTCGAAGCGTGTTTACTTGTTGGAAAAAGCGTTTTTATTTATTACTCCCCCCAAAAAACACACACACACACACCCAAAACACACACACACACACACACACACACACACACCACACACACACACACACACAAAGTAGGAGAGATGCATATGTTACATATTATGTGGTGTCATAGGTTGTTGACAAGTCCCTGCAGTTAGTTTGGAATAGGTTCGTTGGAGTTAGAAGCGTAGGCGGGTAGGTTTCCGTTGGAAAAAATACCATAACTGTTGCTAACCCCATCTGACCCTTAGAGAACAAGTCACGAGAAACACGTGACTAGATTGAGATTTCAGTTTCAACCAGACGTCGGAGCAGAGAGGATGCTTATCTCTCTTCTGAGGTTGTTAACTCACCGCGCGGGGAATAAATAGGCAGAAATAAATCTTGGTCAAGAAAATAAGTCTTGTAGTAAATAGCATGGCGAAAAGAGGCCCTTAGTTAAAGACTAGAAGCGGCTACCCGGCATTGCCAGTGTTGAGAGGGGATTTAAAAAAAAGTTAGTCCTGTGGATCTATTATTACTCAATCGTGAGTTGGATACTCATCGGACGTCCCATTAAAATCCCCATAAAAAAAGACCTTGCATTGCTCCAGCCACTCTGAAAATAAACGTTAATGTCTACAATTCAAAATATTAAATGCAAAAAAATATTCCATTCTGTTATCATTTAAATTTAATTTTTAATCCTTTTCACAAATATAAATCCAAATCTTTATTATTTTTGCTCAAAAACCAAGCCCTGGTGATATTTAATGTATATATATATTTACTTTGTCCTTAATTGTTTTATTTTCGAAGTTTCCACCGGACATGCATATATACACAACTGCCCTTTATATATGTATAGATGAAGCAGTCAGAATTAGACGACAACATGACGGCCAAAGAAGGAAAGGAAACAGCCACTAAACGTAGCAAGAAGAAATAAAGAACAAGAAAGTCTCAACGCTGTCCCTGTCTGTCTCTCTGTCTCTGTCTCTCTGTCACTCGAGTTCACTCTCTCATGAATATACCCGACGATGTTGGATATACAAAACATATCGGTTGGAGACAAATTTGAGATTTTCTTAAAAGAAAGTTTAAGAGAAAGAATTTTGAATGCCTAGATTTTTTAGATGAGGTTTGATAATTTTTTGTTATTTAGGGACCGGTTTAACTCAGTCGGTAGAGCACACGCCTTGGAATCGCAAGGTTCTCAGTTTGATACCGGTCCCCGCCAACTCAGCGAATAAATATCATAGATTCGTTAATCTTATCTGTGTGGTTCCTGGTTCGATACCGACCCTCGCCAACTCAGCGTAGGTGTGGCACAGGGATCTGTGAGGTAAAGTGAGGAACTGATGGTAGGTTCCACCACTGCAAAATAATCTCCCTGGTCTAGCGCTAGCGAAAAGGAGATATACTCCCACGCTGTACGGCTGATACCGACTATAGGCAACTCCGCCAATTTACTTTTACTATTCCGGACTAATGTTCTTATATTTATTATCATACAACGTTTCGGCCAATGTGCCCTTCGGCCTTCTTCAAGTGATTTTTGACGGACTCGGAAAATACTTGTCGAACATGTGAGCCTTCACGGAACTTTGAACCGAACCCTTTATGCCAAATTGGTCCCTGGCGCAACAAATATTAGGGTTGAGTTCATATAGTTCTAAGCAAACGTAATACAAGATACTTAACGTATCTTAACACTTGTACCCGTTCATGGTTAACGGAATGAGAACAATCTATCGAATGAATTTAATAAAGGATTCGTATCAAACATGTAAATATGAAGGTGAAATGAACACGATTCATTTAGGCATGAAATTACCTTAGACGGGTTACCATGCCGTTAAAATTAACCTGTGAGTTGTTAGACAACGCTAATAGCAGTCATTGGTAACAATGTTACACCTATCCGGGGCACCTCATCTTGGTGTTATGGTTAGCAAGCTAGTCTCGCAGATCCATTACTACTGAATAGAGAGTTCGATCCTTGCTGCGACTTTTCAATCCCATACTTGCGATCCCATACTTGCGACTTTTCTACCGGTGACAAATGGGTAAGGTAAATACCTTCTGGGTGCTTTATAATTGTGATACCTTGTGTTATATCCTACCCGTGGCGAACGGGTCGGGTATATAATACTTGTGATCTTGTGGGTCTACCTCCTGAGTGCCTTATAATTGCGACCTTGTGTCATATCCTATCCGTAGGTAGGCTAAATACCTAATGATACACTATACTTGTGAGCTTGTGTCACATCCTACCTGTGGCGAACGGGTTGGGTAAATACGTCCTGGATGCCCAATACTTGTGACCTTGTTCCTCATATCTCCCCTGACGAATGGCTTAGGTAAATACCTCCTGAATATACTTGCGACCTTGTGTCACATCCTACCTGTGGCGAACGGGTTGGGTAAATACGTCCTGGATGCCCAATACTTGCGACCTTGTGTCACATCCTACCCGTGGCGAACGGGCTGGGTAAATACCTATGTCACATCTAAAAATATCAACGTTCCAAATTCTTGGTTGACCGAGTCTCTAATAATTGTTGCCCTTTAATATGGAAGCACAAAATTGCAATATTCTAACCTTTGCGTTGGCCAATAAAAGCCAGCTTTTGTGCTTGATACTGTCAGCGGTATTTATATCCGTTTAAGAAGTTATTGCAAAAGTTAAATGGAAGTAAAATACGATAAGAATATTAGAAAATTGCCATTTCTATCTCCCCCCCCCTGTAAATTAGTTTGACGGTCTAGGAATTTCGACTGCTTTCCCCCCACTCCTAACCCCTAATACCATTTTCCTCGGACGAAAAGAAATAGAGACCTATCAGTTATTGGAACGTTAGTGGTACAGAGGATTTCTCATATCAGTCAAAATTACTTAGACTTTTAAAGTTTGATTACTATCTTTGATTGACACATCAAAGTCTCGAATAGATATAAATTAATATCATCCTCAATGATACGCCAACTTCCGTCTTATTTTCCGAGACGAAAGGTTATTATTTGGAGGGATGCTCCGAAAGTACTACTTCCTATTACAGCAGATACAGGGAATACAGAACCGTAGAAGCCGAGGGGAAGGGGGGGAGGGGCTGTCTCCAAATGTTTACTACTTGTAATATTTTTACATGGTTATTATTGTTGTAGCAATAGTAGTAATTCTCTGAGCGTATCGTAGCTCTATCTTTTAGCTTCTCGTAGCTGGTTCTCTTATGTCCTCTAAACTATCTCTATATATCTCCTGCTGTAATACACATATGTAAATGAGATAACACGCCATTGGCTATCTCACTACAATTATTTGGAGGGATGCTCTCAGAGTACTTCTTCCTATTTACTTCTACAGAAACTACCGCAGATACAAGGTGTACAGGACCGTAGTTGCCGAGAGGCCCTGTCTCAAATACAAGAAAGGAAGAAAAAATCATACCATGGAAGAATATAACTTTTATAAAACTCCGTGACAGAAATCTTGGGGTCAGCTGTGTTATTATAAATTACCCCGTATTGACATATTAGTGGTTGATAGAGGATTCGTTTTTTATATTGAAATAGGGGTTAAATCGAACTTAATGGACCTAAATTCTACCATCGCATGTCACCCCACCGAAAGAAAAAAAGAATAAAAAAAAATAAAAAAAAAATCAAGGAATCAACCGAATTTAATGGAATTTTCAGTGTTGATACATTAATGAATAAAATATATAATGCACCAGTTATTTTATTTAAAAAGTTTTACATTTTTTTCAGGTCAGTTGATTTGAACCACGTATCTTTGAGGCGTAACATAAATTCTCAAAGATACGTGGTTCAAAGTTAACTGACCTGAAAACAATGTAAAAGTTTTTAAATAAAATAACTGGTGCATTATATCTTTTATTCATTAATATATCAACACTGAAAATTCCATTAAATTCGGTTAATTTCATTTATTTTTAGAATTTTTTGTTTCTTTCGGCAGGGGGACATACGATGGACCGGTGTGTTCAATTAATAGCGTGTGTTCAATTAATAGCGTCTGTCCAGTGGGCTATCCCCCAGGCAATACCTGCCCCCTTGGGGGCAGGGCTGGGTTTATTGCCCAGCGCCTGAGGCGCCTACCTTGAGGGGGAATGCCGAAGGGATCGACGCAATTTTTGTTCTTTCTCACCCATGAGCTTCGGCTTGTGGGTGGGCCCACATTAAAACGAGGCCTTGTGCCCAGCCCATACAAGTGGGGTATGAGGCAAATACCCATACGATGGTGGAATTTAGGTCCATTAAATTCGATTTAACTGAAACAGCAATGTACAATACAAACTTTATTTGTTCAACGAATTACTGTTTTTTTCTTCTAATCTGTACTTGCAATTTTAAATATACTTGCGGCCAACCACGTAACCTTTAATAACTTATGGCCAAATTCTAAATTTTGTCCTGGTTTTGGATTGTTAAATTTTACGGTATGTCAACTTTTGTTGGGTTATTTTTATACCGAAGACTTTTGTTCTCACTCAATTTCTCCTATTTCCTTTTTCTTCTTTCCATTTTTTCCTTCATACCATTTCCTTTCTTTCTTCTATTCTTTTTCATTCTCCTTCCATTTTCTTTCAACTAATCTATTTTCTTTCTTTCATCTCTCAATTTTCTCTTTCTTTATTTCCTTTTCCTTCCTTCTGTTTTCTTTCTACCTTCTATTTTTTTCTTCCATTCTTCTTCCCCTCCTCTTTTCATTTTCTTTCAACTAACCTATTTTTTATCCCTCTATTTTCTTTTCTCCTTTTTCCTTTTTCTTCCTTCCATTTTCTGTCTTCGTTCTATTTTCTTTTTCTTCTATTCTTCTTCATTTTCCTTCCGTTTTCTTTCTTCTAATGTAATTCATTTCTTTCATCTCTCCATTTTCTTCTTTCTTTTCTTTTCCTTTTCATTTTTTTCTATTTCCTTTCTCTTCTTCTTCTTCTTCTTCTTCTCTTTCTTCTTTCTTCTTCTTTCTTCTTCTTCTTCTTCTTCTTCTTCTCTTTCTTTCATCCCTCCGTTTTCTTTCTTTATTTCCTTTTCCTTCCTTCCATTTTATTTCTATTTCCTTCTTCTTCTTTCTTCTTCTTCTTCTTCTTCTTCTTCTTCTTCTTCTTCTTCTTCTTCTTCTTCTTCTTCTTCTTCTCTTTCTTTCATCCCTCCGTTTTCTTTTCTTTATTCCTTTTCCTTCCTTCCATTTTATTTCTACTTTCCATTTTCTTCTTCTTCTTCTTCTTCTTCTTCTTCCTTCTTCTTTTCTTCTTCTTCTTCTTCTTCTTCTTCTTCTTCTTCTTCTATTTTCTTTATTTCTTTCATCCCTCCATTTCTCTTTCTTTTTTTTTCCTTTTCCTTCCTTCCATTTTTTTCTCTACCTTCCATTTTCTTTCTTTCATTCTGCCCACTACTTTCTTTCTTTGTATAACCAACATTCATACTAAGATGGTTGCCACGATTCCAACTGAATCCACATTCTGATCAAAGGACCTCTTTACGGACTTTCGTCTACCTATCAAAACTTTCCATCTCTCGATATTCAGATCCTCCATCTTGTACGCTTTACCTAACCCCATCCTGAGTCCCTTTCTCAACAAAATCCCACCTCACAAAATCTCGCAATCTCGTAACCTTCCCTTTGTAACATTATTTCCCCGCACTTTTGCATTTACACACCTTTTCTTCTCATGTTATTATTACGGTATTCCTCACACAAGAGAGAAACAAAAAGTTTCGCCAGTCTTTATGTGTACCGTATGCAGAGATCTACAAGTTTACGAAAAGTCTTCTTGCATATATATATATATATATATATATATATTATATATATATATGTATATATATATATACACATATGTATGTATATATATATATACATATATATACATATATATATATATATATATGTATATATATATATATATATATGTATATATATATGTATATATATATATATATATATGTATATATATATATATGTATATATATATGTATATATATATATATATATATATATATATATATATATATATATGTGTGTGTGTGTGTGTGTGTGTGTGTGTGTGTGTGTAACTATACTCAGCAGAAAGAAACAGATGTTGGTTAATCTTCCATCTGAAGAGATTAAACGGTTGGGGAATTGGTGGTTGGGGGAGATTGTATCTTGTGGGGGCGGGGTTACGCTCGTGGCAGTTGTGATGGGGGGGGCAGTCTTGGTAGGAAGCGAGCGATGGTAGCAAGAGTTATTGTAGTGTTATAATGCCAAAGGGAGATAATCACCTCTTTCACTTGGGGGTTCTGGTGCTTTGAGTCGGAAAGCACTCATCTGATGGGCTTTTCGGAATTGTTGGATGGGAACGAATTGAGAGAAATCACTGAAGACAATTCCAAAGACAACAATCGAACGAAAAGTGGATAGAAGAGGAGGGGGAGGAATTGAGGGGTGGTTGGGTGGAGAAAAAGATATGAAGGAATTCTCGTTTTTCTTTCTATTTCTTTACTTTCGCCTTCTTTTTTTTGTGATCATTTTTCGTTGATTTTTCTTTCTTCCCCTCTATTTCTGTCGTTGTGTAGAATAACACTGCAGTAACACTCGATTTATTCTTTACAATATTTCTCGATCCTTTCTTTTTTTTTTTATACGCTCATTCACTTGTTTTCTTTTTATTTATTCTGCCTAGATCCTTTCTTTTCTTCATTCGTTCTCTTTGTTTTTATTCGATTTGATACTCTCTTTCTTCATTCGTCTTTCTCTTGTTCCTCTTATTTATTCTGTCTAGATCCTTCTTTTTCTTCATTCGTTTCCTTGTTTATTCGATTTGATACTCTCTTTTCTTCATTCGCTCTTTCTTGTTCCTCTTATTTATTCTGTCTAGATCCTTTCTTTTCTTCATTCGTTCCCTTTGTTTATTCGATTTGATACTCTCTTTTCTTCATTCCGTTTTCTAGTTCCTCTTATTTATTCTGTCTAGCTCCTTTCTTTTCTTCATTCGTTTCCTTTGTTTATTCGATTTGATACTCTCTTTTCTTCATTCGCTCTTTTTCTTGTTCCTCTTATTCATTCTGTCTAGATCCTTTCTTTCATTCATTCGTTCCTTTTGTTTATTACCTCTCGATACTTTATTTCCTTCATTCATTCCGCTTGTTTATTCATTCACGATCCTTTCCTTTCTTCATTGATTTCTCTAATTCATTCTCTCTTAATTCTTTCTTTTCTTCATTCGAATTGAGGGGTGGTGGTGGTGGTGGTGGTGGAGAAAAAGATATGAATGAATCCTTTTTTTCTTTCTATTTCTTTACTTTCGCCTTCTTTTTTGTTTGTTTGTTTATCTTTCGTTGATTTTTGTCCTTCCTGTATTTCCTTCGTTGTGTTGAATAACACTGTTGTAATGCTAGATTTCTTCTTTACAATATTTTTCGATCCTTTCTTTTGTCTTTCATTCGTTCATTCTCTTATTATTTTTATTTATTCCCTCTCGATCCTTTCTTTTCTTCATTCGATCCTCTTGTTTATTTCTCTTGATCCTTTCTGTTCTTCATTCGATTCTCTTGTTTATTTTCTCTCGATTCTTTCGTCCCTTCATTGTTTCACTTGTTCCTCTTATTTATTCTCAATCCTTCTTTTTCTTCATTTGTTGTTCTCGTTTATTCTTTCTCGGTCCTTTCGTTTTTTCATTCGTTCTCTCACTTGCTCCTCTTATTTATTTTGTCTAGACCCTTTCTTTTCTTCATTCGTTAGACTTGTTTTAGTCTGATCATCACATAAGCGGAAACTTATACTCATCAAGTGCCTTTGACGGTGTCTAACTCATCCTAACACACACACACACACACACACACACACACACACACACACACACACACACACACACACACACATATATATATATATATATATATATATATATATATACAGGGTGCGGCATAAGTAGTACCCTTTGTTTAATCAAATTAATTAATTAAATTGATTTAAATAATTAATTTGAATTAATTTAAATTAATCAATTAAATTAAACAAAGAGCGTTACTTATGCCACCCTATATATATATATATATATATATATATATATATATATATATATATATACGAGGGTCGACTGAAAATTTCATAGGATGACCAAGATACTCATGGAATGTGACCAAATGAGGTATATATTTTCAACAAAATCACCCTTGCGGTCAGCACACTTCTTCTATGGGTGTTACATTACTTCGATCCCATTAGTAAAAAAAGTAATCATCACCAGCAGCAGCATAGATGACCTCATCATATGAAATTTTTATCCCACCCTCGTGTATAGCAGGTGAATGCATAAAAAAACAACAAGGAAATATTCACAGAAAACACTATTCAGTCTCGAGGTTTTCCTTTCTTTTTTGCACAATCAGAAATTATTGGACCCTCTCCCCACAAAACAAAAAGAAAGAAACAAACAAACAAAACACCCCCCCCAAAAAAAACCAAACAAACAAGCAAACAAAACTTGCTCACCCCTCTTAGGCTTTCTCGTCCTCTCCCCATTAAACATTTTGAATAAAATCAATAACCTGTTATGAATTCCAGACAAAACCAATGGAAGTTTTCTATTTTGAAGGAACTTGATTTCTAAACACTGAAAGGTTATCTTACAAGATTAGGAGAATCTAAAGTGTTAATTCTGCTTGGATCGTTAGATAGAATGATAAATATTTGATTTTAACTAATTTCATTCGAAAAAAAATTGCTATTTAATTGATAATTGGTTGAGTATATTGAAAACGGAATAAATGTAAGAACAATTCACGACAAAGTGATAACAAGGATATTTCATTGCTTGAGCAAACATAATAGAAGTGAATACAAAGAAAAGAAAAAAAAAAAAAAAAAAAGAAAAAAAAAAAGAAAAAAAGAAAAAAGAAAAAAGAAAAAAGAAAGAAGAAAAAATACGAAAGAAAAAAGAAAAAAAGAAAAAAGAAAGAAAAAAAAAAAGAAAAAAAAAAAAAAAAAAAGAAAAAAGAAAGAAAAGAAAAAAGAAAAGAAAAGAAAAAAAAAAAAAAAAAAGAAAAAAGAAAGAAAAGAAAAAGAAAAAAGAAAAAAAAAAGAAAAGAAAAAGAAAAGAAAAGAAAAGAAAGAAAAAAAACCATAAAAATAAAATAAAAAAAACAGAAGCGAAAAAAGGAAAAAGAAGAAGAAGGAAAAATAGAAGAAAAAGAAAAATGAATGAAAAAAAAAAAGAAAGAAGGAGAGAATAAAAGAATAAAATAAGAAAAGAAAAAACCCAGAAGTAATGGAAATGGAAAAGAAAAAAGAAAAGGAAAAGAAAGAAAAAAAGAAAAAAGAAAGTACGCATTGGTCTTTTTGTCTTTTCATATTCAACCTATTTTAACTTCTTTGAAGGTTTAAAAATAGGAACTGTAGACAGTCCAATCTGCAAAGATAGCTTTTAAAAATATTGTCTGGGTGAACAATTTCGGTACAAAACAAAGATGGCCGCCCTAAGATCTTTCAATTACGTACACTTCCAATTTTACTAAACGTAACAACAGGACGCAATACTGTTGACTTGATGGAAAGTCTAGACTGGAGAAATCTTACATTGAATGGGAAGCGTGAGTATCAACACGGTTATCATAGGAGGAAGTGGACTCGGAAGGTCAAGTTCAAATCCTGGACAAGGCTGTTTGCATTTCACTTCCCTTGGGAAAGGCATGAACCCCTCCATTTTTCTTTAGCCTTGGAAGAGCAACCAGTCTGAAATCAAAGCAGCTGTATTATTAAAAAATAGAACTTGTTTCACATTATGCCAGTGACGGAAGGATGGGTGATATATATATATATATATATATATATATATATATATATATATATATATATATATATATAAAGTGTTGTTATGGGTCAACGGGAGAAAATTAAATATTTTATAAAAAAAGAAGGTCCGCAAAATGGATTATATTAGAATATATATCAGAATATGGTTAATTAATGACTGAAGAAGATACCAGAAGATCTGAAACACTTGTCACAAATGTAAAATAATAATACATTTAAAAAAAATTGGTTAAACCGAACTTAAATTCAAATGAAACCCCGCCGAAAGAAACAAAAAATCAGGGAATTAACCGAATTTAATGAAATTTTCAGTGTTGATATATTAATAAATAAAATGTATAATGTACCAGTTATTTTATTCAAAAACTTTTACATTTTTTCAGGTCAGTTAATTTGACCCACCTATCTTTGAGGCGTAACACAGATTCTCAAAGATACGTGGTCAAAGTTAACTGACCAGAATAATGAAAACGTTTTTAAATAAAATAACTAGTGCATTATATCTTTTATTCATTTATATATCAACACTGAAAATTTCATTAAATTCGGTTAATTCCCTGATTTTTGGTATTTTTTTCTTTCGGATGGATGACATACAATGGTAAATTTAGGCCCGTTAAGTTCGATTTAACCGATTTATTTATATTTTTCTTCCTGCTTCTGTTTTCTTTAGTAACGTTTATTGACTGCAGAGTCCATTTTTTCTTACAAAGGCAACTCAACTTTAAATGTGTTATTTAGATTTTTCCTCATCTTTATTGTTATATACACAACGCTTATTATGGTGTTTCTTGTGAGTTGACTCCCAATTACGACATGAAAGTTCTCGAGTTCGACAAAAAACACACGAGGAAGGCCGAAATGTGTATATAACAAACATGAGGACAATAGTAAGAAAACTCGAAATAATTAAAATAAATGCAATATTTTTATATTCGTTCTTATTTAGTTTTGTTGGTCTTTCTAATTCAGTATAATGTTTTATTACATTAAAACTCAAGTACGTTCGCCCGGTGGAGAGCGCATACATTTGCTAGTAAAGAGAATGGATCATTTTATATCTCAATACCCGTGTGATCTACACGGATAAAGCTAGTTAAACGATAATAGACGATATAATGGATTTTTACAATCATTATGAATTCTTGATAGCGTCGTATTCATCCAAGATAAAATCTCATTACTTATTTTTTTCCTTTGAAAAACAAAAAAAAAATGAAAAAAACAAAAAAAAAAAAAAAAAACAACACGCTGAACTTTCACCGTCGTTTTTTACATATATATGTATATACGTTGTTATATATATATATATATATATATATATATATATATATATATATATATATATTACGAGTTACGCGTTGAAACTCTTCGACGAAAGATTAGTAAGCAGTGAGCCGCACGTTTCGTAAATGGTTACGTGGGGTGGGGTACAGGAGGGAGGGTAGAGTGGTGATGCGTTTGGGGTGGGGTCGGGTCGGGTGAGGTCGGGTGTGTGCGAAGGTAAAGCGGGAATTGTGCGTATATTCCAATTCAGCGGAGCATGACGGCTTTTATCTTTATTGCGATTGCAAATCGAAAGTGTTTTGCAAATAGATTTTTGATCGTTTTAATAAAAAGATTAAAGCAATTCTGGGAGAAGAAAAGAAAAGAAACATTAAATGTAATGTAGTTGTGGCTGGTTGGTTGTGGGTGTTGGAAGCTTTTTTTATGTGGTGAACACTTGACATATTTTCTTTCGTGTGTTGTGATATACCTTTTAATCCGAGCGCGTGTGTACGCGTGCATTTCTTTATAGATGTGTGTGTGTGTGTGTGTATGTGTTGTGTGTATGTGTGTACGCATGCGTACGTTGAGTGTACGTGTGCATCTATTTGTGTGTGTGTCGAGTATGGCTCTTAAAATATCATATACCGTATATAATATAATATAATACGTGGTGTAATGGTTAGAGTCGTAGGAAATGGACTTGTCGATGCGAGGTCAAATCCTGGACGAGGCTGATTGCGTTTCACATAGCTCTTATACCCGAGGGAAAGGTATGAATCCAATTACTCCCCCAGCTATAAGTAGAGCAGACCGGGCTCTTTAACATTGACTAGGTAACCAGTCTAGGAGAAGGAAAACTGAATTCAAGCCTGTTAAACTCCGCTTAACAAACTGACCTTGTCTCACACCCTGCTCGTGCAGGGTGGGGGTGGTAAACCTCTATACAGGATTCTTTGGTTGAACTTTTTAGAAGTGGCATGTAAATAATTTTGATTTTTCAGACTGTTGCCCTCATCTTTATTATGGTGTTTAAAAACACAAAGTTTCGGTCGCTGTATCCTCCAAGCCTTCTTCAGGTATTCCCTGTCTATCCAAGCATATCAATGACACAATCTGGGAAATCATTTTGAATCGTTTGATTGTTGATAAAACAAGGCGTCGAAAAACTTTTGAAGATATCATTGACCTTGTTTCACAACATTGAGTTAGTATATATATTTGTATATGTATAAGTATTAAATATAAGAACGATCGTTGGAAGCGCACAATATCCAGAGGTTAAGGTTAAATACAAAGTGCTCAATACAATGTTGGTAAGGAGTAACCTACTCGAGTTTCATCGATTGATTCTTCAGGGTTACTTTAAATTAATCGAGTTTACGATTAATCTTAGGTGTTATAAACATGCCCGTTGAATGGGACTTTTTTTTAACTCGATTAA
This sequence comes from Doryteuthis pealeii, assembly GCA_023376005.1. Taxonomy (NCBI): domain Eukaryota; kingdom Metazoa; phylum Mollusca; class Cephalopoda; order Myopsida; family Loliginidae; genus Doryteuthis; species Doryteuthis pealeii. The sequence goes on from CM042163.1 coordinate 49,320,803, forward strand.
TTTAAAGTGAAGAATCAATCGATGTCGAGTAGGTATAAATAAATATATATATATATATGTATGTGTGTGTGTGTGTGTGTGTGTGTGTGTGTGTGTGTCTGTCTGTCTGTCTGTCTGTCTGTGTGTAAACAGGCTCCAAAAGGTGTGTATTAACAATGTTCTAGGTCAGAGTTTTTCAACCTTTTTCCTCTCACGGCACAGTGAGTAAGACAATAAATTGATAGAGGTGTACACCATCAGTATATAGAAATATAATTATTTATCATTTAGATTTTAAAAGAAAAGGAATAGTGAAAATGTACTACAAGTGTAAAAGAAAACAACGTAATTTTATTTCTAAAGGTATATTCTAAAGGTAATCATGGCAAACAATAAATATTAAAATATAAAATCACACAAAAAATATTGAAGTAATAGAATAAAAAATATAAGAGGATGATCAACCATTATCAACATTCACGGCACACCACGGAAGCTTCACGGTACACTAGTGTGCCGCGGCACACCGGTTGAATACTCTGTTCTAGACACTTTTTCTTGGGTCAAAATCGACATCCTTTTTCAAGGTGTTTTCAGTTATTTAACACAAGATCATCTAGTCTGGCAGAGGGCTACGAAACTGGGGCGATCAGTAAGGATCAAAATTGCCGCCATTAGCAATCTTCATTGATCACAGACAACGACGCAGACGACACACCGCGTTCACGCATGCGCACAGCAATACGTGTGAGCGAGTGCTTATTTCATTTCATTTCATTTCTTTTATTTCCTTTTTCTTTTCCATAATCAAGGCGGAAAAATCTACTCGAATGTGGAACAGAAGTTTCCAGGTGACTTCATTAATAAATCACAAGGTAGAAATTCTTACAATCCGATCTGGAATGGGCGGAGTCGAGGAGGAGGAAGAGGAAGAGGAAAAGGAGGGGGTGGGGTGGGCAGACAGTGAGGGTGAGTGAAACGGGTGGGGTTGGCTCTGGGTCAGGGTAGGGTGAGGGGGGGGGGGTATAATGCGGAGCACAAAAGATAAAATGAAATACATAAAAAGAAAACCAAAACAAAATAACTAAGCAATATATAACGAAAGAAGGTAGAAAATAAAAATAAAAAATGTGACAAAAAATTGTGTATCGATAAAGAATTCTTCTCTTGTTTAAATAGTCTCGATTTTTCGTAGAGTTATTTTTTTTTATAGATTAGATCTGGAATCTTGATAATATAGTTACCTTTCTGACAACAATATATATATATATATATATATATATATATATATAATATATATATATATATATATAGCCTAATGAAAATATAAACTATGAAAAATATAATAATAATTATGAGAAGAAGAAATGACGAACAAATAGGAGAAATAGCATAGAAGAACAATATATTTACACACACACACACACACACACACACACGCATATATATATATATATATATATATATATATATATATATATATATATATATATATATATATATATATAAACACAGACACACAGACACCCAGAAACACACACACACTCATATATATATGTAACCTAATGAAGATATAAACTATGAAAAACATAATAATAATTATGAGAAGAAATGAGCAAAAATAGGAGGAATAGCCGAGAAGAACAATATATATATATATATATATATATATATATATATATATATATATATATATATATATATCATGATGAAGATATCAACTTTGAAAAATATGATAATGATGATGTGAGGAGGACAAGAGGAATAAAATAAAATGCAGGAATAGCAGAGATGAAAGATAATGCGGTTGAAAATGAGAAGAAAGAAAAAGAAAAGTAGGAAAGAGAATGAAAGAAAGAAAAAAAGAAAGAGAGTGAGAGAGAGAGAGAGAGAGAGAGAGAGAGAGACAGAGAGGACGAAAGGGAAAGAAAGGAAACAAGAGATACAGAAGGGAAGAGAAGAAAAAAGAAAGAATGAAGGAGAAGAAGAAAAAGGAATGAAAACGAAGAAAAGATGAAGAGAAGGAGAAAGGGAAGAAGAAAAGAAGAAAAGAGAAGAAAGAGAAGAAGAAAGAAGAAGAATAAAAAAAAAAAAAAAAAGAAAGGAGAAGAAGAAAAGAACCTGGAGGAGAAGAAGAAAGGTGAAGAAAAAGAAAAAGAAGAGGCACGAAGGAAAAGAATAATGAAAAAAAAAAGTAGAAGAAAAAGGAGAAAAAGAAAAAGAAGAATAAGAAAAGGGAAAAAGAGGAAAAAATGAGTACAACAATGAAAAATAGGAGAAGAAGAAGGAAGAAAGAAGGAAAAGAAGAAAGGAGAAGAAGAAAAGTAGAAATGAGAGAAAGAATGATAAGAATAAAAAAGGAGTATAGAAAGGAAAAGAAGGATTAAAAAAGAAGGAAAAAGAGAAGAAGGAAAAAGGAGGAAAAAAAGGGGAAAAAACAAAAACAAACGAGAAGAATGAATAAAAGAAAGGGTGAAGAAAAATGGTTGGTTGATTGATTTTAACGGCATGTTAACCTGTCTGGGGTTATGTCATATCTAACAGTTAGGAAGTAATATATGTCGTGTATTATATTTATACTTTTTAGTAATTGGTTTTAAGAATGTGTTTGCACCATTGGGGATCATGTTGTATGGTTCATGTCTATATTCTATGGTATAATTGTATTTCCTTAAAAAGGAAGAAGAATTAAAAAAGGGAAAGAAGAATGAAGAAGAATGAAGAATAAAAAAACAAAACAAAAGAAGGAGAATAAAGAAGAAAAAAGAAGTAAGAAAGAATGGGGATGAAAAACGGAAGCAGAAGATGATGATGAATAAAGAGTAAACAAAGGATGAAAGGCGCAGAAGATGGAGATGAAGAAAGTAGAAGACGGAGTTGAAGATGTAGAAACATTATATGAAAGAGGAGGAGGTGAAGGAAGAGAATGAATAGAAGAAGAAGAAGAAGAAGAAGAAGAAGAAGAAGAAGAAGAAGAAGGAGGAGGAGGAGGGGGAGAAGAGGGAGGGGAGAATTAATTGATTAAAAAGGAAGATGAATAACACAAAGAAGAAAAAAAATTCAGACAAACGTGGAAATTTTGCCAAATCTTTTCGAATCTCCACCCCCCACTATCTCCCCCCCGCTATCACATCTTGTCTGTCAGAGAAGTTGATCTGTTTTTACAAAACAATATCTAACCTGCCTTGTAGATAAATGAGCGATTTGTTCAACGAATTTCAAAATTTGTAAATAATCTTGTTTTTAAAAATCTCATATGTCGTTATTTTCTCTCTAACTCGCATTTTTCTCACATTTTTTTTCTCAAATCTGACCCTCAAAAATACCCTGCGTCTCTATTAACATACAAATAAAGTGGAAAGTTAAATGTCCCTCTCACACTCACTCTCCAATCTCTCTCTTTACACACAGAGAAACTAACATATATAACGAGGAAGTAATCAAGATATACGCAGAGGGGGGGAAGTGACAGGCAGAATGTTAAGCAAGAGACGGGTCAATTTTTGACTTAATTGCAAATTACGACTAATTAGGGTTTAGCTCAGTCGGTATATAATACGAGACGAGAATGTCTAACTTTAACACAGTCCACGCCTGTACAAAATTTCAGAAAAATTGAAAAGTGAGGGTGACAATTTTACTTTTTTCTGGATGATTGGAAATGGAATTGCCCATGTCTTTAATTTTCAGCAGGCTGCCATCTTACTTCAGCCATTTGTACGTGCTGAGGGTAATTAATATCGATAATATGATATCTGTACGGACACTGGGTGCCGTGTAGTGGACTTACCAAGTGAGATGGTGAGAAAAAGAGTCTAAGGAATCCCCTGCTTTCGACACGCTTTGATGATGATGATGTTGTTATGTAAGTACTACTAGTCTGCGGTGTCGGGATAAAAAAGGCGACCACGCCCACCAAAAAACCATAGGTTAAATGAGAGATAGATAGATAGATAGATAGAGAGAGAGAGAGAGAGAGAGAGAGAGAGAGAGAGAGAGAGAGAGAGAGAGAGAGAGTAAAGAAAATAAATGAAACATCCCTGCCACACCGCGTTACTTGATAAATGTGCAGCCGACCGTTAGGGATGGAGATCGTCATGCCATGATGGATTTTGAATCTGAGGCCCACGAGGAGCGTCACCAGCGCAGACACGTGACGCGTACACATCCTGCAGCGTATAACGGAATTCTTTGTTCAACGTTTGGGGTTGGGAACAGTGTTCGGGCTGCGATCTCACCGGTGGTGCCACCAACCTCATTTATTTGAAGAAAAGAGTCTTCGTTTCCGACTTAATGGAGATTCGGACACTATTTGTCTGTAACTGAAACTACGTTACTGCTCACTTCACTGTAACTTCAGGAATTAGGCAAGTTTATCAATGAGTATTTAATTTATGGTCAGTATCAATTACTACATAATAATATAAGAACAACTGTAAAACATACGCGTGGAGAAATGGCCTACGGACGAAAGACGCCATTGTGTCAGTTCCATTTCGTCACCCAGCCCCAAACTGGATTTCTATCTATATTTCTGTTCTCACGCTTGACTCTGGCCAATGAGAGCCCAGCTACGAGATCAATAAAAGGTTAAGACCTGTCAATTACTCAAAAATTTTTTTCCATGATTCAGAATACTTAACACAGCAAAACACTTGTAGCTGGTCATGGTTAAACGGAATGAGAACAGTCTACCACTGTGGATTGAATAAAGGGTTCGGCTCGAAGTTCCGTGAAGTCTCCCAATTACGACATGAAGGTTCCCGGTTTCGACAAGAAGGTTCGAGAAGGTTGCCGAGTTCGAGAAGAAACACCTGAAGAAGACCGGAAGGTACATCGACCGAAGATGAGGACAATAGTCCGAATAACCCAAACATTACTAATTCATTACTATTCCTAACAATAATGTTTGGATCTTTGGGCCAGAGATATTTGGTGATCATGGAGATCATGTGACACCAAGTTTCCTCAAATCTTCAGGATTTTTCCGTTGTTTTTAAAATTTCTACACTACCGTACTTAATTTATAGGCAACCTATCTATTAGGTAACAGCAACCTACTGTCACTTGATTGATCAGAGATGGTCCCTCCGACCACATGTCTAGCCTATGTAAATGCCAAAGGGGAGTATTGCATATCATGGACTGCTCAGTTACCAGGGCTCCATCTTTAAGCATAACGGGTCGCAACCCATGGCCAACAGGAGGCCTCATTAGAGGGGGATTCTTAAACCTCTGCAGAGGAGCAGTCGATTTATTCTAAAGCCCCCAGCCGACAGGGCTGAACTTTGGTCGTGTAAACATTCTAAAACACAAATCACTAAAAATAATGTCTTGTATAAAAAAAAACTATTGATCGAAATGTGTATTTATTTTGGAGAAGTATAAGAGTCTCTTCATATCTCTCCTAACCCACGACCCTACCCCAACCTTATCAAACGAATGATATCTTTACACCTACAACAGCCAGTGATATACAATTCTTTTTTTTGTGATTCTTAAAAAAAAAGATACTCCTGTTGTAGTAAACATCAGAATATATTTCTGTAATAACGAGATCTTTATTTAAAAATAAATTATTATTCGGCAGAAACAAGATGTTTACGTGAACCAAACCTGTTTTTATTTTGTTTCCTATTTGGACACAAATACAAACCGGCACATAGGTTTCCAAGATTGTATAATATAAACTATCTTATTCAAACTGTTTTCCTCTTGGTGAAAAAAAAAGAAGAAGAAATACAGGAATAGATAGAATAGAAATAAAAAGACACAAAACAGAAATACTGTTACATAATCTATGCGGTTGCATAAGGTTATTGTCAATCCCCTGTATTTCTAAAGGGATGGCCCTTTTCATATCACGGGCGGGACTTTCCATGGAATATTACAGAAAGCCCGCGAAATAAGTGAAGTCACGTGGGACCTGGCTGGGTCTTCAGTTTTCAGTTTGGACGTCAGGCAGAGAAGATGTACTGCCTTAACTGGAACTCACCTGCATACGCGCGCTATGTTTAGTTACATGAAATGTTTAGTTAAGTAAATAAAAGCTTACGAAAATAACACGGTTTTGTGGTTGGTGAATATCTTGGTAACAAGACTGATCTAGAAGAAGAAATGAGTTAAGTGCGACCGACCACCAAGACGAAGTCCAGCCGCTAGAAGAGACGCTAGAAGAAGAATAGGAGAAAGTAAGGAAAGAGGTATACAACAATACACAAAACAGAAATCCCTCGCCAACTCAACGCATAAGTTGCACAGTTTGGATTTGCGCGGTAAAATGGTAAAAATAGGTCAACTACATATGCTTAAAAATCATTCCCAAACTATGGGTTAAATTATACCACTACTGTTATTCTACAAGGATGGCTTTGATACGAGATAACCAACAAAGTCTGATATGTCATTAAACAAAGAAACCAAAAAACTTATTCGTATTTGATATGATATTATGCAAAAGAAAACCTCTTAAAGAACATTTTTCATTCCCTTCAAGTTTATTTATAAGTTTTGGTAAATGACACACCTAAATAATTATATGGCCTATTTCAAATTGTACAAACTTGGATTATATTCATTTGTTTCCTCAAGATATATTCAAATTAAATTAACATTTTATATATTCAAGAACATCTAAATCTGTTTGTTGACTGCTATAAATGCATTTCCTAGCAGTATCAGTTATTTTTAAATATATTTACCATCTCCCTATGAATAGTATGTGAAACAATGTCAATTTTTTAAGCACTGTTTAACAGGTTTGAATTCAGAGTTTTCATTCTCCTAGACTGGTTTCCATATCAAGGTAGTCTAGTCTGCCATATTATTTACTCATAGCTGGAGGGAGAATAGTTGGATTTATACCTTTCCCAAAGCGCTATGCAAAATGCAGACAGCCTCATCCAGGATTTGAACTGGTGGCTGGTCCTCAACAATCGCCTTCTCGCACCAGTAAGATGATAAATGTTGGTAGTTTGTTTGCAATAAGAGCTATTGGAAAGATACGGTTGAAACTTAATCATATAGGTCACAGGGCTTGATATGTCCAGCTTGTTGATCGGCTTGAGCCTCTCCGATCGTCCAAGTATGGATCTAAGTGAAGTGTTGCAGGTCACAGGATCACTTAATACTCGATCAGAGACCGTCCAGCCACAAGGATCACATTCTCAGGTATTACGGCCCGTTACTCAAGGTATATATGGTGACCACATAGGAGATGTCATATCCTTCTGCAGAGGTGAAGTCGGCGTATTCTACAGTCCCATCAAACAATATATATATTTACCAACCCCTCCGCACGAGCAGGATGTGACACAAGGTCAATTTCTTAAGCGGAGTTTAACAGGTTTGAATTAAGAGTTTTCCTTCTTCTAGACTGGTTGCCTAACTAAGGTTAAAGAGCCCAATCTGCCCTACTATTTACCCATAGCTGGAGGGAGAGTAGAATTCATACCTTTCCCAAGGGTATTAGCGCTAAGTGAAATGCAATTACCACGTCCAGGAACTCGATGCGACGAGTCCATTTCCTATGACTTTAACCATTACATTACGCGATTCCTACATCAAACAATTTTCAATGAAGGAAAATCGTGTGTGTGTATGTGTGTGTGTGTGTGTGTGTGTGTGTGTGTGTGTGTGAGGTCTAATATGATATAATGATATTATGCTGGGTTTGCTAGCTAAGCTGAGGATTTTAGAAATTAACTTTGAATTACTGTTTCTTTATCCGGGTTGGAAGTAGACACAAGTCGATAAGCCAAAACAAAAAATATATATACACACATAACTTTTACACACACAACACACACACACACACACACAGACACACAGACACACAGAGGCATATATACACGTATAAATGTACTCCTATACGCACACACACACAAAATGTAAATAAGTAAAAAAGTAAAGTCGTCGGGGCGGCCTAATGTCGGTATCAGCCAGACAGAGAGGGAGTCTATGAATGAGTTCAAGCGTCTGAGTTGGAGTGACACACCTACCATCAGCTCCCCAATTTTACCGCACATATCCAAGCTGTACTACTCATATGCTGAGTTGGCGATGGTCGGTATCGAACCCGGTGGTTCCGAGGTGGATGCTCTACCGACCGAACTAAATCGGCCGTACTAATTACTGTTAATGTTATTTTGTGAGAAAACAAACATTTCACGAATTTTCAGCGACATCACATAGCTTGGGAAAATGGCATGTGTTGAAGTATATAAAATCTTTCCGTTTTTGAGCCAGCCTTTAAAAAATATAAAATAAATGTGAGAATGAATAAATAAATGAAAAAAAAAAAGAATTATGAGAGGCGTAAGGTATTTGTTCAATAGTCTTGGAGTAGTTCTAATAGTGAACATAAGTTTTCAAAATAGTATTAGTAGAAAAGTACTTTGGTCTGACTATGTAAGTAAAGGGTATCTACACAAAGCAGAGGTTGTACTAGTAAATTGTAATAATAATATAGTTTGAGATTGAGATCCTTATTGACAATTGCGTCAAAATGAGAAAACTTGGTCTAAATCTAATAATGATCGAAAAGAAAAGAAAAAGAAAAGAAAAGAAAAGAAAAAGAAAGAAAAGAATAAGAAAGAAGAAAAAGAAAAGGAAAAGAAAGAAAAGTAAAGAAAAAAAAAGAAAAAGAAAGGAAAGAAAGAAAAGAAAAGAAAAGAAAAAAAAGAAGAAAAAAAGAAAAAAGAAAAAAAGAAAAAAGAAAAAAGAAAGAAAAAAGAAAGAAAAGAAAGAAAAAAAGAAAAGAGAAAAAGAAAAAGAAAAAAGAAAAGAAAAGAAAAAAGAAAAAAAAAAAAAGAAAAAAGAAAAAGAAAAGAAAGAAATAAAAAAAGAAAGAAAGGAAAAAGGAAGAAAAGTAAAGGAAAGAAAAATAAAAGGAGAGAAAAAAGAAAAAGAAACAAAAAGAAAAAAAAGAAAAAAAAAGAAAAAGAATGAAAGAGAAAAAGAAATGAAAAAGAAAGAAAAGAAAATAGATAGAAAAGAAGGAAAAAGAAAAAGAAGAGAAAAAAAGAAAGGAAAAGAAAAAAGGAATAAAAAATAAAAAATAAAGAAAAGTAAAGTAAAATAAATAAATAAAGAAAAGAACATACTTCATCGACCTTGCTGTAACTTTAATAAATATTGCAAAATATATCCCTATTTTAACGTGATACTATCTGACACACTCTTCCTCAAACCGTCTGACCATATCATTTCCTTTTTTTTTTTGCAGTCAAATCTGACGAGACTAACAAGCTAAAATAAATTTATTATTTGATGAATACCTATATTTTTTCACTTACTTGATTATATATATATATATATATATATATATATATATATATATCAAAGGGATCCAGAGGCCAAAAAGGGTTAGAAGTCACTGGTATAAACAAACATTGGACGAACTTCATTGACATTATTTATCATGGGAAAATGACATGTGTAAAAGCGTACAAAATATTTCGATTTTTGAGCAGCATTCAAAAAATATAAATGAATATACAAATAGATAAATAAAAAGTAATATGATAGACATAAGATATTTGCTTACCCTCATCTTGAAAGATATTTGCTGGAATTTATATAGAAGACCAGCTAGTACTGATGTGTGTACTCACAAAGTGAACTATATACTACTAATAATAATAATAAATTCTTAGAGAAATTAAAAATAGGCGGAAAAATATTGCAATGGCATGCAAATTCACTAACTCACAAGAAAAGATGAACCACCTTATGTACATGGATGACATAACATTTTTTGCAAAAAATGAACAAGAATTAGAAACCCTAGTACAAACTATTATAATATATAGCCAAGATATAGGGATGGAATTTGGAATTGAAAAATGTGCTATGCTAGTAATAAAACGGGGGGAAAGAAAATCAGGACACTATAAAATCAATTGATGAAAATGAAAGTTACAAATTCTTAGGAATTTTAGAAGCAGACAATATCAAGCAAGCACAAATGAAAGGAAATGTTAACAAAATAATATCTCTGGAAAACAAGAAAACTCTTAGAAACCAAACTTAACAGCAGAAATCTGATCAAAGGAATTAATACCTGGGCTGTCCCCGTTATAATATACTCTGGGCCATTCTTAAAATGGACAAAAGAAGAACTCAGATAGACCAAAGGACTAGGAAATTAATGACGATGCATACGGCTCTACACTCTAGAGATGATAAATATAGGCTATATGTATCAAGAAAAGAAGGGGGAAGAGGTCTTGCCAACACAGAAGACAGCGTAGAAGCCACAATCCAACAACTCGAAGTATACACAAAAAAGAGCAAAGACTGATTTCTTATGGCAGCCAACAATAGCAGATGTAATGTATGGACAAACAGAAAAACAACAAAAACTAGAAATCAAAGATGGGAAGAAAAACAATTATATGAACTCTTCAAACGACAAATCTGAGACGTCGCACATGAAAAGTCTTGGACATGGTTAAGAAGAAGAAACCTCAAAAGAGAAACTGAATCACTAATAATTGCTGCACAAAATAATGCCATAAGAACAAATTATATCAAAGCAGAAATCTATAAGACCCAACAAAATAGTAAATGTAGACTATGCAGTGACAGAGATGAGACTGTAAACCATGTATTAAGTGAATGTAGCAAACTTGCACAACAGGAATACAAAGCTAGGCACGACTGGATTGGAAAGGTGATCCACTGGGAATTATGCCAAAAATTAAATTTTTACCATACAACAAAATGGTATATGCATAAACCAGATTCTATTCTTGAGAATGAAACGGATACAATCTCTGGGACTTTGATATAATGACGGGTCACCTTATCTTAGCAAGGTGACCAGACCTAGTGTTGACTAACAAAAAAAAAAAAAGAAAAAAAAAGAAAGAACTTGTCAACTGGTGGATTTTGCAGTTCCAATAGATCACAGGGTGAATCTAAAGGAAAATGAAAAGATGGATAAATACGTGGACCTTGCAGAGAATTGAAAAAAACTGTGGAATATGAGGGTCAAAGTGATACCAATTGTAGTAGATGCATTGGAATAGTCCCAATAAACTTGGAAAAAAGATTGGAGGATCTAGAAATCAGAGAAAGAATTGAGACCCTCCAGATTACTGCACTGCTGTAATCGGCTAGAATACTCAGAAGAGTCATGGAGACCCGAGGAGGCTTGTTGTTACTTAGACTCCAGGGAAATACTATCGACTAACGCTGATGTGAAAAGCCAAATAATAATGATACTATTTAGAAAAATGAAATTGATTGATTGATTTTAACGGCATGTCAATCCATCCTGGGTTATTCTATGCTATGCGGTAGGTTGTGAGAGATGGTCGAATTAATTTTGTCTTTTTTTCAAGGATTTTTATTGTTTTTTTACAGTAGGTTGTTTGCAGTTGTTTGTAGCTTAGTGAATTGGAAATCAGTTTAATGGATAAGTTCATAGGGTAAATTTCAAGTTTATTATAAGCGATAGTTTGGTAGAAAGTTTTTCAAACAATTTCTATAAACAATTCTTTTCTATTTAACCCAGAGATGGGACCCTAACAGGTACTACAACTCCGGGTTAGAGTGGACCTGGGAGCAATGGTAATGAAGGCATGCTCCATATTCCCAGACTTCCAGAACTGGAACCTTTTCGTTAGATCGAGTTTAACATGATTCCCAGGACATGAAGACCCACCGCTTTCTAGCTCATACATGATAAAAAGGGTTTGGGATTGCTATAAGGGCAATAGATTTGGGGCAATCATATAGGTGCTAGGACTTGACATGACCAGGGGCCGACCACCCGTTTAGCCTAAGTAAGGGTCTAAAAATAAACTTAAGTGTAATTTTCTAGAGCATACTTCAGGATCTACTAAAATTGTTTGTTACACATTAGTTAGTTTGGACTATGGATTTAACTTACTTTTAGTCATGCAGTCCTAAATATAGCAGCACACATGCCACACCTACCATCAGCTCCTCATTTTACCACACGGATCCAAGTTGTGCTACTCATGTACTGAGTTAGCGAGGGCCGCTATCAAGGCCAACCTTTTGATTCCTAGGCGGATGCTCCATTGACTGAGTAAATAACCCAAGGAGATTGATGTGCCATTAAACAAAGAAAACAAATTAAAAAAAAGTTCTTTTAGCCATTTAGAAAAAATCCTCAAGACGGTTCTAAGAGCTCCAAGACTTTTGCTAACAATTCTTATAGTTCTTTTCTAAATCATTCTTTCTTCGAAAAGTATGGCTTTCACCTCAAATAACCCACGAAGGTTGGTATGCCATTAAACAAAGAAAATAAATCAAACCAGTTCTTTTAGCCATTTAGAAAAATTCTTCAAGACGGTTCGAAGCACTCCAAGACTTTTGCTAATAATCCTTATAGTTTTTTTCTAAATCATTCTTTCTTCGACAAGGATGGCTTTCACCTCAAATAACCCACGAGGGTTGGTATGACATTAAACAAAGAAAATAAATCAAACCAGTTCTTTTAGCCATTTAGAAAAATTCTTCAAGACGGTTCTAAGCACTCCAAGACTTTTGGTAACAATTTTTATATTTCTGTTCCAAATTATTCTTTATTGTTCCTTTTGTTGGTTCTACACTATTTCTACTTCACTCTGTGGTCTGCTGGACCGGTGCTATCTACTTTTTTGTTAGATTTTTCTTTATTCATTTTTTTCACTTCTCGATTTTTCTTCGCTCTTCCCGCTCCCACACTCTACGACATTCCCGCCACAGAATGGAATATTAAAAAATATATAGAAATTAAAAAAAAAAGCTTATCAAAACTTCCGTGTCGTTGCTGTCGAGCCGGCTTTTACGCCTAAAACCCGTGTTTTATATTTCCTTTACCAGTTGATATTATCGTAGCTGAAAGAGCAGAGATCAATATGCCAGAACAATAATACACCCATTCACACTGATGACCGGCTTACTGCCAAGGCTGACAAAGCGTGTAGCAGCTATTTGCTAAATTGATCACTTATTTTTATGTCATTGACCAGACATTTTTTTGTTAATGTACATAGATTTAACTTACTTTTGGTCATGGTTTCCTGAATATGTCAACGCACATGACACACCTACCATCAGCTCCCCATTTTACCATACGGTTCTAAGCTGTGCTACTCATGTGCTGAGTTAGCAAGAGTCGCTATCGAGCCCGACTTTTGGTTCCTTGGCGGATACTCTATTGACTGAGTAAATAACCCAAGGAGATTGATATGACAGTAGGTACTGTAAGCAACCTGATATCAAAAAAAGTGCCGAGTTGGAAGCTGTATTTACCAAGATATAAATGAACAATGAATGGAACGTTATTTTTTTCAGAATACAAAGTGTGTCATAAAAGTGCCGAATTTTAAAGCTGTATTTACCAAGATAGGAATGAACAATGAATACGTTAATTTTTTTTCAGAATACAAGGTGTGTCATAAAAGTGCTTAGTTGGAAGCTGTATTTACCAAGATAGAAATGAACTATGAATGGAACGTTATTTTTTCAGAAATACAAGGTGTGTCATAAAGTATCGAGATTGAAGCTGTATTTACCAAGATAGAAATAAACAATGAATGGAACGTATTTTTTTCAGAATACAAGGTGTGTCATAAAAGTGCGAGTTTTGAAGCTGTATTTACCAAGATAGAAATGAACAATGAATGGAAAGTTATTTTTTCAGAATACAAGGTGTGTCATAAAAGTGCCAAATTTGAAGCTGTATTTACCAAGATAGGAATGAATAATGAATGGAACGTTAATTTTTTTCAGAATACAAGGTGTGTCATAAAAGTGCCGAGCTGGAAGCTGTATTTACCAAAATAGAAATGAACAATGAATGGAACGTTATTTTTTTTCAGAATACAAGGTGTGTCATAAAAGTGCCGAGTTGGAAGCTGTATTTACCAAATAGAATTAACAATGAATGGAACGTTAATTTTTTCAGAATACAAGGTGTGTCATAAAAGTGCCGGGTTTGAAGCCAAATAGAAATGAACTGAAGTCATATTTATCAAGATATAAATGGAAAGTTTTTTTTTCAGAATACAAGGTGTGTCAAAAAGTACAATAAATATCGATTCTTTTTGACACACCTTGTTTGTAATTATTGGTTATTGTTTTGTTTTACGGTACACCAACCCTTTTCGGGTCGTATAATACCTAATCAAGTCATTTTCAAATTCATTTTCTTACGGTACCTACTATTGCTTAACTCGTTGTCTACTTTAAAACACTCAGTGTCTCTCCTACCACACCCAAGCAGAGTACAAAAACTGATAGTACATTGTAATTATTCAGAAGGACTCAGATTCCAACAATTATAGGACTTTATTTGAATAAAATGACTTCTGAGGTGAATAGATAGAGAAATTTGAAATATCCCATCATACAGGTAAAAAATACCAAGAATATCTAGTATGACTGTAGGGGAAATTTGGTTGGCAGAGTTAAGCAGCGATGAGCCAGTTCAATACTTAGATGGGTGACCATTTAAGCAACAGTAGGTAGTAAGCAATCTGATATCAAAATATCATGCCATATAACTGTAAATACAGTTTAGTATCATTCCCAGGGCAAAACATTTTTCTTTGGGAGGGGGGTGTCATACCCCTTTGCAGGAGAGTGGTCATACACCTCTGCAGAGACATACAGTCAGCGTATTCTAAGCATCGCCGACAGTGGTGCATATTTCTTTTTTTATAGGATCGACCCGCCATTTAAAAAAAAAGTAGACGAGATCTATAGGTATTTGCCTCTCATCCCACTTATGAGGGCGTGACACAAGGACATTTTTAGAGGGCCCACCCACAAGCCAAAGCTCATGGGTGGTAGGTGGAAAAAAATTGCATCGATCCCGTCGGCATTCCCCCTTAAGGGGGGCGCCTCAGGCGCTGGGCAATAAACCCAGCCCTGCCCCTTTAAGTCAAGGGGGCAGGTATTGGCTGGGAGGATAGACCCCTGGGATCGACGCTATTAACTTGTAAAGATCAAGACGAGATCTATATGTGTTCATGAATTTCACCAAACAATGGTATTAGTGTTAACTGTAGATTAGCAACCTTAGTCGTATTGGTGGGTCCGTTTTTCGAACCGTTAACCATTTACGCATATTCCTATGAATATTAGAGGAAATAATAACGAAATTCAGAACAGTTGGACACATGGTGCAACTGATATAAGTGTTGAATTGATACAGTTCTAAGTAACAATCATCTGGACGTTGCAGGTTCAATCCTTATTCAGGGCTAAAATAACATAGAATGCCTAACATAACTTAACATTTATATCCGGACATGGTTAACGGAATGGTAATAGTCTACCCCAATGGATTAATTAAAGGATTCGGTTCGAAGTTCTGTGAAGGCTCCCGAGTTCTGTGAAGGTTTCCGAGTTCGATATCAAACACCCGCAGAAGGCCGAAAATTGTGTATATAACAATAAAGACGATGACAAGCCTCTAAATATATTATTATAATGGACATTCAGTACTTGTCTGTCTGTAATCAAAAACTGTCACGATACACTCAGATATTGCATAGTCTACAAATGAATATTTAATTTATGGTCAAAATCATTAATATACATTCCAAATTTTCAAACCAGAGAAAATACCGATGTTAAATATTTTCGGGGGAATTAAAAAAATTCTTGAAAGGAAAAATGTGGCTAGATGAATGTTGAATCATTTGGTTAAAATTCCAATGTACTTATATAATACGATATAACAATATACAATGGAATTAGAATATAGAGAAATAATGACGTAAGAAAATAATCAGCTGATTAACGATAATATAAAAGAGAGTTTGAGTATTCGAAGTGGACTGAGTGAAAGACAGAAAATGTCTGGAGACACAACACGGCACCGACCATAGCTTAGCCAAAAAGCAGCCTTTCTTTCTTTCTTTCTTTCTTTCTTTCTTTCTTTCTTCCCATTTTGACAATTGACTCACCGGCAAAAGTGATAGGATTACTATCTCTAATTATGTTATTATAAACATCTCTCTATCTCTCTTTGCGTTGACGACTGCTAGTCCGATCACGGCCATATTAAATTTGTTGACAAAGAAAAGAGTTGCGTTCGAGTTTGTTTTTAATCAGCACAGGGTTACCTGGGATCTTAATTAAAGGGTCGTTTTCACACTCGAAGAAACGGTCCCATTTATAAGAACGAAGACACTTAACGTTACACAATCTCTTAAGAAACACCCACACTAAAAATCTCAATATGAATATGCAATGAATTCCGAATAAGGCTGCATGGCAAATGAGATTCCATACATCTACATGTAAGGTACTTCATGTAGGAAGAAATAATTCAAAACATGCATACTCTATGAGAGAAAAAAACTCTCATGAAAGAGAAATACTAAAAGATACAGAGTTAGAAAAATACCTTGGTGTGAATCTGGACTTGAATTAGAATTTTCTAAACACATAGAGATACAAGTAAATAAAGCAAATAAGATATTAGGATTAATACGAAGTTACATGAATACATGGATAAAGAAATACTGGAAAATGTATTAATTGCATTGGTAAGACCTCATTTAGAATTTGCTAATGTGGTTTGGAGTCCAAAACTAACCAAGTACATAAACCTCATTGAGGGGGTTCAAACGAAAGCTACTAAAGTAATAATTGATTAAAAAAAACCTTTTATATGAGGGTTTACTTACCAAGTTTGGTTTATCGACGAACAAGAGGAGATATGATTGAAGTCTACAAATATACCCATAGATTTTATTCAACGAACTTTGATCTACTAAACATTGCTCAAAATATCAATACCAGGGTTCATAAATTAAAACTCTAAAAAAAATTTATAAAGCAAATGCAAGACAAAATTATTTTAGTAACAGAGTGGTAAATACATGAATAAACTACTATAATCAATAGTGAATAACCCATGTCTAAACTCCTTTAAGGCAATTAGACACTCTGTGGAAAGAGTATAAATATTCTATGGAATTAAGATGAATGTTTATAACGGAAGAGCTGACAGGTCTCAGACCTAATATACTAGCTGAAAAAAGATATCCTCAAAAGATACTACCCTCATCACTACCCTCAACAATACCCTTAGCACAAATGCCCTTGTGTCATTCATGAACCAACATAAGTTTCGTCGTCACATACCTGTCTACAGTCAAGTCATGCTGAAAGCATCGGTTCTTGCTAGATCACTGAAGTTAAGCAGCGATAAGCATGTTTAGCTTCAAAGTGTTGCTGATAGAATACTGAATTTCAGTTTACCGAAATCAAATGTGCATTTCTGCTTTATATATATATATATATATATATATATATATATATATATATATATATATATGCTCATTGTGGCGGGTGGGGGGTCTTCTTTTAATGCAGGCTGTCCCTGTTTATCGATATTGGCTTCGATGAAAGCCAGTCTCTCTCTCACAATCGGATTGTGGCTGCTCACTGCAGACGTCGCTACAAAAGATTGCGGATCAGGGTGAAGGCTCAAAGCCTGGGTCTTACAGCAAGATAATTATGACCATTGTGCAAAAGAATACAACCAAAATGAATAGACACAATCAGTTGCACTGTAACGGGGCTTTGTTAGGCCCTTTGTGTGATATATATATATATATATATATATATATATATATATATATATATATATATGGTATGTATACTCCTATACATGAAATCTTGATAGAAATGCATTTGCTGCGTTTGGTGATTATATATATATATATGTATATATATATATATATATATATATATTATATATATATATATATATGCATTTGCGTATATATAATGTATGCATTTGCGCATATATATATATATTATTATATATATATATATGTGTGTGTGTGTCTGTGTGCGTGTGTATGAAAATGCATATTTTTAGATAAAGGGGTATTTATTTTTCTACTTGATGTATGTATCAACATGCTAACTTGAAAATTCATGATATATATAAAGATATATCACATAAACTAAATTCCTGATATCTATCAAAAAAGTTATGTAACGCACTCTTCCTCCTAGTGTATATATATATATATATATATATAATATATATAAGGTTTTGTAAAAAAATTAAAAAAAGGAAATGAACAGACACACAGACATAAGCGCGCTCACACACACTTACACACACACCACAAACACACACATAAACAAGCCCCCCCCCCAGAATTTGGAAGACTTGAGACATAACAAATGAACAGCCACTAGCAACAACTTCAGTTCTAGTAATCTTCTGTAGAAGGGATTTTTATCCCGAAATATTAAGAATTGAGAATAAATCACAGGTTAACAAACAACACCCCAGTTACCTTCTTTTTTTTCTTTACACCTGCATTGTGATAGCCTTCAAAACCAACCAACAAACCAATATATATATATATATATATATATATATATATATATATATATATATAAAGATAATCTAATGAGCCAGACGAACCTACAATTAGTTTCGCATGAAGCTCTTCAGGGCTAAAATCTGACTCAGATTTTAGCCCTGAAGAGCTTTATGCGAAAAAAAAATAGTAGGTTCGTCTGACTCATTAGATTATCTTTATTATTGGCTCTACTTAGGTATCGAGCACTTTTTACTTATTAGCTTTCGACTAGCGGTTATATGAATATATATATATATCTTATATACATATATATACATATAAATTGTTTTTTCTTTTGACCAAATACTGTACCAATAGATTATTTTTTGTTGGTACGAATATCTTGGTCCTTTCTTTTTTTCAAAATTCTTTTTCTTCCTGGTTGATGTTTAGTAGTATATTTTTACAATCAAACTTTCTGCTGGTTTTTTTCTCTCCGCAAGGATCTACCAACACGCTTGGTATATTATATATATATATATATATAATATATATATATATATATGTGTGTGTGTGTATACATTCATGCATAAAGCAGTGTATTAAAGTACATTAATAAATAATGCAATGTAAATTGAGCCAAACATATATCAGAAAGTTTATGCCCATGTATGTTTGTACACATAGAAACTAAGGAAGTTTAAATAACTAAATGCTCATTACCTTTTTGATGCTGAGAGTACTCGAACAATAACCAAAATGTTTTGGATAATTTGGATATGGATAATAGTCGGGATTCACATTTGTAACATCTTACTATAAAAAGAACAGAATACATAGTCCTTATCTCTTATCATTATACACACACAAATACACATACACACACACACACACACCTAACTCACGCGCATAAACACACACACACACACACACACACACTCACTCTCTCTCTCTCTCTCTCTCTCTCACACACACACATATATATACTTATCATTTATATCTCTTAATATATATATTTATATTTATATCTCTTATCATTTATATCTCAAATTTATATAATTCTCATTTATATAATTTATATATGAAAATATAAATATATTTATATTTATATCTCTTATCATTATACGCGCAACACACACACACACACACACACACACACACACACACCAACACACACAGAGACATATATATATATTATATATACATGCGAGTGTACATAATATATATGAATGCGTGCGTATGTGAGTATATGTATGCATGCATGTGTGTGTATATATGTATGTATGAGGTGAGGTAGAAGGAAAAGTGAACAAAAATAATGACTCAAACAAGTCCAAGTAGGAGAGAAATATTTCGTCCTTCTGACGCGAAGAACAGTCTGTTCTTCTCGTCAGAAGGACGAAATATTTCTCTCCTACTTGGACTTGTTTGAGTCATTATTTTTGTTCACTTTTCCTTCTTCCTCACCTCATACTGTCGGATTTTACTCCAACCCTCCTATCTTCATATGGATGTATATATACATATATATGGTTGTATGTATATATATGCATGCTTGTATATATATATATATATATATATATATATATATATATATATATATATAATATATATATATATATATATCCGCGTGTGTATATATATGCGTGTATATAATATATATATATATATATGTGTGTGTGTGTGTGTGTGTGTGTGTGTGTGTGTGAATGCGCACGTGCCTATATGTATATATATTTTTTAGTTTCAGATTTGCATATTTCTAAACTCTCTCTGTGTGAAAAAACCCGATAACTCAGTTTAAAAAATTCAAACTGACATCTGAGGAAAAAAAAGAAAAAAGAAAAGACCAGCACATCCGTACTATCAGAAAACACTCATCAGTATCGTATGTAGTGGCCAAAGGAAGAAAAAAAAACACCGAAGGCGTTTGCTAAGTTATATACATATATATAAAAGTGCTCAATACGCTAAGTAGAGCATAATTATAAGGACCTGTCTTAGTCAGATACTATCAACCAAGGTTTCACCCGAATGGTTCTTCAGAATTATCCTGAAGAACCATTCGCGTGAAACCTAGGTAGATAGTATCTGACTCAGATAGGTCGTTATATATATATATATATATATATATATATATATATATATAAATTGAATTAATCACCTTTGTAACTAAAATATATCCCTCTCCCAGTCCTCTCACCTTATCCAAATTTTCTACCCCCACCCCTCCTACTTTCCCAAACTGAGACACCTCCAACCAAAAATTTAGAAATTTAAACCCCTGCATTCTCGGGAATTCCTTCAGTAATAACCATGTTTTTACTCATGTCTGATGCTGCTGCATTGATGCAGTTGAAATAAATTATTACAATGAAGCAAATTTAAAGTTTTTCTTTTCTTTTTGTTTTCAAACTCATTTTTTTGCCAACTCAATTTCTTTCTATTTAACTCATAGATGGGACCCTAAAAGGTACTACCACTACGGTTCAGAGTGGACCTGGGAGTAATGGTGAAGAATGGGTACTCCACATTCCCCAGAACTACGTGTTTACGAGTCCTCTAGTATATCTCTCTCTCTCTCTTTCTCTCTCTCTCTCTCTCGCTCTCTCTCATCTCTCTTCATTTTGGATAGGGAAAGAACTCACTCCCAAGCAAAACCCCTCGTGAGTGTTTCACTGTTATTATAAATCGATAATTACTGTTTAGCTTTAAGATGCTCATCTAAGTAGTGCAAAGCGTTGTGGGATTCCAAGCGTGTTTTTTTTAAGGGGGTGGGGGTGGTGCTATCAAAGTGGAAGCAATGTCCAGCCCAAATTTCGATTTCGCTTTTTTTTCTGAATTTCTTTTATTTCTTTTATTCTATTTCGATTTCTTCATTTTCATTTTTATATTCATTTTTTCATTTTATTCATTCTATTTATTTATGTATTTTATTAATTTTATTTTATCTATTTATTTTATTAATTTATTTATCTATCTGATTTTATTTATCTTATTCTATTATTTTATTTATTTTTATTTATTTATTTTATTTATTTATTTTATCTATTTATTTATTTTATTCATTTTATCTTATCTATTTTATTTATTTATTTATTTATTTATTAATTTTATTTTATTCGATTTTATTTATTTATCTTATCTATTTATTTTATTTTAAAAAAAATTATTTATCTGATTTTTTAATACATTTTTCGCAAACTATTGTTCCTTTATCCTTAGAACCAAAAACTAGAAAAAAAAAAAAAATAAAAAGAACCCATCAATTGAAGAATATCGACATATGTAATAGAACTACATTACCATTTCCTAACTTCTTCGGGAGAAAGGATCGGGAGCTGTTCCGAGAAAATTCTCCGCTATGGAAAGACATCTGCCAAATCTTGACTAACTCTGGTTTTCTTCAATATATTATTATTTTTTCTGTTTTTACTTTTTCTTTTTTTTTCCCCTTTTTGTTTTGTTTCTTGTGTGCGTGCGCGTGCGCGTGTTTCGTTTCTGCGAAAAAAAAAACAAAAAAAAAACTTTAACATCGAAGACTTCAGAAGAGAGATCCGTTGAAATCTGTTTTACATTACGAAGTGATTGGTGCCTTTAGAGATCTTCTTCTTTCTTTCTTTCTTTCTTTCTTTCTTTCTTTCTTTCTTTTCTGTTTTTTTTTGCTCTCCACAGAAAAAAGGACTATTCTACCCCCTACCCGCTACCCCCTACGCGCCAATAGGGAAGTATTCATGAGTTGATAGAAAAAAATAAGAGTACGTATCTATTTACCCAAATCCTCCATCACAAACAGGATGCGACACAAGGACAGTTTTTTTAAAGCGGGGGTACAGAGCGCATGAGTAGCACGGGTTGGATCAGTGCGATAAAGTGGGGAGCTGATGATTAACTGATGAAATTAGGCCACTCCCTTAACTTTACTTTGCTACTTATTGCTGATTTTAAATCAGTTTTCCTTTTCCTAGACTAGTTGCCATCCAAAGATAAAATAAGAGTACGTATCTATTTACCCAAACGCACTGTCGCAAACAGGATGCGACACCAGGTCAATTTTTTTAAGCGAGGTACAGAGCACATTAGTAGAACGGGTTTGATATGTGCGATAAAGCGGGGAGCTGATGATAGGGTAGACGCTCCACCTGAGACACCCCCTTGAGAGGGAATGCCGACGGGATCGACGCAATTTTTTTCACCTGCCACCCACGAGTCTATGCTTGTGGGTGGTCCAACGTAAATAGGGCCTTTGTGCCTGACCTTGTACAAGTGGGGTATGAGAAAAATATCCTGACCTCCCACCAGGTCGGATTGACACAAGGACATTTTAACGTGGGGAGCCACGCACAAATCGAAGCTCAATGCGTGAATTCCCTTGGCATTTCTCTTTTGAGGCGGCCTCAGGCACCGGGCAATAAACCTTTTCTGGGAGTGCGCACTGCCTGTGGGGACGACCAGCTGGGATCACGTGATTGATTCTATATCTTATCGGTGCTGAAACTGAAGCCCCCGGGCGCAAGATAAATATGGAGCATCCAGCTAGGATCAAACTTACTATTCAGTAGTAATAAAAATAAAATTTAACAGCCGAAAATTCTGATTTAATAACATGTACCTTAATAACATAAAACTAATGCATTATCATTGGGTTAGTTGAATTTTACGGCAAGTCAACACTTGTTGGGTTATTTCATGCCGAAGGCGTTTTGTTTTATTCATTCTTGATGGGAATCAAATTTGTATTATTTGAACACATTTTTTTAAAACTCATTTTTTTCTATTTAACCCATAGTTGGGACGCTAACAGGTACTACCACTCCGGGCCAGGGTGGATCTGGGAGTAATAGCGATGAAAACGTACTCACACTCCCCAGATCTCTAGAACTGGAACCTCACCATCAGATAGAGTTTAACGTCATCCTAAGACCCTCAACCACCGACTTCTAGCACATATATGATAAAAAGGGTTGGAGTTTGCCATAAGGGCAATAGAGTTGGGACAATCATATAGATGCTAGGGCTTGACGTGACAAGCCGATTGATCGGAAGGGGCCTCTTTGACTACCCATCTAGCCTAAGTAAGGGCCAAAGTGGAGTTTTGAATGTCATGGATTGCTCGGCTACTAACATTCCGTCCTTAAGCATCACGAGTCGCTAGCCACGGTGAACAGGTATTGGGGAGGACTTTACCCCTCTGCAAAGGTGTAGTCGGCGTATCCTACATCCACACCAACAGGGCTAAGTAAGTATGGGCCATCCAGCTAGGATCGAACTCGGTATTCAGTAGTAATGAAAACAAGTTTAACTGCTGAATATTCTGTTTTCATAATATACACTTTAATAACAGATAACTCTTGCACTATCATTGGGAACTGGAAGTTGATTTCAATATAGAAATTAATAGACCAAGATAAACAAAGAGACAGAAGTCGATGAGAAACTTTTAATTGAAAACAGAAAACAAAAAGCTAACTCATTAGCATTTCAAAAGCGGAGACAGACAGGAAAAATATAAGACGCTTGAAAGAAACAGACCGAAATAATGTCAAAACAAAAACAGATTAAACTTAAAAAAAAAACCAAAAAAAAAAAACCAAACAAAAATCAGCAGGTGCCATCTTCGTAGAAAAGAAATCAAAATTTCATACTTATAGTTTTGTATGCCTTAAGATTGTATTAAAGGATTCATATGAATAATTGTTTCGGCAAAAACAGCTGTGCATTGGAAGATGTGCAGGATTTTTATGAATGGTAAAATGGAGCGAGAAGAAAAACCAGGGGTTGCAAGGGAGAACGAAAAACAAAAAATAAATTAAAAAACAAAGTTTAGGGAATGTATAATGTTAAAGACGGTCAGATTAAAGGCTAACAATTGATATAAAAGTATGGCAAATAAAATACTCAGCGATAATTATTAGCGTTTGATATTTAATTTAGGACAATGACTTACGACTAGAATTATCATAAAATTGAGTCGTATTGGAATTCATTTGTGTGTTAAAGTAAATCGTCAAAAATTTCAATGATGAAGCTGATATGAACAACTAAAGATATACATATATATATATATATTATTTATTCCTTGTCTTGTAGAATTGTTTGTTTTACATAAAGTAATATATATATATATATATATATATATTTTTTGGAGAATAAGTGTAAAGTCGTACCTAATTTAGAAATTAATTAATTAATAATGAATTAGGCGGGAATACCTATTAAATGTATGGCTAAACAAATCGAGAAAATCAATCTCTGTATGTACATTTCGGCCTATTAGGCCTCATCAGCAGAGCTATAGATCAGACCGCCCTGTGCGTGATTGAAACCGGACTGCCAAGCTGACAGGCCGATCCCATACTAAACGAACTTCTTAGATTTTTATGATTTGTTTAGAGTAGGTTAACATTCCACTTCTAGTGGCAGTCCGGTTTCAAATCACGCACAGGGCGGTCTTCCGATCTATAGCTCTGCTGATGAGGCCTAATAGGCCGAAATGTACATACAGAGATTGATTTTTCTCGATTTGTTTAGCCATACATTTAATAGGTATTCCCGCCTAATTCATTATTAATTAATTAATTTCTAAATTAGGTACGACTCCAATTAAGCACTTATTCTCCAAAAAATTATCGGCAAAAAGCCATTCAAAACAAACCTTGTTTACAACTTATCATATATATATATATATATATATATATATATATATATATATATATATATATATATATATATATAGAGAGAGAGAGAGAGAGAGAGAGAGAGAGAAAGAGAGAGAGGGAGAGAGATACAAGGTGTATAAAAAAGTATCGAGATTTTTTGTACTTTTCGACACACCGAGTATTCTGAACACACACACACACACACACACACACACACACACATATATATATATATATATATATATATATAATATATATATATATATAACAATTCGACAAGAAGACAAGGAATGCAATAAATAGATAGATAATAACACACACACACACACATACACACACACACACACACACACACACACATATATATATATATATATATATATATATATATATACATTATCTATTTATCTATTGCATTCCTTGTCTTCGTGTAGAATTGTTTGTTTTCCATAAAGTATATATTTCATAAGTATATATATATATATATATATATATATATATATATATATATATATATATATATATAGTTTGAAAGAGCTGTTTCCAAAATAATAATGGAAGGAAGTAAAAAGAAAAATAATGTTCGACTATAATAATACTCCATGTGGTGAAGATATGGAAAACAATCTTAGAGCACTGAAAAGGCTTGACCTTATTCGATTTTTTATGAGAAAAAAAAGAAAACGAAAAGAAAAGAAAGAAAAGAAAAAAGAATGAAAAACAAGAAAGAAAAGAAAAAGAAAAAGAAGAGGAAAGGAAAGGAAAGAAAAGGAAAATAAATAAATAAAAACAAATAGAAAGGAAAGGAAAGGAAAAGAAAGGAAAGTTGTTACATAATTCGTGGGTAACATAAGAATTATGTATGTAAGTGTAGTTAGATTTTGAATTGAAGTTTATTGAAGATTCACAATCGGAGGGGGTCATATGATTGACAGGTAATGACCTTTACTTGACCCCCAGACTTCCACCATTGGGAATGCGTTAGAACAGAAATTAAGTTTAGTCAGTCAGATTTCGGCTGTTAGCTGCAAGGAGCAGACGTTGAAGTCCTTCGCTCTTGAAATGCCGACTTCTCACCACGCAGTTAGAAACCTATTTGGGCTGTGGGTTTTTAAAAAAGAATATGAAAAACAAACAAGTCTTGCTTAATTATTCCAACAAAGAAATGAGCAGACACTCAGCCCAGAGAAGAAGTCAGCTCAGAAAAAGAGGATGGCAACGACGAAGTAAGAACAAGAACAACAAGTAAGAGTCTATCCACTCCTCAGCCCTCTCTACTCTACTCATTCCCAATTATATACCCGAGATGTAAAGGGGTATATAACATAGTGACGGTGAGACCAATCATAGTCGGAGCCCCTGGAGCAATACAAAAGAACCTTGGAAAATTGCTATGGGAATTGGTGATCCAATGAAGAGGAGTTGGGATTGTCTGTACAAGGAAGCAGCTGTACGGACGCCTGTCTCAATCACACAAACCATTCGAGTGTAACTAATAAGGCATGGTGGACATTGCTGGGGAAGCCAAGAAGAACTCCTAAGCGACGTTCTCCTGGTGAAACTAGCACATGGGCATGCCAGTGCGGAGAGCCGCAAAAACTGACATTGACTAGTTCTGCAGAAGAAGAGAAAGAAGAGAAATAAAAGAAGATCAGAAAAGAAAGAAGAAAGAAGAGAAAGAAGAAGAAAAGAAAGGAAAGGAGAAAGAAAGAAAAAGAAAAGAAAAGAAAAAGAAAAGAAAGAAAAAAAGAATAAGAAAAGAAAGAAACAAAGAAGAAAAGAAACAAAGGAGAAGAAAAGAAACAAAGAAGAAGAAAAGAAACAAGGGAGAAAAAGAAAGAAGAAAGAAAAATAAGAGGAAGAAGAAAAGAAAGAAGAGAAATAAAGAAAGGAAGAAGAAAAGAATGGAGAAGAGAAAGAAAGAAAAGAAAATGATGAAGAGAAAGAAAAAAAAAGAAAAGAAAAAGAGAAAGAAAAAAAGAAAAGGAAGAAAAAGAAAGAATGAAAGAGGAAGAAATAATGAAGAAAAGAAACAAAGAAGAAGAAAAGAAACAAGGGAGAAAAAAGAAAGAAAGAAAGAAGAAGAGAAGAAAAAAGAAGAAAGAAAGAAAGAAATGAGTAAAAAATGAAAGAAAAGAAAGGAGTAGAAGAAGAAGAAATGGAAATGGAAGGATAAGAGAAAAAAAGAAGAAAAGGAGAACAAGAAAAAGAAAAAAAATAAGAGAAAAAGAACAACAAAAAGAAAGAAAGAAAAAAGAAAAAAGGAGAAGGAAAAAAGACAGAAAGAAAAAGGAAATGAGATCAAGAAAAAGAAAGAAAAAGAAAAGAAAAAGAGAACAACGAAAAGAAGAAAAAGAAAAGGGAAAAAAGACAGAAAGAAAAAAGGGGAAGGAGGACAATAAAAAGAAAAAAGAAAAAGAAAAAGAAAAAAAGAAAAAGAAAGAAAAAAGAAAAAGCCAAAGAAAAAGAAAGAAAAAGATTAAAAAAAAAGAAATGAAAGGAGAAAAAGGAAGAAGAGGTGAACAAAACACGGTAAATACATCGAAAAAGAAAGAAGTGTATGTGTGTGTGGCGGGGGGGGGGGTTTAGAAAGGGGCGAGCAGGTAGGAAATTATCAGATAAAAATTATGAAAACGAGGCGAAAATTCTTAAAAGCCAAAAAAAAAAAAAAAAAAAGAAATGCCAACAAAGAGAAGCCAAGAAAAATAAATGCGAACAGAAAGAAAGCGGAATTGTTTAAGAGCGTTTTCAGGATAATGAACGCGATAAACAATAACAATTTTCGTTTTTCCGAAGCGGCAAAAATATGGACGGATCAATAAATGAGAAAACGAGGCGATTTATTGGCGGGAAAATCAAGTACACAAAAGAGTGACGGGAACAGAGACAGAAAGAAAGAAAGGTAAAAGTGAAGCGACAACCATGTTGTTAATAATAATAATAATAATAATAATAATAATAATAATAATAATAATAATGATGATGATGATGATGATGATGATGATTGAAGAAAAGGAGGAGGAAATAATAATAATAATAATAATAATAATAATGATGATAATAATTACCATATTAATTGAAGAAAAGGAGGAGATAATAATAATAATAATAATAATAATAATAATAATAATAATAATAATGACCATATTAATTGAAGAAAAGGAGGAAATACTACTACTACTACTACTACTAATATAATGATAATAATAATAATAATGATAATAATAATGATAATAAAAGTAATAATAATAATTACCATATTAATTGAAGAAAAGGAGGAGGGAATAATAATAATAATAATAATAATAATAATAATAATAATAATAATAATAATAATAATAATGATAATAATTGGAGAAAAGGAGGAGGAATAATAATAATAATAATAATAATAATAAATAATAATAATAATAATAATAATAATGGACATATTGTCAATAACTATGAAGAAAGAATGAGACCTGTGTATTGAAAAGTGAAAACGTGCTGAGATATTCAATAACAGATATAACAATGTCGCAAGGGTGGTGATGGCTTGAAAAGATTAAAAAGTAAAAAAATAAAATAAAGGTTGTTTTGAATAATTAAGGAAGCTGTAGGAAGATTAAATGTAATAATACTAATACTATTAACAATTAATAGACAGGTGCTAGAGGAAGGAAAAGTGTTAGAAATGAAGAATGAGAAAAGATGTTTACAAAAAAAACCCCCTAAATTTGAAAAAAGGAAAGAGAAAAAGAATTGGACTATTAAAGTGTGAAGGAGAAGACCAAACAGAGTAGGACTAAATAAAATAGGAAGTTGTACCTGAAAATAATTACAAAAGGAAACGTATATATTATATATATATATATATATATATATATATATATATATATAATTTGACCATATTTATATCATTTGCATCATTTTCAAAACACTTTCGTTGCCTAATGATTGCCACAAATCAAGAAACCAATGGTAGCAAAATTCTTCCAATGCAAATAAATATAAACTAAAACACTTATTGTCTTAAGTGTCTTATAATTTGCTTGAAGCATTGTGTTTATATTGGTTTGATGGTTTATTTTGGAGGGTATCACAATGCAATGTAAAGAAAAATGAGGTAACTATAGTGTTGTTTCTTAACCTTTATAAACAACACCATAGTTACCTTATTTTTCTTTACACTTGCATTGTCATAGCCTCCAAAACCAACAACCAAACCAATATATATATATATATATATATATATATATATATATATATATATATATATATATATAGTGTTAGAGAATAGAAAATAAATTGTTTTCATTTATTTATTATAGTGTACAATACATTTACGGTGCGATTGTTACCATTGGTTTCAAAGCAGCATGTTAGCCTCGTATCGTCAAAACAACGTGCCTTAAATGTATTGTATACTATAATTAATATATATATATATATATATATATATATATATATATATATATATATACTAGTAAATGAAGGAAAAAACTCTAAACTTGCTTCATTACAATAATTTATTTCAACCATATTACTACGGCATCTTCAGGTAATCACAAGCTATATATGGGAGTAAATAGGGAATTAAATCTGACAGTATGTAGAAAATGGAAAAAAAAGTATTCCATGAAGACGGATTTTTTTCTTGATGGTGAACTCAACGTTATAACGTTCTGGGTTTTTGCATATTTTTGCAGTCGAAGATTAATTTACTATGAAAGGTCAATACAAGGCCTGACCTTTTCAATATATCACCTTTCCACCTCAAGTTCTGATGAAGATTTGTTAAAAGGACCAAATTTTATAACGTTGATGTCAGCATCAATATTAAAAAGATGGCCAAGGCAGTTAGAAAGGATTGAACAAAATCTCGCCAGACAAGAATTGAATTCAACAAAACGTTTAAAAGAAAAAATTCTGCCAATATATATATATATATATATATATATATATATATATATATATATATATACCGTATTTGACGGCATATAAGACGTACGGGCATATAAGACGCACCCCCATTTCAGCAGGTCAGATTCAGGAAAAAAAGTTTTTAGTGTATTTAAGCATATATTGTTGAAAACAGTCTAGTTGTGCATTACACTGCAGAAACATAGCTGTATAAAAGCGATAAAATACGAATGCATGGAGTTTAGGGTAGGGAAAAGTACTGAGCGTAAGCTGGGTTAGTGAGCATCATAGAGAAGATTAACCTAGGCCTACGGTAGGTCTCAAACTTAATCTACGATGTATAAGACGCAGGACAATATTTTGAACCAAAATTTTGGAAAAAAGTGCGTCCTATATGCCGTCAAATACGATATATATATCAATGATCATTTCTCCGGAAATTTGATCTCTCAGTGACCGTAAAATACATTCCTATGTACTTAATAGTTTAAAAACACCAGTCCCCGCATCAGCTATCAGTGGTTGAGGGGATATGATATCGGACGACCATGCGGTCAGTCTGAGTTCGACCCTACCCAAGGATAGTTGTGTCTAGCCACACTGAAGAGGCGTGAAACCCCGACACACGTGTCTGTGGTTGACTTATTAAATATATATATATATATATATATATATATATATATATATATATAAATGTTGATGGTGCTTAGCGATTTTTAAAAATATTCGGTTCCAATGATAGTCGAAAATTACCCTTTTTCACAATGTTGAGTCTCTTACAAACTTTTAATAATTAGTGAAAAACACAACTAAACTCAAACACAATTCTGATTCAACAAAGTAAGATGATGGAAAAACTTCTTAGTCGGGTCCAGTGACTGCATATAACAGTGGCATTTTAGCTTAAATTTATCAGGAAGGTCTAATTCACCCTGAAAGCAAATAAAACTAACATTATTTCGGCATTAAATAGCCTGAATGGGTTGGTATACCATTAACTCTTTCAAAGTTCAAGGAAAATTAGAGGTGTCTACTCACACGTTTTCACTAGATTTTAACCTTTGTTTTGAATGTAATTTGAGAGTCACATATGTGCCTCAGCCCGTCACATGGAACACTGGGAGTCACATGTGGATTTCAAAACAGGGAAAACAACCAAACTAAACCCCTTTCTTTTACTCAGTCTTACTTTTGTCTCTCTCTCTCTCTCTCTCTCTCTCTCTCTCTCTCTCTCTATTGGGTTGTCGGGATTTTTCTCCTGGGCAATACCTCCCCTATTGCACCGAAATAGAGAGATCCAATCATTCGCTGCCAATTTCAGTCAACATAAATAAACCCTTTTTTCTCCAAGAAAACTCACACACAAGAAACAATTTGAGGCACCCAGGGTGTAATGGTTATCATCGTTGGAAATGAACATGGCAATACAAGTTCAAATCCTGGACGAGGCTATTTGCATTTCACACAGCGCTATTTATGTAGGAAATGTATGCATACCTAATAATGGGAATATAATCATGGAAAGTGGACTCGATTATCTGTGTTCAAATCCTGAATGACACTGACGCTGTTTCCATTTCACATATCGCTAATACCCTTGGAAAAGTAAGAGTAGACTGGGCATTTTAATTTAGTATGGCAACCAGTCTAGGAGAAGGAAAACTGAATCCTAAACCTGTTAAACTCCGCTTAAGAAATTGACCTTGTATCACATCCTACTCGTGTATATATATATATATATATATATATATATATGTGTGTGTGTATGTGTGTGTGTGTGTACGTGTGCGCGCTCGCGTGTGTTTTGTTAAACTCAACGGACAATTCTTAACAGTTTAACGACTCATGTTTAAAAGAAAAAATGCTGCCTATATATATATATATATATATATATATATATATATATATATATATATATATGAAGAAAAGGAAGTGAATCCGATGGTATGTAGTATATTAAGAAAGATTAAAAAACACAGGTTTAAATGAGTTATTTAAACCTGTGTTTTTTTCAATCTTTCTTATATATATATATATATATATATATATATATATATATATATATATATATATATATAGTGATGCTGATAGGTACGCGTCCTGCATCCTGCGTCCCTGACTCTGCTATCTGTGTTTGGATCCTGAATGAGATTGTTTGCATTTCACATAGCGCTAATACCCTTGGGAAAGGTATATATCCAACTATTTACATGACCTCGGGCGAACATGCTCTAGACAAGCGAATTATGGCGCCAAAATAGAGCATTCGTTCTTTTCGAGGCGGGAAGGCCTTTTTCTTCCGGCCATTCGAATATTGTTGATCGTCAGTAGCCCACCTGCCTTGTCACGTCGACTGGATCGAGCAGCGTTTACACTTCGAGAAACGTGGATGAACTGAGAAGAGGGAGAGGAGTGGGAAGTTTTGGGGGAGAGGGAGGAGGGGAGGAGGAGAAGGAGGAGGAGAAGGAGACATTTGTTTATGGTACGCGCCAGTTGATGGGCGTTGCTTTT
>CM042163.1:49358155-49393155 GCA_023376005.1 Doryteuthis pealeii
TACGGCATGTCAACTTTTGGGTTATTTTATGCTGAAGACGTTTTTGTTTTTTCTTTCTTGTTGAGACAATAAATGTGCAATATAACCTATATATGCATGCGTGTCTATCTTTGTGTATTTAGGTATTGTTTGGCTGGTTGGACGTTTTAGATTTATTCCTTCTTGTAGGGTATGGACATCTGATCTATATGTTAAGATAAAGCGAGAATTCTTGCAAGCTGTAGCCGTGCCAGTGTTATTATATGGTGTTGAGATTTTTTGTGATATAAGGCGTGTGTTAAAAGCCCAATTGTATTTATAGACTCGCCGAGAACCATGTGATCAACCTCTTGGCTTATTCGCAGGATAGGACTTATACACTTACCAAAGGATGCCATAACTCAGGACTTACTTACTTAAGCCCTTTTCAAATGGCCAAGGATGGCATTTAAAAACTTAACATAGGCTGCACCTCTTCTACTTTGAGGAAACGATTTGATAAGTAGTTTATCAAATGAGGATTTGAACTCGTCTCGCCGTGTCCAATTACTACGACTGTAACCATTACACCACGCGCCTCAAGTAAAGTAAGGATATGCTACATCTCCGGAGAACTTTATGAGGACCGAACAGACTCCTGCAGAAATGGTTTACGTAATTAACTTGTACAACGTTTCAGCATTTCCGCACCTACAAGCATTTCTTTCTGTAGAAGTTACCCCCCACGCCCTGGGCCATTTTCCTTCTCGTGCTCTTTTCTCTCCCTTTGTCTTTTTTTTCTTTTCTCTTTTTCCCGCCCTTGTCTGTACTTTTGTTCTATTTCCTTTTCTTTTCTTCTTTTCTTCCCTCTTCCTTTCACTCTTCTCTTTCTTTTGTTCTCGTTCCACCCTCTCTTCCTTTTCTTTCTCTCTACCGATTCCTTGTCTTTTTCTTTCGCTCGCTATTTTCCTTGTCTTTTCCTTTATTGTCTATTGCTGTATGGGGGCAATTCCATGTCAAATCATCCAGAAAAAAAAAAAGTAAAATTGTCACCCACCCCCTTCAATTTTTCTGAAATTTTGTACAGGTGTGGACTGTGTTAAAGTTAGACATTCCCCAAAATTTGAGCAAAAATCATCATAACTTAAAATTGGTTAACTTTTCAGATAGCATTTTCGGATTCCTTGGTTAAAAACGCTCTTATGAACCAATTTTAAGAGTAAGGAAGCTCTAGAACTCATTTTACAGACTAAAATAGATTACAAAGGGTCACTATTTTTCGCGACCCCCCTCAAATGTGGAGAGCTGAAAATCGACATAACTCCGCCAATTCGTGGGTGACATGGCCTGGATGATTTGACATGGAATTACCCATGGGGGTAATGGATATGCGAAACTAGCTTAGCCTTTTTAATTTATAATAACCATTTATTTAAAATAAAAGATCTTCTTTTAATACTTCTGTTATATCCCAAGATGTAAGTTATCGGAGCGGCCTAATTTCTCTCCCATCTTTTTTTTCTGTTGCCCCCCATCTCCCTCTCTCTCTCGTTCTGTCTCTCTCCTTTTCGCTATCTCTTTTCCCTCTAATTTTCTTCTTTTACTCTCCCATCCTCTTTTTTCTTTTTCTCTCTCCCCCTCTCTTTCTCTCTCCCCCTCTCTTTCTTTCTTTCTTTTTATTCCCAATTTCACAAAAGCCTGTATTCTCACTCAACTCTGCCGTATCTTTTCCAAGTGAACATTTGCCTTAGAAATATTTAATAACACACTTGTGTCGTCTGAATATTGGAATTTACCGCCGTTCAGACAATCTAAAAGCATTTGCAAAAAGGTAAAGAGTCATTAGCCTTTCTTGACAAAAACAACTTCAATCTACATTCACTCCATCCAGAGTCTTAAAATCTCTTAATGATTTTAACAGCCAAACTGTTAATACATTTTCTTAAATTCAATTTTATCATTTTCTAATTAGACGTATCAAAGTTATTACAATGAAAACAAAGTAAAAAACAAAAAACAAACAAACAACACAAAAAAACAACATTTGCATATTTTCTCGTTTAAATTATCACATAACTTGAGTGTTTACAAAATAATCTGAGAAAGTCTGTCTACATTTTAAAAACACCATTTCTTTATGGATAGATAGAAAGATAGACAGAGATACATAATTTCATAGATATAAGATGTGTATTTTTGTGCGAATTTTTGAGGCTCACCATTGATTGCAGTTAGTGTCCTACCCAGGATATCATCAAGGACCACTGATACACAAAGGGGTCTCGGGTCTTGACAAACGAACTTTAATATACATTGACTCTCATCCGAGGTCTTAACATTTTTAACAGTCAAACTGTTGATACGAAGTATGTCAGAAAAGTTCCAGGACTGGTGTCAGAAAAAATTAGTTCAAATCCAAACTACAAACTACAAGTTATCCCCTTCAAAGTAACCCCCCTGGAGTCTAATCCACTTTCCCATCCTTCTCTGCCACGCTTACATGCACTCACGAGGGATTCTTCCGGGATTCTCTGTAACCCGGGCGCCACGGCCTTTTTGGTGTCGTGCACATCATCAAACCCGGTTCCTTTTAGCTTGGAGAAAAGGAAAAAAATCACATGAAGCTAGGTCGGGCGAGTAGGGAGGTTGTTCCAGCACAGTTGTGGTCTTCTGGGCCAGGAACTCTCGGATACTCTGGTGTGGGCAGGTGCGTTGTCATGGTGAAGCCCCCACGAGTTGTCCTACCACGTCACTCGCCTCTTCTCGCAAACGCCGCAGTATCTCTTTGTAGACATGCTGGATGATCGTCTGGTCCCGTGGGAAGAACTTGCAGTGAAAGATGCCCCTCACATCGAAGTTTTCTGACATACTGGAACTTTTTTGACATACCTCGTACGTTTTCTTAAATTCAATTTGATCATTTTCTAATTAGATTATCACATATCTTGATTTTCTTGTTTTGGTTGATTGATTTTTAACGGCATATGAACCCGTCTGGGGTTATGTCATGCCTAGCGGTTAGGAAGTAATATATATTGTGTATCTATATTTACACTTTTGTAGTAATTGGTTTTAACAATATGTTATCATCATTGGGGATCATGTTGTATGGTATTGATTAGGTTCATGTCTATATTCTCTGTTATAATTTTATTTCCTTAAAAAAATAACACAGAATATCTTCTATGTTGACATTTTCAAATAGATATTTCATATTGTTTGCATTAAAATAACGGTTTCTGGTGTGAGCAAAACATATCTTGAGTGTTTAAAAGATAATTTAAGAATGTGTATACGTTTTACAAACACCATTTATGTATAGATAAAACGATAGATAGAACGATAGATAGAGAGAATATTTGCATAAATATTCAATGTGAATTTTAAGCAAATTTCTGGGGATTCGGCATGTCAACACTTGTTGGGTTTTGTTTGTTTGATTTGTTTTACGCCATTTCAACCTCAGTGGGTCATTTAATGCTGAGAAAGTTTTGAAAGATTCGTAGCGATAGTTTGGAAGAATTAAAAAAAAAAAAAAACTCAATTGTTTTTTATAAACAAATTAACCCATAGATCAGACCCTAACAGGTACTACCACTCCGGGTCAGAGTGCACCTGGGAGCAATAGTGATAAAGGTGTGATCTACTTTCCCCAGATCTTCAGAACTAGAACCTAACCATCAGAGAGTTTAATGTCAATGCCAGGACATGGAGACCCTCAGCCTCCACCTTCTATCACATAGATGATAAAAAGGGTTGGGGATGCCATAAGGGCCATAAGGTTGGGACAATCATATAGGTGCTAAGACTTGACATGGCCAGCCGATTGATTGGGGACCTCCCGACCACTCGTCTTGTCTAAGAGCCAAAGTGGAGTGTTGCATGTCATCGACTGCTCAGCAACCTGGATTCCGTCCTTAAGCATCATGGGTCGCCACCCATGGCCTGCAAGTGGACCATTGGGGGAGTTCTCAACCCTCTCTCAGAGGTGCAGTTGGTGTATTCTAAAGCCTCATCCGACAGGGTTTACTTGTTGGGTTATTTTATGCCGAAGACATTCTTATTTCAAATCCACATGTGTGTGATATAAAAAAACAAAAAATGTTAAAAATCTGTGCGTCCAATATGCTTGATTTCAAAAGAGATGTACGTAAAACAACAAAAATGACGCAGAAAAAAGTTTACGTAGGAACAAAAGAAGGAGATTTTAATAAAAGGGTAAATATGAATACATGATGACCTTTTCAAATTGGATCTAAACAAACAAACAAAAAACAAACAAACAAAAAAACAAAAAAAAAAATTACCCCGCCCAAAAAATATCATGGAAAATAAAAGAATTTGCGCCAGTATATATTAACATTTCAAAACGATGTATCCTTTACTTTGAGAAGAAAACAATTACATTTATGGAAAAAAAAAAAAAAATTACTAACCTTTTATAAAAGACCAGAAATAGGATCCAAATGTCGATATAAAAATAAGTTTTTGCGATGATATTTATAACACCACCATGACATATAGTAAGAAACAATATAACAAGTGTTAGTAAAAATTCTAAAATTTGATAACGTTATTTCCAATTTAAGAATTTAGCTTAAACGTAATGAAATGAATAAAAGTAAAGTCGTCGGGGTGGCTTAAAGTCGGTATCAGCCAGACAGCGAGGGAGTCTATCCCCTTTTCACTAGCATTAGACCAGGAGCTTGTTTTTGTGTGGATCAATAGTGACGAAGGGGTGCTCCACACAGATCTCTAGAACAGGAAGCTCACCATCAGAGAGTGTAGCGTCATTCTCAGCCACCGCCTTTTAGCACATATATAATAATTGGAGGATGCCATAAGGGCAATAAGGTTGGGACAATCATGTAGGTGCTCGGGTTTGACATAGCCAGCCGATTGATTGTGTAAGTAGCTTCATATGAATATTGAGAAATATGCACTTGGGAAATTTTATCATGAACCAGGTAATCTACACACACACACACACACACTCACATATATAACATATATATATATATATATATATATATATATATA
Source organism: Doryteuthis pealeii (assembly GCA_023376005.1). Classification (NCBI taxonomy): domain Eukaryota; kingdom Metazoa; phylum Mollusca; class Cephalopoda; order Myopsida; family Loliginidae; genus Doryteuthis; species Doryteuthis pealeii. Next base: position 49,363,154 of record CM042163.1, read on the forward strand.
TATATATATATATATATATATATGTAAATCATTGTGGTGATCATGTAGACAATAATGATTTGTAGGTGAAAGCTCTATCCAAAGCTTTTATCATGATTCTTGCATTTGTCGTAGTTTCCGTGAAGTGGTATGACTTTCAGAGTGCATCTCAAATATTAAAATAATAATAATAATAATAATAATAATAATAATAATATAATATATAATATATATATATATATATATATATATATATATATATATATATTTAAGAAAATGAAATAGAAATTAGAAGGCTATTGACAATGCAGTGGAAAAATGATAGGTGATGAAATTGATGTTTATTTACCTGTTTCCTAAATTTTCGGGATAAAATTCCATCTTCAGCGTTCCTTCAGCGTTCACGACAGTGCCGTAAGATATATATTTAAAAAGCTCCGAAGCCTCTGAAGAAGGGATTTTTTTCCGAAAATTTAGGAAACAGTAAATAAACATCAATTTCATCACCTATCGTTTTTCCACTGCATTGTCAATAGCCTTCTATTTTATTTTCTTAAACACATACATACAATGCTTCAAGCAAACAATAAAAATTATATATATATATATATATATATATATATATATATATATATATATATATATATATAGAGAGAGAGAGATAGGAGAGAGAGTACATATATACACACAAACTCTCACTCTCTCTCTCACACACACAGACACACATACATACGCACACACACACGAACAAACGACACACACACACACACACACACATACATACACACATATATATATATATATATATCATATATACTGATACTCACATATATCCACGTAATCTCTCTGTACACATACATATGTATAAAGACACACTCACATATAGCAAACTCACGCACCTAATATGTATATATATATATATATATATATATATATATATATATATATATATATATATAATCCGAAGATCAAGTGAAGAAATATTCCTTATGTCGTAATGGCAGAACTATATATATATATATATATATATATATATATATATATATATATATGCAGACACGTATATCTGTCTCATTATTTTCCTATTATCTCATCTTGGTGATACAAACTCACATCTGTTTATCGATAGACCCTCATCTATAAAGTATATGTAAACATACTTTACGTGCATTTATAGATATGTTTCTGACATCACACAGACGTTAACCCCCCTTCCTTTCCCTCTTCTTCTTCTCCACCTCCTCCCCCACCAACCACCACCACCTCCATCGCCACACACTTCATGTCCGCCGAGAAACGGCAAAGCTATTCATTTCAAAGATAAATCCTACGAAAATCTAATTTAGCCAACTTTCATGTTATTAAGAGATAAAGAGATTTACACGAGAGCAGTTTTGAAGATCGCACAAGATTTTTTCCCCCCCCTCCTTGCCTTGCCGCCTTCGTCCTGACAGAACGCACAACAAGACAAACCAAACAAGAAGTCACCCACCCACTGTTCTCGCCAGCTGAGAGACTTCAGAAAAAAAAAGCGTTAAACCTTTTTGGCTGAAATGTATCTTTTTCCTCGTGCGAGCACGTGGGCACACCACACATCGACCTGCTAGCAGAGAGCTTGCAGACGTACCATTTAAAAAGAAAGAAAGAAAGAAAAAAAAAACACTTCTTCTTGGTAATTTTTTCCAGACGTTTTTAAAAAAAATATTTTGGGTCTGCTAGAAACATGGAGTTGCGCGGCATTTGTTTTAACACTAGCAGGACTGTGGATATACCACAGTATTATAATTTAATTAATAAAAACGTTTGATATATTTACTTAAATAGTTCAATATTTAAAAATTATAATAATCTTAATTTAACTCTCCCTAACTCTTTTTCCTCGTGCAAGAACGTGGGCACACCCATATCGACCGGGTCTGATAAAAACATGGGATTTCAGTATTTGTGTCAACACTAGTAGGATCTGTGGATATACCACAGTATGATAATCTAATTAATACAACGTTTCACATGTTTACTTAAGAGCTATTGCTAAATAGTTCAATATTTAAAAATCATGATAATCTTAATTTAACTCTCCTTGACTCTTTTTTACCATCGTGAAAGCACGTAAAACACTTTTTTTGTAATGTTTTTCCAGACGTTTTTTATGTTGGTCTACTAAAAACATGATTTTTCCAGCATTTGTTTTAACACTAGCAGGACCTGTGGATATACCACAGTATGATAGTTTAATTAATACAAGGTTTGACAAGAGCTATTGCTAAATATTTCAATATTTAAAAATCATAATAATCTTAATCTAACTCTCCCTAAGTATTTTTTCCTCGTGCAAGCACATGGGTACACCACCCATTGACCGGCTAGCAGAGAGCTTGCAGACGTACCATTAAAAAAGAAATACACTTTTTTGGTAATGTTATTCCAGACTTTTTTTTTTGGGGGGGGTCTGCTAAAAACATGAGATTGCAACATCTTGTTTTAACACTAGCATGGCCTGTGGATATACCACAGTATAATAATCTAATCTATACAACGTTTTATATGTTTACTTAAGAGCTATTGCTAAATAGTTCAATATTTAAAAATTATAATAATCTTAATTTAACTCTCCCTAACCCTTTTCCTCGTGCAAACACACAGGCACACCACATATCAACCGGCTAGCAGAAAGCTTGCAGACGTACCATTAAAAAGAAAAAATAACACTTTTTGGTAATGTTTTTCCAGATGTTTTTTTTAATATTTTAATTGGGTCTGCTAAAAACATGGGGTTTGCAGTATTTGTTTTAGCACTAACAGGGCCTTTGGATATATCACAGTATGATAATTTAATCAATACAACGTTTGCTATTTTTACTTAAGAGCTATTGGAAAATAGTTCAATATTTAAAAATCATAATAATCTTAATTCAACTCTTTTAACTCTCTTTCTCGTGCAAGTATGTAAAACACCTTTTTTTTGTAATATTTTTCCATTTTTTTTTGTCTACAAAAACATAGGGATTGCAGCATTTGTTTTAACTAGCAGGACCTATGGATATACCATATTATGATAATTTAATTAATACAATGTTTGGTATGTTTACTTAAATAGTTCAATATTTAAAAATTATAATAATTTTAATTTAACTCCTCCTAACTCTTTTTCATCTCGCAAGCACGTAGGCACACCACACATCGACCTATTAGCATAAAGCTCACAGACGTACCATTAAAAAAGAAAGACACTTTTTTGGTAATGTTTTTCCAGACATTTTTTTTATATTTTAATTTGGTCTTTAAAAACATGGTTTTTGCAGCATTTGTTTTAACACTAGCAGGGCCTGTGGATATACCAAGTATGAGAATTTAATCAATACAACGTCTAATTTGTTTACTTAAGAGCTATTGCTAAATAGTTCAATAGTTAAAAATTATAATAATCTTAATTTAACTCTCTCTCTAATTCTTTTTTTTTCTTTCTTTTTATTATTTATTTTCTGTATGCTCGACCGGCTGGCAGAGAGCTCGCAGATGCACCATTAAAAAAAGAAAAAAAAATTCTTTTTGGGGTGGGGCAATGTCTTTCCAGGCGTTTTTATTTTGGTCTACTGGAAACATGCGGTTGCAGCAAACCCCTATCGACAGATATTCAATAAAACTTTTTTCTTTTTCAGTTTCAGTGCCAAAAGCCGTTAATTCCTGCCGATAATGGAAACGCCCTTTTGGATTTTTGGATTATTTTGGACTGCAAGAAACGTGGGGTTGCAGGATTTATTCTAACACTATCAGGACCTGTGGACATACCACAGTATGATAATCTAATTAATACAACGTTTGATATGTTTAAGAACTATTGCTAAATAGTCCAATGTGTAAAAAATATAATAATCTTAATGTAACTCTTGCTCACTCTTCTTTCTTTCTTTCTTTTCTTCTTTTCGTTATGCTCGATTTAAAGAGATTAGTGTTATCACTTCCGCGCTCTAACCCCTCTATCTTTACCCTACTGTCGTATCTTTTTCCTCGTGCAAGATCTAAGTTAAGATAGCGTGGACATATAGTCAATAGCGCCTGGTTACTGACAGTTTCTCGCCTATGTGATCTTCAGACCAAGACTTGGACTGAAGATCGTACTTCATATATATATATATATATATATATATATATATATATATACTGTAGTGTATTATTTTATATATATATATATATATATATATATATATATATTATATATAAGATAAATGAAGAAAATTTTTTTTAATTTGCTTCTTTGCAATAATTTATTTCACCTGCATTACAGCAGCATCTTCAGGCATGAGCAAAAGCATGGATATTACTGAAAAAATTCCCAAGAAATGATGGTTTAATTTTTTCAATATTTTTTTTGAGGTGGTGTCTTAGTTTACCTGTATCACTACGATTAAAGTACACATGGAATGATCCTCATTGTCAAGAAATATATATATTATATATATATATATATATATATATATATGTGTGTGTGTGTGTGTGTGTGTGTGTGTGTGTTTTCCTGATAGTTAGGATCTTTCCATGTGTGGCTTAAGTTATGCAGGTAAACCATAGTGGGAGTTCAATGTGCCTAGTGCCAGTGAGTAGACGGACAGAGCAAAATATTCAATAACATTTAATGAATATATATATATATATATATATATATATATATATATATATATATATATATATATGGTGATCCAAAGAACAGACTTTTTTTGAAAGTCAGACCTGTTTTTTTTAGGGGGGGTCGCCATATATATATATATATATATATATATATATATATATACATATATCTGTGCATATATATATATATATATATATATATATATATATATATTTAAACATGTGCTCAGAGCTATTTATATATATATATATATATATATATATATATATATAGAGAGAGAGAGAGAGAGAGAGACCCATAAAACAAGCCTGATTTTTAAAAAAAAATGTCCGTTTTTTTAATCACCCTATTCATATATATATATATATATATATATATATATATATATATATATTCAACTGGTTTGAATTCAAAGTTTTACTTCTCCTAGACCGGTTGCCTCCTATTTCATCCACATCCCACAAGATTCATCGCTACAGGTTACCAGTTAACAAAAACAAGGCAATTAGCCGTTTGAACTTTAACGATGAAGAACTTTATCTCAGCTTTCCAGTGACATTATCATCTCGTCCTACAATTCAAATTAACATCACTGAATTAACGATCCAATGAGATCTCGTGCACGAGATGACTTAGCACAAGAATTGCAAGGGGAAATTCTATTATCCTTGACTGTAATGACGTTATCTTGTCAGTTAATTCAAGTGTTGCATCATTGAATTAACGCCGTATCACTGGAAAGATGAGAAAGACAGCAAAGGATTGCATGAAGTGGCTGAATCGTGATTCTGGTATTCCCCAAGATGCGACGAGAAACCAACAAAGCCTGGTGGCATTGTTAGATATTACTGGGGGCATTGTGGATTAAAGGATAAGGATACTTTGGCGCCGAAACCAAGTCTAACACCGGAGTCATCATCTGGTTAAACCTTTGTTGGATGTGTTTTTTATGTAGCTCTCTCTGTCTCTTTCTCTCTCTCTCTCTCTCTGTCTGTCTCTCTGTCTGTCTCTCTCCCTGTCTCTATCTCTCTCTCACACACACGTATATATATTGCGTGGTGTAATAGTTAAAGTCATGGGAAATGGACTCGTCGCCACGAGTTCAAATCCTGGATGTGATAATTGCATTTCACTTAGCGCTAATACCCTTCGGAAAGGTATGAATCCTACTCTCCCTCCAGCTATGGGTAAATAGTAGGGCAGACTGGACTCTTTAACCTTGGTTAGGCAACCCGTCTAGGAGAAGGAAAACTCTGAATTCAAACCCGTTGAACTCAGGTTAAGAAATTGACCTTGTATCACATCCTGCTCGTGCGGAGAGGTTGGTATATATATATATATATATATATATATATATATATATATATATATATTGTATTCTACAACTCCAGACGACAGGGTGGAGATAGGATTTTAATCACGGTTTTATGTAAAAATAACTCACACACACACAACCACCCGTACACAAACATGGTGTGTGTGTGTGTGTGTGTGTGTGTGTGTGTATGACTGAATGTGTGCGTTTTTACATAAAACCGTGATTAGAATATTAATTCCGCCATGCCGGCTGCTGGTTTAGAACACACCGACTGCACCTGAGACCCCCTCCCCAATGGGGCCACGTCAAGTCCTAGCACCTATATGATTGTCTCGATCATATTGCTCTTATGACACTCCCTAACTCTTTTATTATATATGTGCTAGAAGGTCGTGGCTGAGTGTTTTAGTGTCTTGCATCTAATGGTGAAGTTCCAATTCTGGAGTTTTGTGGACTGTGGATGCTCCTTCATCGCCATTACCCCCAGATCCACCCTGACCCGGAGTCGTAGTACCTGTTAGAGTTCCAACTATGGGTTCAAATAGAAGTAAATGAGTTGACAAAAATGTATTTAAAAATTGGGTTTAAAAATAAAATTTTCATAATTGGCATAAAATGCTCATAAAGGGTTAACATGCCGTAGAATCCAAAAAAGAAAGAAAAAAATGAAACGAAAATAAAATTATATTTGATTCCGAATGGTTAGAACAAACCATAGCATAACTGACAGTTTCACGAAATTGAATTCGACCCTATATATATATATATATATATATATATATATATATATAGTGATGGGGATCATTCCACGCGGGAGGTCATCCGTAGTGAGATCTCCATGTGCCTAGTTTCATGTGTGAAGACGGACAGAGCAATACAATGAAGAATTGAAGGAAAATACTTAAAATTTGCTCCGTGTAACAATTTATTTCAACTGCAAGTCTCAGCATCGTTACATTATTCTATATTAGAAACTAGCTACACTACCAAATGAACAATAAACGTTTCTGTGATTTCTAAATATTTTGGAGACCTTACCTTTAGTATTACCTTCGTATATATACCTGTACTTATTATTTGATGCACAATGCACTTTAGTTTCATTTTGGCAACGAAAACAAAAGTGCAGACCTTCTTTTCTTCCCGATTTTAACCTCCTATCTTTGATCTCCCGACCCAAAAGCCAAAGACATCTATATTGAATTAGGTAACATTCTCAGAGATGCAGGTTCTCTGACTAACACCAATTGAACGTTTCGATGGATCTGGCTCGCAGACATCCAAAAGAACGTCTCCTTGTTTTCTTGGAATGAAGAAAGAATGAAAGAAAAAGAAGGAAGAAAGAACAGGTAAAATGGAAGAAACAATTCCACAAGTACCAAAACCAAAACCAAAAAGCAGAAAGAAATTGGCGGGAAGAGGAAGTGGGATTTTAGTGATTAAATTAGCCTATCCTACGGGGAGCAAATGATAAAACTGCTCGCAAGAGTCATTTGTGTTCCTGTTCTGTCGTGATCTTTAAACTTTGGACATTTTCTCAAGAAGGTTTTTTTTTCTTTTCTTTTTTATTTTTTGGTCTCCTCTTGGGGGGAAGTCGTCATTGCCAAGAAGAGAAAAGAAGAGAAGAAAAGCCACTCAAGCGGCATCCGGGTCTTTGATGTCTCGGTCTGAGACGTTCTGACACTCGAGTTCTTTGTACGGATTAACATCCTGATCTTGTTTGGAAATTTACACCAGTTTGGCACTGATCTGATCAAGGATTTAAAAACTTCCGTGTCTGTCTCCAGGGAAACCGGCATTGATCTTACCGCGTAGTTTTCATTTTCGCTGTTTTAAATCAGCTTTTAACAATGAAATTTAATTGCTGATTTTCATTACGAGCTGGTTGGATCAAGAACGTATTCAATAATTTTCTGATTGAGTTTAACGGCTTAGTTAACCCGTCTAGGGTTATTTTATGCACACCACTCGCTAGTACATATATAATAAAATGTGTTGTGGGTGTGACATAAGGGCAATAGGGTCAGGACAATCATATAGATGCTAGGGCATTAAATCAGCTTTTAACAATGAAATTAAATTGCTGCTTTTCATTACGAGCTGGTTGGATCAAGAACTTATTCAATGATTTTCTGATTGAATTTAACGGAGTAGTTAACCCGTCTAAGGTTATTTTATGCACACCGCTCGCTTGTACATATATAATAAAATGTGTTGTGGTTTTGCCATATGGGAAATAGGGTCAGGACAGTTATACAGAATATTTATCAGGCATCCTATGTATGCGGGTATGACACAAGGTCATTTAATGTGGGACCCGCCAAAGCTCATGAGATAACGGGTGCAAAAATGCATCGATCCAGTCGGCATTGCCGCTCAAGAGGGCAATAAACTCAGCCCTGTCTCTTGAAATCAAGGGAACAGGTATTGCCTGTGGAAATGCCCCCCCCCCCGGGATCAGGCCGTTAACTACACCAATAGTTCAGTGATCGAAGCCACCGAACCCTCGCCCCAAAGGAAAGGGGTATTAGTTCTATCGCATACGTCATCAGCCGATTGATCGGAAAGGGCTTCTCCGATCGTTTGTCTAGCTAAAATTTGTTCAACTCTTCATCCGGTTCGTATCGACTAAAAAAGAAGTATTTATGGTAGTTTGCATTATGTTAAAAGTTATACATTATTATATTATCTATCTATCTATCTATCTATCTTCTATACATATATAAAGGGCAGTTGTGTGTATGTATGTATGTATGTATGTATGTTCGGAGGAAACTACGAAAATGAAACAATTAACAACAAAGTAAATATATATATATATATATATATATATATTATTATTATTTAAATTTTGTTTGAAGGCAATTACAATGCGTATATACGCATTTTTGCGATATACGCATTGTAATTGCCTTCGAGCAAAAATATAAATAATAATATATACTTTATTCAACAATGCTTCTAAAAAAACATCCAAAAATCTTATATATATATATATATATATATATATATATATATATATATATATATATATATATATTCACTATCACCAGATCTTGCTTTTTGAGCAAAAATAATGAAGATTTGATTTATATTCTTGAATATAATCCAAAAATAAAATTTATATTGTAAGAGCGGGGATTTTTTTTTGCATTTAATATTTTAAATAAGAGACACTGATTTTTCTTTTCTGGCGCCCAATCAACACAAGGTTGTTTTTTTACGTAGAGAATTTAATAGGGCATCCTGCGAGGATCCAACTCACGATTCAGTAATAATGGATCTGCGAGACTAACTCCCCCTCACATCTACCCAGGCGATGCTGGGTGGCCGCTTTTAGTACATTATTAAAGTACAAAATTTACATAGTATTTAGAGCAAACGCATGGATCTGTTCACACTAAAATGCAACAAGCTGGCAGCGAAAATAATTTCACACGGGGAGAAAACAAATTATAAAGAAAACACACTCACACAATCCAGTGACTTGGGGCTATTTCTCCTTAGCGGTATAAAGCAGAGGTGTTTGTTACACATTAGTTTGACGTTAAACTGCATCTAATAGTGAAGTTCACATTTTGGAGCTCTGGGGGTGTGTGGAGTACTTGTACGTTATATTCTCAAAGGTTATCAAATCTTACCACACTAAACATTTAAACGCACCTACAAAGCCGAAATCATAACGTGACCTTAATAACAACAAAACACGAAACACGCACGCACACACACACACACACACACACATATATATAGTGGAAGCGTGTGGTGTAATGGTTAAAGTCATGGGAAATGGACTCGTCGCCCCGAGTTCAAATCCTGGACGTGGTAATTGCATTTCACTTAGCACTAATGCCCTTGGGAAAGGTATGAATCCTACTCTCCCTCCAGCTATGGATAAACTGTCGGGCAGACTGGGCTCTTTAACCTTGGTTAGGCAACCGGTCTAGGAGAAGGAAAACTGTGAATTCAAACCTGTTAAATTCCGCTGAAGAAATTGATCTTGTGTCACATCCTGCTCGTGCGGAGGGGTTGGTATATATATATATATATATATATATATATATATATATATATATATATATATTCTGTCCTGCTATTTCCCCATAACTGGAGGAAGAATTGGTTTCATACCTTTCCCGAGGGTATTAGCAGTATGTGAAATGCAGGCAGCTTCGTCCACGAATTGAACTCGGGTCGACGAGTCCATTTCTTACGACTCTAATAAAATAATATCACACTAAATGTTTGTTTGGTTTGGTTTGTTTTACGGCATGTCAACCTCGGTGGACCATTTAATGCTGACATGGATACTCATTTTTATTATAAACATTTTTCTATTTAACCCATAGATGGGACCCTAACAGGCACTACCACTCCGGGTCTGAGTAGACCAGGCAGCAAAGGTGATGAAGGGGTACTCTACATTTTCCAGATCTACAGAACTGGAACCTCACCATCAGATAGAATTTAACGTCATTCCCAGTTCATGTGGAACCCAGTCACCGCCTTCTAGCACATACATGTTTAAAAAAAGTTGGGGCTTACCAGAAGGGCAATAGGATTGGGGCAATTGTGGTAAGGCTTGCCATGAATAGCCGATTGATCGGAGTGAGCCTCTTCGTAAGTGTTTGTGTTACATAATGGATAGTAGCCTATTCAGCATGTGAGGAAGTGTAGAAATATTTGAATAAACGTTAACTGGTTATTTATTAGAAGAATCATGATAGATTAGCCAGTAGTTTGATATATATTCTTAAGCGGAGTTTTACAGGTTTGAATTGAGAGTTTCATTCGCATAGAATAGTTGCCTAAACAAGGTTAAAGAGTCCACTCTGCCTTACTATTTACCCATAGCTAGAATAATAATGGATTCATACCTTTCCTAAGAATATTAGCGCTATGTGAAATACAAACAACCTCGTCCAGGAATTTAACTCGGATTGCTGTGTCCATTCCACCTGTATCATTCCACCACGCACATCCATGGTCTCGTGATATATATATATATATATATATATATATATATATATATATATATATGTGTGTGTGTGTGTGTGTGTGGTGTGTGAGGTGAGGTAAAAGGAAAAGTGAACAAAAAGAATGACTCAAACAAGTCCAAGTAGGAAAGAAATATTTCGTCCTTCTGACGCAAACATCCCCAGTCTTAGACTGAGGATGTTCTTCGCGTCAGAAGAACACGAACAGGATGTGACACAAGGTCAATTTCTTAAGCAGAGTTTAACAGGTTTGAATTCAGTTTTCCTTCTCTAGACAGGTTACCTAGCCAAGATTAAAGAGCCCAGTTTGCACTTCTGTTTACCCATAACTGTAGGGATGATGGATGCATACCGTTCCCAAGGATAATAGCGCTACGTGAAATGTAAACAGCTTCGTCCTGAAATAACCATTACACCACACACATCCATCGTCTAGTGATATGAGACCCTCTGCATGAGCAGGATGCGACACAAGGTCAATTTCTTAGGCTTGAATTCTGACTTTTCCTTTTCCTAGACTGGTTACCAAGCCAAGCTTATAGAGCCCAGTCTGTCCTACTATTTACCCGTAACTGGAAACAGAGTAGTTGAATTCATACCTTTCCCAAGGGTATTAGCGTAACGTGAAATGCGAACAGTCTTGTCCAGGATTTGAACTCGTATTGCCGTGTCCATTTCCTGCAACGATAATCATTACACCACGCCTCTGTATTGTCACGTGATATTGCTTTTTAACCACTACACCATTTGAGGTGCCCAATTTTCCTTGAAGCAGCACTTTATTCAATCTCGATTTTTTTTAATGTGATGCTTAAATCTATTACTTTTTCAACAATGGGTTTTTGAATTGAGATCTAAAAAGTTAGAAAATATTGAGATCCGGTTTTGAAAAAAAAATTCTGATTAAATAGAAAATTGTAAAATTTCTGAAAAAGATTGCTGGTTATTTGACCGACGGCAGTGCTTAACAAGCAATTTATGGTTGAATAAGGAAAGACAACGATAAGAAGAAGAATGACAATAAAAGCAATCATGATTGGAATAATAATAATAATAATAATAATAATAATAATAATAATAATAATAATAATAATTATAATAATATATAACAGTGGGAGGCCATAGGAATTGAAAATTGTCGAAAAGTAAGAATGGCTCAAAGAATAATCTTTGCGTTGTCAGGGTTTCTTTAAGACTTATTGGATTTTTTAAAATAAATACATCCGAACTGTCGCCTTCTTTGGAAAATTAAAGAAAAATTATTTCTCTCTCTTTCATATATATATATATATATATATATATATATATATATATATATATGAAGAGGTGGTCCAGATATATATATATATATATATATGAAGTGCTCTACACACACACACACACACACACACACATATATATATATAGGAGCGGCTTAGTTCAGTCGGTAAAGTATCAACCTAGGCATCACAAGGTTCTGGGTTCGATACCAGCCCCCACCAACTCAGCGTAAGAGTAAACACAGGATCTGTGCGGTAAAGTAAGGAGCTGATGGTAGGTGTGCGCTTCCACCTTAGACGATTTCATACCGACTTTAGGCCACCTGACGACTTTACACCCCAAAGATGTCTCCTATAACCAATCAAATCTTTCCCTCACCACAGAACTTACCCACATGCCTACTTCGCCTTCTATAAAACACTTGTATGAACCTAATAATTCAATAAAGCAGAAGAAGCTGAGGTCAAAACTCCAGCGAATTATACTACACATTTTTGTTCTTTCATTCCTTATTTTACCTCATATATATATATATATATATATATAATATATATATATATATATATATATATATATATATATGCGTGTGTGTGTGTGGTGTGTGTGTGTGTGGCCGGGATATGCATGCGGGGTTTGGAGACTGCTTGTTAATTTCCTTTTTTCTTGTTACTCCTTTTATGAATTCACTACATTGGATGGAGCCGGCTCAGCCAACCCAGCGTGAATGCCGCCACAGAAGAGAGAAACAGAACAGCATCCTATATTTATACAAAGCAGGATTTATATTAATTCATTTCGATTTTTACCCTTTTTTTTCTCATCTAAGGGTCGGTTTAGCTCAGTCGTTAGACCATCGGACTAGGAACCACAAGGTTCCAGTTCGGTACCGGCCCTCGTCAACTCATCGTATGAATAGCACAGGGATCTGTGCGGTAAAATGAGGAGCTGGTGGTAGGTGTGGCACTTCACCAAAGACGCCAAAAATCTCTTTGGTCTAGTGCTAGTGAAAACGGGATAGACTCACTCGCTGTCTGGCTGATACCGACTTTAAGCCACCCCGATGAATTTAAAAAAAAAAAAAAATACACTAAATCTTAATTTGATTTTCAGACCGTTGTCCTCATCTTTATTGTAGCATGTATACACACGAAGTTCCGGCCACTGTATCTTCTGGCCTACCCCAGGTGTTCCCTGGGTATCCGAGGTTGGCAATAATCCAACCTAGGTAATCATTACTATGTCCGGATACACATAGAACGCCTGAAGAAGGCCAGATGATATAGCGACCGAAACGTTGTGTTCATACATATCGCAATAAGGATGAGAACAACAGTCCGAAACATCAAAATTATTCATGTCAGGTCTAATCTAAAAACATAGACAAATAACGCTAAATCTTGTGTTCATGTATAAGAACAATAATGGACACGGACTAAGAAACTCCAAGACTAACCCAAAAAGTCCCAGATAGAAGATAGAGAATCCAGTCAGTTAAGAAGATAGGTATAAAATATAAGTCATTAGGTACCACCAATTTTCCCTGTGAAATTTATCCCCCTATATTTAACACAATGAAACTTACATAACGGTTAATATTATCTTGAAAATCTTTTGTCCATTCGAAAGAAGAACGATTAAACAAACTCATGATGATTGTAAAATTTTTTCAGCTTACGGAAATAATGAAAATTATAAATGAAAAACAATGTTTACATTTTGGCACCGTTAAATCAGTTAAAATTTAACGTAGACAAAAACAAGTTATGACTAGAGGCGTTTTTAAGAAAATCTATGAAAAATCAATTAATGGTCCGATTTTCTCGAAAATTTCCATAATTACTTACCATTTGATGAAAATATGTCTGAAAAAAATGTTTTCCTAAAATATATTAGGGGATATATTTTTTACGAGGTCTACCCTCTATTCTATTTTATGAAATATGAAAAATGAACCGACAAAAATTTTTTTACTTTTTTTATATAAAGATAAGAGTCTGAATATTTATATCAAAAGATTTTTATAAGTTTTAATGCGGGAGTTTTTAGTAAAAGAGCCATGAATACATAATTCCGCTAAAAAATATCAACAAAGAAACTGACCGTGTTGTAAAAAACGGACTGTTTTACTCATTATTCAAAATAACGGTAAGTAATCTTTCCCCAATCGGATAATTGGAACTTCGAATTAACTGTTTTTCTTTGTAACAACTCTTTATGTTCGTTATTTCTTTTTTGCGAGATTTAAGAAAAAAGTTTTAAAATGTTTACGTTTCTTCCTTCAATATGGCCTAAACTGATCACGTGACGTATTTTGGTGGTACCTAGAGACTAAGAAACTCTCAAGACCAATCCAAGAAGTCCCAAACCAGAAGAGAAATCAGCCCAGATAAAAGATAGAGGCCACGGCCAATAAGTATAAAAAGAATTAGGTAGGCAATGCAGCACTAGATCATAGGATCAACCAACCTGTATAAGCACCTGTAAAATTACTTATATAAAAACAAAGTTAGAGAGAAAAACGAGCAATAATTTCAAATTCTTGCATGAGAAAACACCATATGAAACAAAGTAAAAGGACTTTTTATCAAATGAAGATAAATCCAGTTCCAACCCGGGAAGAAAGCGAAGGATAGAAAGATGAAATCAATGCGCAAATAAACATACGAAAATAAATTCAATAAATAAATAGAATTCAAAAAGGTCGAGAAAGAAAAACAAACAAAAAAAAAGCGACAAGATAAAGACCTACCCACCCCCCGAACCTCCAAATCAACGATCTAATACATTTATTTCTTCACTTCAACATTTCTCTACGTTTTCGTATTCCGTTTCGTTGCCTCCGATTCTCTTTTTCCATTTTTTATTTACCGTTTTTATTTTTCCTATTGTTGCCTGTTTCTTTTGTGTGTGTTTTTCTTTCTTTGTTCTGTTTCGCTATTTCGTTTCTTTTTGCCGCCAATTGCTGGAGATAATGTACTCTGCGCTGTGGTGAATGTAATGTATATTACACGTGGCTTGCTCGCTCGTTCGTTCGCTCGCTCTCTCGCTGCCCCCCTCACCCCGCGCTCATCCCTTCTTTAATAATCATTTTCAAATGACGGCGAGAGAAAGAAGATTTTTGTTGATTGCGTGCGCATTTCAGTTGATGTAATATGGATTTTCAGAAGCTCAATCACAGCATTATTATTGGATAGTTAAGAACGGTTATGTGGTCGTATTTATCCAAGCGTAAAGACAAATACACCGCCATTAGACGAAGTCATAGACATATATATATATATATATATATATATATATATATATATATATATATATATATATATATATATATATATGTACTCGTCGAGGTATCGTAGTTTACGCCGCAAGCTACTGAAAGTGAGTTCGATACCCACTATTGTATAAATATATCCTTCTCGTGCGGAGGGGTTGGTATATATATATATATATATATATATATATATATGTGTGTGTGTGTGTGTGTGTATTTGGGCAGCATTTTTTCATTTATGCATGTTGAATTAAACAAAAGACACATCTGTTTAACAATTTTATTTGTTATTTTTTCAAGTTTTCTGGCCAACTTTTTAATATTTGGGTGGAATTCGTGGATTATTCCACCAAAGTTCATGTCCCGACTAGTTTCGGCATTTCGAAATGCCATTATCAGGGGTGATGTGTTCCAGTTTTTCAAATTATATTAATGGATGTGGAGGCTGGAATGGGAAGAATTGATGGGAAAGGTGCTATATGTACTGCATTGAAAGAAAAACTTGAAAAAATCACAAATAAAATTGTTAAACAAGAGATGTGTCTTTCGTTAATTTATAATATATATATATATATATATATATATATATATATATACATGGGATCGTTGAGGTATCGTAGTTAGTAAGGTTAAGCCGTAAGCTATTCAAAGTGAGTTAGATACCCACTATGTGGTCCACTATTGTATTTTCCTGTGTAAATGTGCAGGGTGTGAAACAAGGTCAATTTTTAAGTAAAAATTATTCAGATCGTCTCATTACGTGGCCATATTTATTCAAGCGTAAATACAAATACACCGTTATTAGACGAAGTCATATATATATATATATATATATATATATATATATATATATATATATACACGATGTCGTCGTAAGTTTACGCCGCGAGCTATTGGAACGAGTTCGATACCCAATATGTGCTCCACTATTGTATAGATATATTTACCAAACCTGTCTATATATATATATATATATATATATATATACATATATACATACACATACACGTGCCCGTCGAGGTATCGAAGTTAGTAAGTTTATGCCGCAAGGTTATTGAAAGTGAGTTCGATACCCACTATATGCTCCACTATTGTATTTATCTATCCAAATTTGTCTACCATGAGCAGGGTGCGACAAAAGGTCAATCTTTAAGCAAAGTAAAGCCGGTTTAAACTGTTTCAATCAGAGCATTACCGCTGGATACTTAAGAACAGTTATGTTACCATATTTATCCAAGCGTAAAGACAAATACACCGCCATTAGACGAAATTATAGACAGATATTGATATATATATATACACATTGTTCGTCGAGGTATCGTAGTTAGGAAGTTTATGCAGCAAGCTATTGAAAGGGAGTTCGATACGCAATATGTGCTCCACTATTGTATAACTATATTTACCAACACCTCCGCAAGAGAAGGATGTGACACATCGCCAATTTGTTAAACAAACAGCTTTGAATTCAGAGTTATCCATCTCCTAGACTGGTTGCCAAACCAAGGTTAAAGAGCGCAGTCTGCCCAACTATTTAACCATTTCTGGCTGGAGAGTAGTTGGATGCGTACCTTTCCCAAGGGTATTAGCGCAATCTGAAAAGCAAAACAGCCTCATCTAAGATGTAAACTCGGTTCGACGAGTCCATTTCCTACGACTATAACCATTACACAACGCGCCTCCAGATTGTATATATTTATCCAAATCCCTCGCCTATGGGTAGGATGTGACACAAGGTCAATTTTTAAAGCCGGTTTAAACTGTTTCAGTCAGAGTATTATGGCGTATGGAGGTACGTAATGGAAATTAACTCGTCGACCAGGGTTCAAATCCTGGATGAGGCTATTTGCACGTGACTTATCTAATCATTAAAGGCATGTTTTCGTTTGACTTCGACAGTTTTGAAACCCTGGGCCCCCCACATTATATCTCCTATCTCACCATTACAATACACAAGGTGCCTCGGGAGTAAGTTTGACGTTCACTGTATACTCACAGTTGCTGTCTTGTTTTGCTCAAACGCATTGCCATTCTTTAAAGGCCCTAAGCAGTCGTAAGTCTTTGTATTGATACAGAGACAATCCGGGCATTACCTGAGGTTTGCAGATTGATTGAAACTTTCCAGGTACTTTTCAAAGCCCGCAGAGCATTTCCTGATTTCTCTTGATCAAACAAGGCGTCTCTGTTTTTTTTTCAGAGCCCATCTGAAAGAACTCAACTTGTTGAACTTTCTCGACTTTGCAAATGTGTTCTGTTGTCTAAAGAGAACAGTAGAGTCGTTGTTAGTGTATTAGTCTTACAAGCTTTGATTAGCGTGTTCAATCCCTACTGATGCATCACAAATGTGGCTTTGTGGTCTTGAGTAAACCTTTTTTTTCCACCTGAATTTTTGTGGATTGTCAAATACACAGAAAACTAATTTAAACTTTAAAAAAATAAATATTTTACAGGAAATTTTCTCCTGAAGATGACCTAAGGTAGAACGAATTAAAAAATAAATAACATAAAAGAAATATTCCTGTTGGTCTTATCACTCTTTGTTCATTATATATATATATATATATATATATATATATATATAGGATTTTATATGAAAATGGTGACTTACCGGTGAAATTGGTCACAATGGTTAGTTGATACAAGTTTCACAATGATAAGACAGCAATATAACAAATCTAAAGTGCTCAATACGTAAGTAGAGCAAATTTATAATTACAATGGTATACACAGGAATAACCTACTCGAGTTTCACCATAAGGATCTTCTGGGTTAATCATTGTATTGATTAATTGCAGCCGATTGCACGCGTGTAAACCACCATAGCCACAAAATACACGCGTGCAATCGGCTGCAATTAATCAATATCTTAATTAATTCAGTGAATTTAACCCTGAAGATCCTTATGGTGAAACTCGAGTAGGTTATTCCTGTGTATACCATTATAATATATATATATATTTACACACAAACACACACACAAACACACGCATATATAATATATATATATATATATATATATATATATATATATACTCTCCCAATTTCGGTTGAGCACTTTATTTAGAAGGGATTTAATTGCAAAATTCACCGTATTCGGCGTTCAGCTAAGACTCACTTTGTTTACATAAAGTTTGATACCTCTAGGTGAGTTCATTTCCGCTTAAAAATGTAGTGATTAAATAGCCGGCTATACTTGGCAGCTGACTGTGGCCGTATGGTTAAGAGGATTGGCGAGCGAATGTTCGTTCGGGTCTCGAACCCGGCCAGAGGTAGCTGCTAAAAACTGTATAACTGCACTGATGAGAGTTGTTACCTCGAAACACGAGTCTGTAGTTTACTTTATAATATTATATATATATATATATATATATATATATATATATAATGTAAGTAATAAATAAATGAAATATAGGTCCGATAAATAAAAGTGAAAAATAAATATTTGGAATTCTGTTTATTTTTTGTAAATGCTGTAGCGACGAAATTCAAGCGTATGAATGCTCTTTCTCGTATCACTTAATAAACAAAAAGCAACATCAATAGTCAATATTTGAATTATCCTGAAGAAGATTGGAGATACATATTTGACATATATTTACTTTTAGATAAATATTTGATATGTATCTAATTATGGATATATATATTTGATTTCTAATCGATTATAGATAGATATTTGATATGCATATAAAAATCGAAAAGTTTTAACGTCGACATTTTCTTTCTCTTTATTTCCTTCTAGTGATTCTCTCTCTCCTCTCTCTTTCGCTATCTCTCTCTTCGCTTCTCCCCCTCTCTTCCCCTCTCTCTCTTTCTCTCTTTGCCCCTTTCTTTATTTATGTCCCTCCCTCCTTCTTTTATAATATATGTAACTTCTCTTTATATCCTTCTAGTGATCTCTCTCTCCCTCCCTCTCTCTTTCGCTATCTCTCTCTCTCTCTCTCCACTTCTCTCCCTCTCTTTCTCTCTCCCCCTCTCTCTTTCGCCATCTCTCTCTCTCTCCCTCTCTCTCCCCCTCTCTCTCTTTCCTGTCGACATTTTCTAACTTCTCTTTATTTTATTCTGGTGATCTCTCTTTCTCTCCCCCTCTCTCTCTACATCTGTATTTTTATTTATCTCTCTCTCCTTTTGTAACTTTGCCTATTTCTTTGTATCTCATTTCATTTTTATTTTCTCGTCTTCTTTCTCCTTTACTTCTTTCTCCCTATAACTCCCCTTCTTTCTCCTTTAACTCCCCTTCTTTCTCCTTTTAACTCCCACTCTCTCTCCTTTTAACCCCCTTCTTTCTCCATTTAACTCCCCATCTTTCTCTCGTTAACTCCCCCTCTCTCTACTTTTAACTCCCCTTCTTTCTCCCTTTAACTTCCATTCTTTCTCCCTTTAAATTTACTTCATTCATCACTTTAACTCCCCTTCTCTATCCCTTTTATTCCCTTTCTTTCTCTCTTTTAACTCCCCTTCTTTCTTTAACTTCCCCTCTTTCTTCACATGTTTCTTATATGCATATAAAAATCGAATCGTTTTAACGTCGACATTTTCTAACTTCTATTTATCTCATTCTAGTAATCTCTCTCTCTCTCTCTCTCTCTCTCTCTCTCTCTCTCTCTCTCTCTCTCTCTCTCTCTATCTATATATATATATATATATATATATATATATACCCCTCACACCTTCTTTTGTGACTTTTTTGCCTCGCATTTTATTTTTATTTTCTCCTCTTCCTTCTCTTTTACATTTTTTCTCCCTTTAACCCCCTTTCTTTCTCCCTTTAACTCCCCTCTTTCTCGTTTTAACCCCCCTTTCTTTCTCCCTTTAAGTCCCCTTCTTTCTTTCTTAATTCCCCCTCTCTCTCTCTCCACGTGTTTCTTAAGCCATAAAAATGCTATCCTTTATTTTGCCTTTGTCATGCGAATTTAAAATAATTCAATAATAAATGAAATTAATGAGAAATTTAAATCCATTTCACCAGTCGACTTAGTTTATTTGAAATTCGTTTTCAGATATTCATGAAGCAAATAAACCTACGCCTGTCACAAACAAGTTTATATCTTAATTATTTGCGGATAACTCGCACTTCTAAATTTGGGCAAAAATTGAGTTAAAAAGAATTTGAATGCCCATCAAGCATAAACAGAACAAAACGTCTTCGGCATAAATTAATCCATCAAGGGTTGACGTGCCGTAAAATCCAACCAAACAATAAGACTAACTTTGGACTAAATATTTTCTCTCATTTTAAAGTCATTTTTTGTTTAATTGGAACCTCACCACTAGTCGTGGGTGTTTTTTTTTGTGATGCACTATAATCATTACTGATTTCGGGTTCTTGAACATCAGTTCAGCTCATATAGGAATTCTGGATGTTTCTGATCACGTCCTTGAGATTTAGATTTAAACTAGCTATAGGATAATTCCATGTCAAATAATCCAGGCCATGGCACCCAAAATTTTGTACAGGTGGGGACTGTGTTAAATTTAGACAATCCCCAAAATTTGAGTTTTCAATTCCAAGAATTGGCGGAGTTATGTCGATTTTTAGCTCTCCAAATTTAAGGGAGGGGTCGCGAAAAATGGCGACATTTTGTAATATATTGTTGTCTGTAAAATGAGTTCTAGAGCTTTCCTACTCCTAAAAATTGGTTTATAAACATGCAACACAATACGAAGAACTTAAAAAGCAGTATACTACAGGACATCTTCACGCCAAAGGCATCGGCTCATCACGCAATGTTTCTGTAGTTTGGAAAATATGAGATCTTCCCCTGACAGAAGCCGGAAGGGAAGATACCGACAGGGGGAGAAATAGAATAGTACAGCTACTCAGACAGGGCAGACGTCCTTGCGGGGAGAACAGCAACAGTGGTCGGAGAGATAAGACGTCCCTATGGGGAGAACAGTAAAAGTAGTGGATGAAGGCAGCAGTCCCTACTGAGAGAACAGTAAAGGTATTCAGAGAAGGACCACGTCCCTCCTAAGAGAGCAAAACCAACGAATGAGCCCACAATAGAATTATTTCCCCTAAAAGAAATCATCAAAGATAAGTGTTCATTACTTGTTACTCAAGGCCGGGTTAGCTCAGTCGGTAGAGCATTCGGCTAGGTTCATATTCGATACCGACCCTCGCCAACTCAGCGTATGAGTAGCACAGGGATTTGTGCGGTAAAGTAAGGAGTTGATGGTAGGTGTGGCGCTCCACCTCAGACGCATAAACAATCTCCTTGGTCTAGCGCTAGTTAAAAGGGGATAGACTCCATCGCTGATTGGCTGATGCCGACTTTAGGCAATCCCTGACGACCTTACGACTTGCTTGTTACTCTATCTATATATGTGACTTAAAGACCGTTTAAAACATTAAGATTTGGCAAACCTTCGCACCGCACTGTAATAAACCCCTTTTAAACAAAATACTAGTCTTATCTTTATTCTTTTCTTATTACTGCATTTCTGTTAGTAGCAACCCGTTACGTTGGCCCAGCACTCTTAACAATAAGCCATTTTTATTTGTATATTTTTTCAGCTTTGGTCCACCGGAAATATGTTGTACTTTCGCTAGCAGAATATATCAGTGTAGAAACCAATTTATTACTTTACGAATCATACGCAATAAAACATGACATTCGTGTGCAACGCAAAAGGATGCATGCGTAGTAAGTTTTTTTTAAGTGCAAGCTCACGGTCTGACGCAACAAAAAATGTCATTTGTTTTTCAGATGTTGAAATCCCTGGTTGATACAACATCGCCTCTGCTTTCTAAGTAATTGGTGTCGTTTTAAACTTGCCAAGACATTTGATCCTATGTCCTGCGTAGCATTGGAGTCTTGCCGGTGCCATGTAAACCAAAACCCAATAAAAATCGTTCCGGATATTTCGGGTTTTTATACCCAGAAATATATTGACGCAGAAGAGCGAAAAGGGGGAGAAATCTTGAGAAAAGCGAAAACCCTTGCCACTTTTATGTTCCTTAAGCGTGGGAGATGTGTAATTTGGCGTATTTTGTAAACTTTACGAGTGGACAAACAGACAGACCATGGCAGGGATGGTTATTAGCTAAAGACATATGTTTAATGCGTACACAAAGGTTTGGGTAGTTTTTTTGTTTTTACATTCGTGAGCTGATTTTCTTATGACTCGACAAGAGCAAAGCTATTGATCTGTCGTTCCTTTTAATTTGAATCTAGATACCCGCTCAAAAGTTAAGAGCCTCCCAAATAATCCTATAAAGTTATAATGGAGGCGCATTGTGTAACGGTCATGGTCGTTGATACTTGATATCAAATAACTGTGGGGTAATTCCATGTCAAATCATCCAGGTCATATCACCCACCCCCTTCAATTTTTCAGAAATTTTGTGCAAGTGTGGAGTATGATAAAGTTAGACAATCCCCAAAATGTCAGCCACCAATTCCAAAAATCTTTTTGTTGCAAATAATTTTCAATATAAGTGAAATAATACTAGAAATTTTTTTTGCCATATTGGGATATTGATCTTGCTATAAAAAAACAGAAATCATCAATAACTTAAAATTGGTTGACTTTAAGATTTTTTGATAGCATTTTTGAATTCCTTGGGTAAAAATGCTTTTATAATTCAAATTTTAGTTGTAGGGAAGCTCTAGAACTCACTTTAAAAGAAAAAATAGATTACGAAAAGTCGCCAGTTTTCGCGAGCATCACAAATTTGGAGAGCTAAATTTTTTGAAATTGGAAGCTCAAATTTTGGGGTTTGTCTAACGTTAACATAGTTTACAACTGGATAAATTTCAAAAAAATTTGAAGGAGATGGGTGACAATTTCACCTATTTTTTTACTTTTTTCTGGGTGATTTAACATGGAATAACCCTGTGTGTAAAAAAAGGATTATACACACATAAAAGTGCAACTTTTAAAGATGTAATAGAACATTGAAAATACAGTTATAATAGCAACTCTCTTAAATAATAGCCGTGTCAGTACTATTGTATGTTTGCACTACCTGGAATTTAACGAAACGCTAGGAAAAGAAGCTAGATAGAAAATATACAAGGATGCTACATGTTGTTTTGAACAAACCTTAGAAGCACCCCCAAAATTGAACGGCAACTTAACTCCCATCTTATAAACCACTCAAGTAAGAAGACCTCGGCACTGCTGAAGAAGTAAGAACAAGCTCATAAGCCTGGACTCCTACACATGGACACACCAGTGTTTCCCTGACCAGCAACATTTACGAGGCGCGTCGTAGGAGACTATCGAATAAAGAACCTTGCGGTTTCTAGACGGTCGCTCTACCGACTGAGATAAACCGGCCCTTGGTATAGCGTAATCTGCTTAAAAATTGACCTTGTGTCACATCCTACCCGGGACATGGCAAGTTCGAAGAGTAATTTTGTCTGTAAGAAGGCATTTCCTAGTGCGACTTTGCACTGACGAGCACTGTTATTTTGTTTTCCTATTCTAAACTCAAACGACGTAATGTCGATTATTGGGATTCGATGTACTGGATTGTCCCATAGACAAATTGGAAAACATCTTAACATAAAACTGTAATATCAGTTGTCTGGTACAAAAACTGATGACACCAGACGATGTAATATATATATATATATATATATATATATATATATATATATATATATATATATCGGGTTAGCTCAGTGAGCGTTCGGCTAGAAACCACAAGGTTCCTAGTTCGATACCGGTCCTCGCCCACTCAGCGTATGAGTAGCACAGGGATCTGTGCGGTAAAGTAAGGAGCTGATGGTAGATGTGGCGCTTCACCTCAGATGCTAAAACAATTTCCTTTGTCTAGCGCTATTGAAAAGGGGATAGACTCCCTCGCTGACTGGCTGATACCGACTTTAGGCCGCTCCGTCGACTTTACTTACTTATATATATATATATATATATATATATATATATATATGAGGTGAGGTAAAAGGAAGAATGAACAAAAATGATGACTCAAATAAGTCCAAGTGGGGGAGAAATATTTCGTCCTTCTGACGCTAAGGACTTCCTCAGTCAATGTGACTCTTTATTCAAAGCAGAATACGTACATTTGTGTTTTTAGAAGAGAAAGTGAGTAGTGGAATTAAAGGGTAGGGAGGTTAGGGAAGAATACTTCTCTAACCTCCCTAAAAACACAAATGTGCGTATTTTGCTTTGAATAAAGAGTCACATCGACTGAGGAAGTCCTTCGCGTCAGAAGGATGAAATATTTCTTTCCCACTTGGACTTATTTGAGTCATCATTTTTGTTCATTCTTCCTTTTACCTCACCACATACTGTCAGATTTTACTCCAACCCTCCTATCTCTCTCTCTCTCTCTCTCTCTCTCTCTCTATATATATATATATATATATATATATATATATATATATTATATTATTTTATTATTATTATTATTATTATTATTATTCAGGAACGAAAAACAAGAGGGCAACTACAACACTTTCAAACCGTGTATGGGGGTACAAAGACCAAGAGATCCCATATAAAATAGAATGGAAGATATTGGAACAGCACAAACCATATATTAATGGATCCAAAAGATGTGGACTATGTTTTGCAGAGAAATTCCGGATCCTACAAAGTCTAATTTCAATGCAAAAACATCTAAATACGAAATCAGAAATATTCAGAGCTTGTCCGCATAAAAAATAAATTTTTATTAAGATCTTGGACTGAATTAGTAACAACAGACGATCAACCACCTTAAAATTAAAAATATTTCCGTACCTTATGTTAACATCACGAATGCACGAGAAATGCACGCGGTAAATAAAGCAAGAATGCGGTTTATGATGCCTTGAAACCAGTAATAAGCTGCCAGTAATGAATATATATATATATTACGACACAAGAGTTTTATTAAAAAAAACCTGTCGCAGTTTGAGAGCTCAATGTGTGTTCTTAATGTTAGAGTCACAGAGCAAATATATAAGTAAAGAAATAACAAAAGACTTCGAGATTTAGCTTTATAGTCTATTTCAGGGAGCTTAGACAAAGTGTCTAACTTCCCGACTCATCAGATGCGAATGATGAATTCTTTATTACTTTAAAAAGGCATTTGAAAACTTATATATATAATATATATATATATATATATATATATATTATTTTTAAGCAGGTATTATTGAAGATCACGAAGTATTTCTTCTTTATGATCTTTATCTGTATTCTTTCTAGTCTTCTAGTGGTTTTTCGTAAATTGGGATCCAGTTGGTAGAGAAACTGTCCCATACTTTTTACTCAAGCGCTTTCGACCATTTCGCCGGTATCAAGCGGCCTCTAAAAACCTAGGCTCTTGTAAATCATTGGAAAAGGAGCACCTCGCGTAGCGTAAGGGTTAGCAATCTATTATCCGCAGACCATTGTTAGTCAGTTTGATTCTCATGTGGTGCCCCAATACTTCTGGCCTCGTGCCACATCTAAGCTAAGCTTAGTAAATAACTATAGCATGGGAAGAGGTAACTTGTATAGTTTAGTGCTTTCTGTGTAACGTTATGGCTCTCTTTTTGGAATTGAGTGATGATGTGTTGATAGTAAAAATAATAGTTGTATACTTATTTCATTTCTTGTGCTACGTAGAGAGGCTCGAATCCGGTTGTGCTACGTAGAGAGGCTCGAATCCGGTTGTGGGGCCAATGCTGAGTTGGCTAACAATTCCTTGATGTTTGGGGTCTGGAAACCAACTTGGTCTGCTGGGGGACATGTTGCCTGGTGCCATTAATAGTTTTTAGAATTAACACAAGGTGACTTATTTTTTTCTCATGAGATTTCTATTTTTCCTGAAGTCAAAAGTTTCGTGAGCGAGAACCCACATCTCACTCTGTCAACACATCTTTCCAAACTCCCCGAACATTCTCACCTCTCACTCTTCCTCTCTCCCAATTCGCAACCTGACTTTTCTCGAAAAGTAGAAAAAAATGCCATGCGGCATTATGCTGATTTATCCTTAAAAAATGTCCATGCTAACCTACTAGCTCTTTTCATACACTCACTCACTCCCACTCTCTCTCATTCTCTTATGTTACACCTGTAAAAGCCCCCGTTATTTAATGGGACAGTCCGTTTCTGCTCTAAAGTTATAAGTAATTTCGTAATCTTACTTTCATGCAGATTAATTTTGGGCAGCCGTTTTTTGTGTGTGTGTGTGGCGTGGGGTGGAATGGTAGTGAGCGGGGTTGAAAAAGTGCGCGAAATACGAAAGAAAGTTTACACTTTGTAAATTTGTTATGACCGTTCATATATTTCCATAAATTATCCAAACTGAATTTTCTATCTCGAAATTAATCAAATCTTTATATGAGGAACCAATACATCGAATCTGCTAACCTGATTAGAAAAATATTTGCATAACTATTTTTTTTTTTGTATTTTTGGGGGTTTCTTTTTTTTTGTTGCTTCCAACAGCTTATGTTAAATGCAATTCCCTGATCGGAATTAATCCCATTACCAAATATTTTGTCGAATATATATATATATATATATATAATATATATATATATATATATATATATAGAGAGAGAGAGAGATAGATAGAGAACTTCATTTCATCTTATTTTTAATATTACTCGTTTAAATACCGTACTCGGTGGCCATTAATACATGTCGAGTCTCGTACTATAACTATCATAAAAACTATCATATAATATATATATATATATATATATATATATATATATATATATATATAGTCGAGAATAGAGGAAAGATTGGATATAACAACACAGACAGCGTAAATTCAATTCTGGCAAATTTCCTCTGATACACATCAGCACATTAGAACCACACTCCAAATATCAAATTTATATTCTAGATCAACCGACTGACCTGAAAGAAAAAGAAAAATCCCTACACACCAACCCCAACGGACTTTCCCTCCCTCTCCCCTATTAACCCTTTTCACTATAAAAGCAGAATGTACAAGTACTTATGTCAACAATGTTTTCTGAAGAAGCTTTATCCATTAATACATGTCGAGTCGTGTACTGTAACTATCCCCCTGACAGAGCTGATAGTCCTGGAGAACACCAGCAAGAATCAGCCAATCAGCGAGGAAGTCTATCCCCTTTTCCCTAGCGCTAGACCAAGGAGATTGTTTTAGCGTCTGAGGTGCAGCGCCACATCTACCACCAGCTCCTTACTTTACCGCACAGATCCCTGTGCTACTCATACGCTGAGTTGGCGAGGGCCGGTATCGAACTAGGAACCTTGTGGTTTCTAGCCAAACGCTCTACCGACTGAGCTAACTCGTCCCTTTGTGTGAAAACTCAAAAACCGAAAGTATAAAGAAAAGAAAATGAATAAGATACACTGCAACTTTAATTGGGGCATCCCATCGTGATTTAATGGTTAGCAAGTTAGTCTCGCGGATCCATTACTGTTGAAAAGCCAGTTCAATCGTTGCTGGAATGCTCTGTTGGGTTGTCTGCCCTTTGCCTGGGCGAGTTATCTTCCCATTGGGTTCCCGTTTTTGACCACCAGGGTTTTTTTGTATTTAAGCGCCTGTTTCAAACTCTCCTTCTCTTTCTTCTCCTGGAACTCACACACTTGGGTTAGACGTTTATGTCTACACCCTTCTCGTGTGGGGGCTTCGGCCCCCATTACACCCACTAGTAAGTGACTTTAGTCTATGGACTCTCTATAACTATCCATAACTTTGTATCTTATTTTTTTTATGTATCTTTGTCACGTACATGTATTTTATGTTATAAATGTTTCTCCATGTTTATTAAAGTCCATGTTATGTTTAACACCCTTGTCGGAGTTGTTTGTTTCAACCAATTATAATTTATATTATAACCTCGAACCTTACAGCTCCATACTAGTTGGGAATCTTACCCGTGGCAAACAGATGGACTGGGTAAATAGCTACACTGTAAGTTTGATGTTCTGACCGACAACGCCATTATAGCGAGAAGACCGCATGTTAACAAAATCACATTCGAACTCTGTTTGTTAATCGAATATCTATTACTCGTAAACATGTTTTTCAGAATCACTTTTTTCTGGTGGTGGTGGGAGGAATTGATTGAGTTATTAGTCATGTTATTGTCAACAAAATGAAAACAAAACTCATTTAATTCAGTAACAAATTCATACCAACATGCATATATATATATATATATATATATATATATATATATATATATACATATATATATATATTTGTATATTCATATATATATTATATATATATATATATATATATATATATATATATGCAAATATATATATATGTACATATATATATATGTACATATACATATGTATATATTTGTATATTCATATGTATATATATGTATATATTTGTGTGTACATGTATGCAATAATATATTTGTGATTGAAAAAATCGACTACTAAGCATTTTTTTAATAGTTTTTTCTGATTTTGGTGAGAGGGTGCTTGCAAAAATCACTAAAGGATGCATTATATATATATATATATATATATATATAAACAACTTATTTTCTATTTTCCAAATATATGGCTAATGGAGCGTTTTTTATTGTTTTTTTTTTACTGTTTCAAGTTAAAAATTACTGATAACTGATCGGGCATTTTTTGCAACACCAGAGAGAGAGAGAGAGAGAGAGAGAGAGAGAGAGAGAGAGAGAGAGAGAGAGAGAGAGATAATAATAATAATAATAATAATAATAATAATAATAATAATAACAATTGATTTTTTTTCACCTTTCCCATTTAGCGAAACTGTCTTATTTTTTTTTTTAGTTTCTTGGTATTTTTTTGTCCTTGGTTTTCGGGGGGGGGACTAAAGACGGGGAAAGGAGGAAAAAGAAAATGGTTCGTTTCTTACCATTAACTTTCAATCAACAATTCCAATTTACGAAATGTAATGTTTTGCACCGGTTGTCTCTCTCTCTCTCACTCCCCTCTCTCTCTCCTCTCTTATCCTCATTCTCTCTCATCATATCCTTCATTCTCTCTCTCCCCCTCTCTGTGTCTATCCCCCTCTCTCTCTGTCTCTCCTTCTTTCCCTCTCCCTCTCTATGTCTATCCCACTCTCTGTCTCTCCCTCTCCTTCCTTCTCTTTCTCTCTTCTCTCTCTCCTCTCTGCCTCTCTCTCTTTGTCAATATATCTACCCCCTCACCATCTCTCCTCTTTCCCCTTCTTTCCTCTTCTCTCTCCTTCCCATCCACTCTCTCTCTCTCTCAACCTCTCTATTTCTCTCACAACCTCCCCCTCCATCCTTTCTCCCCTTTTTCACACTCTCCTCCATCTCCCTCCTTCTTTTAATCCTTCTCCCTCTCCTCTCACTCCTCTCCTCTCTTTTCGTCTCTCTCTCCCTCATCTCTGTCCCTCGCTCTTCCCCCTCTCTCTGTCTATCCATCTCTCTCTTTTTCTCCCTCTTCCCTGTCCCCGTCTATTCTCCGTCTCCCCCTCTCTCTCAATGGCGGCCATGTTACTTTTTAAAGATTCTGCCTCGCTCTTTTTCGACGCCATCTTTTATCTCTTTGGTTTTCCCATCAATTCTTAAGTAATCTCACCTTTTATTTTACCGTTTGTATTTTTCTTCCCGTTTTTCTGTCTCCGTTGGATATCAAGATTTA
>CM042163.1:49398155-49405655 GCA_023376005.1 Doryteuthis pealeii
ATAAGTTGCAATATTTCTATATTCGTTCTTATTTAATTTCATTAGTCTTTCTAATTTAATATATTTCATTAGATTAAAACTTAAATACTTACGCCGAAAACTTTGATGATTTTAGGTTTTGTGTACGTAGCTATTCAGTTATTGTCAGATTTTTCTGAAGAATTTTAGAAAATTCAATTACTTTGCTACAAGATCATATATATGTGCATATACGTGTGTGTGTGTGTGTGTGTGTGTGTGTGTGAGTGTGCGTTGATTATCTCTCTCTGCTTGTTTATAGCCTAGTCAAGCAGACTTCACAGCCCATTCATAAATCTGGTAATCTAGTTATGATGTAATCATGAATTAAATAAAAGAATATTATAATTATCTAAATTAACCTCAACATTGTATGTAGCTAAAACACAATTCTAATAAGTTGTGATGGATTCATTTAATCACATAATGGAAAATTGCATTACTCAAGTAAAGGTTCAGACTTATAATTTATATATACATAAACTCATATATTTTAAAGGATGGATATATATATATATATATATATATATATATATATATATATATATATATATATATATATATATATATGCTTGTTTTGTTGTTTTATTTATCGCATATCAACCCTCTTTTGGATCATTTAATGCTGAATCAAGTCATTTCAATACACAAAGGACTCTGGTTGCTTACAGTACCTGATGTTATTTTATATATACAAGGTGCCTCAAAAAAAGTATCAAGATTTTTGTACTTTTTAACACATCTTGTATTCTGAAAAAAATTGCGTTCCATTCATTGTTCATTCCTATCTTGGTAAATACAGCTTTAAGCTCAGTACTTTTTAACACACCCTGTATTCTGAACAAATTAATACCATATATATATTATATATATATATATATATATATATATATATATATATATATATATATATATATATATATAAGGGTTTATAATTTGCTTGAAGTATTGTGCATATATTGGTTTGGAGGTTGATTTTGAAGGTTATCACAATGCAGGTGGAAAGAAAAAATAAGGTAACAATGGTGTTGTTTGTTAACCTGTGATTTATTCTTAATATTAATATTTCGAGATAAAATCTCTTCTTCAGAAGAACACTGGAACTGAAGTAGTTGTCGTCTTGCTATGGCATTTTTAGTTAAATGAATTTATTTGTTGAAAATGTTACAGATGGTATTTTTTATAACTGTATTCTCGTGTTGCATGTTTACGTGAATGCGCTTTTTTGTTTGTACGTGTGCGTATGTTTTCATGCGCGGGTGCATGAAAATGCGTGTAGACTGTGACGTTATGACCGTATTATACATCACCATGGCCACCAAATACAAATACGCTCTTTCATACGCACATACGGACGTGGATACAGTCATTCATACGCACACACGTGCGTGGATACAGTCATAACATCACAGTCTACACGCATTTTCATGCACCCGCGCATGACAACATACGCACACGTACAAACAAAAAAGCGCATTCACGTAAACATGCAACACGAGAATACAGTTATAAAAAAATAAAAGAGATATTTCTGCCAAATGTCTCATTTGACCTGTCACGAAAAATTTTCCAGCGATCTTGGCAAAAGTATCCGGAGTTACCAAAATATTGCAAGACTTTTGACTCACCCTAGTAAATGATATAAAATCATTAAAATATCCCATATTACTAAAATATTGCAAAACTTATGACTCACTCTAGCAAATAATACAAAATCATTAAAGTTTCCAGTGACCTTGGCGAGAGCATCCGGAGTTAGCAAAATATTGCAAAACTTTTGACTCACCCTCGTATGTATACATGTGATTCAAGTGATCTAACTAAAACATAGATGACAAACTCCGAGTAAAATATATTTTTATCAAATGACTTATTTAGCCTGTCAGTACAATTTTCCAGTCCTGCATGGTTCGTCACTTTCATTACCATAGTCAAAGCACCCGGAATTAGTAAAATATTGCAAAACATTTGACTCACCCTAGTATGTATACATATGATTCTACAAGTGGTCTAACTAAAACATAGATGACAAGAATCCGAGTAAAAGATAGATATTTCAGTCAGATTACTCATTTGACCTTGGCAAAAATATTCGGAGTTACCATAATATTGCAAAACTTTTGACTCCCTTAGTAAATGATATAAAATCATTAAAATATTCCATGTTACTAAAATATTGCAAAACTTATGACTCACTCTAGCAAATAATACAAAATCATTAATTTTTCCAGTGACCTTGGCGAAAGCATCCGTAGTTAGCAAAATATTGCAAAACTTTTGACTCACCCTCGTATGTATACGTATGATTCTACAAGTGGTCTAACTAAAACATAGATGACAAAATCCGAGTAAAAGATAGATATTTCAGTCAGATTACTCATTTGACCTGTCACGAAAAATTTTCCAGCGATCTTGGCAAAAGTATCCGGAGTTAAAAATATTGCAAAACTTTTGACTCAACCTAGTAAATTATATAAAATCATTAAAATATCCATGTTACTAAAATATTGCAAAACTTATTACTCACTCTAGCAAATAATACAAAATCATTAATTTTTCCAGTGACCTTGGCGAAAACATCCGTAGTTAGCAAAATATTGCAAAACTTTTGACTCACCCTAGTATGTATACGTATGATTCTACAAGTGGTCTAACTAAAACATAGATGACAAGAATCCGAGTAAAAGATAGATATTTCAGTCAGATGACTCATTTAGCCTGTCAGCAAAATTTCCCACGCACACCAAGAAATTGTCCGAGCATAAACACCTTTCTATCATGTGTCTCTTTTTGATTTTTACATTTGTTCAAGATAACTAAATTTTTATCCAATTCACATTTTTTCCATGTTTTTCCTATTTCTTTTTTATTCATTGGAAAAATTATTATCCTTTATTTTATTTTCTATTTGTTCTTTTTTTTTGTTTTGTTTTTGTTTAGGAAAAAAAAAAAATTTAAATTATTATTTTTTTTGATGATTAACATTAATATTGTCTTCCACTCTGGTGATTTCCCATTTGAACTGTTCAAGCATATCTCTCTCTGTCTCTCTCTCGCTCTCTTGTTCTCTCTCTCTCCCCCCCCCCTCTCTCTCTCATTTTCTCTCTCTCCCTTTCTCTCCAGGGCCCCGAAAGAAAATGGTCATCAGGTGATGGAAATAGAAGATTGAATTGATAAAAAAGAATTAGTGAAAAAATTCTGTGGTAGTGGTGAGAGTGAATAAAGTAAAAGTTATTTGGAGGAAAGTATTATATAAAAACAACCCCACAGAGAAAGAGAATAGACAAGAGAAAAAGAGAAGTTCTGGAAAACAAAGAAAGAATGGGGTTTCAAACCAGGAAAAGGAAAGGGAAGAAAAGAAAGAAAGAAGAAAAAGTAATAAATAGATAAAGAAAGAAAGAAAGAAAGAATGGGGTCTAAAAAGAAGAAACAAACCAGGAAAAAAGAAAGAAAAGAGAAAGAAGAAGAAAGAAAGAATGGAGTTTAAGAGATGAAACAGAAGGAAAGGAAAGGAAAGGAAAGGACAGAGAGAGAGAGAGAGAGAGAGAGAGAGAGAGAGAGAGAGAGAGAGAGAGAGAGAGAGAGAGAGAGAGAGAGTAAAGAACGAAAAAAAGAATTGTAATTAAAAAAGAAAAAAAATCAGAAAAAGAAAAGAAGAAAGAAAGAATGAAATTTCCAAAAGAAGAAACAAATCAAGAAAAGGAAAAGAAAAAAAAAAAAAAAGGAAAGAAAGAAAGCAGAAGTAGAATAAAGACAGAGTAGTTATTTTAAGGAATGTTTGATGCAAAAAACCCAAAAAAAAACAATAAACAAAACCAGAGATGATGGAAGAAAGGAAAGAGAAAATATAAATTAAAAAAAGAAAAGAGAGGAGATATGGTGAAGAAATAAAAAAGAAAGGAAAGAAAGAAAGAAAGAAAGAAAGAATGGGGTTTAAAAACAAACCAGTAATAGGAAAGGAAAGAAGAGGAAAGGATATAAAGAAAGAAAGAAAGAAAGAAAAAGAAAGAACCAAAGAATGATCATTTGAAAGAAAGAAACAGAAAACAGAAGATTATATGAAGGAAAATATAAAAATAACATAAAAAATAACAAAAACAAAGCAAAAGACAAAGGAAAGAGAAAGAAAGAATTATTGAAAGAAATAAAAAACAAAGAAGGAAACAAACGTGAGAAAAGAAATTAATGAAAATAGTTTGGTAAAAAGAAAAACAAACAAACAAAAACAAAACAAAAATAAGATAAAAAAATAATTCAAAGGCCAAATGAAAAAGAGACAAGAAAAAAAATGAAAGAATTAAATCCAACGTAAAATTGAACAAAGAAAAAAGTCAATTAATTTGAAATCAAAAATAAATGGAAAGAAAATCTGATTGAAGGTGGAAAATCAGCCGCGAATTGATAGAAAGAAAATTGAATGAAATGGAGGAAAGTAGAAACAAGAAGAAACAGAAAAAAATGAACCGAAAACGTAAGAGATAAGATGAGAAATTCATAAAATGATTGAAGAACTGAGAGAAATCTAAAAAGAAGAAATTATCAAATAAAAAAGATTAAAATAAAAGATAAACATAAAATGATTTAGGCAAGTAAGCTTTATGAAAGTTACCATTATAAAATAAATAAAAAGAAGATAGAAGGAAAGAATAAAGGGAAGGAAATTAAACAAAATGAGATAGAAGGAAAAAGAAATGAAGGAAAAGAAAGAGGAATGAAGTAAAATAGAAAAAAAGAACAATATGCTAAATTACATAAAAGAAAAAAGAAGAAAATGATGGAAAAGAAAAAGAAAATTATAACAAATTACATAAAAGGAAAATAAAAGAAAAAAGAAAAAAGAAAAAAGAAAGTGAGGAAAAGAAAAGAGAGAAAAGGAAATATTTGTTAAAATTATATTGAAGGAAAAAAATGAAGGTAGTGATGAAAAGAAAAAGAAGGAAAAAGAAAAATGTGCTAAAATACGTAAAAGAAAAAAAAAAGAAAATGATAAAAAGAAAAAAAGGGAAAAACAGAAATATGCCAGATTATTTAAAAAGAAAAAGAAAAAAGAAGTAATGAAAAGAAGAAGAGAGAAAGAGGGGAAAAGAAAAATATAAAAAATTACATAAGAGGAAAAGAAAAAAAGAAAAAGAAGAAAATTGTAGAGGGGGAAAAGAGAAAAAAAGAAGAAAATCATAAAGAGAAAAAGAGAGAAATAGAAATATGCCAAATTATGTAAAACAAAAAAAATATGAAAGAAGGAAATGAAGAAAATGAAGGAAAAAGAAAAAGAGAGAAAAAAAAGAAAAAGAAGAAAATTATAATGAGAAAAAGAGAGGAAAAAGAAAGAATATGCCAAATTATGTAAAAGGAAAATATATGAAAAAGAAGGAAATGAAGAAAATGAAGGAAAAATAAGAGAGAAAAAGAAAGAAAAAGAAGAAAATTATAAAGAGAAAAAGAGAGAAAAAGAAAGAATATGCCAAATGTAAAGGGAAAAATACAAAAAAAGAAGAACATGAAGAAAAGAAAGAAAGAAAGAAAGAAGAGAGAGAGAGAGAGAGAGAGAGAGAGAGAGAGAGAGAGAGAGAGAGAGAGAGAGAGCGAAGAAAATTATAGATTGAAGAAGAGAGTAAAAGTATGAGAAAATTATAAAGAGAAGAAGAGAGAAAATATGCTAAAAAATGTAAAAGGAATAAATATAAAAAAGAAGAAAATTAAGAAAAGAAAAAAGAGAAAAAGAAGAAAGTTATCAAGAGAAAAAGAGAGGAAAAGAAAAAAATATACCAAATTACACAAAGGAAAAAAATGTGAAAAAGGTGATGTAAAGAAAAAAAAAGAAGCTATATATATATATATATATATATATATATATATATATAACTTGAATTCACATTGGTTTTCTCCTAATAAAATAAATATTACAAATTCCTTTTATATCTCTCCAGGTTTTTATGTATGACCCTACTCGATTCTGGCACCATGACATCTTCTCTGGCCAGAAATTAAGGAAATGGATCTAAGGGGATTCGATGGGGTATCCATCTATCGATTTTTTACTTTTCATCATTCCACAGACCACCCTTGGGTGGATTATACCATGCGTACTTGCACTATTAAAGGCATTAACAAAATCATATGACATCATTCACAGGATAACGCCTTCCTTTTAAAAGAAAAAAAATCTATATACTAGAAGCGGTTACCCGGCGTTGCCTGGGTGAAGAGGAAGGAATAAAAATCCACTGTTTTGGTCTTCCATAATTGATTTGTTTATGTTTTAATCACGGAGGCTACCAATGATTTTACCTTCTCTTACTATACTAACCCTGACTTTTAAAAATATTCTCGGATGAATAAAATCTTCACTATTTTTGCATAAAAAGCAAGCTCAGATGATAGTGAATGTGTATATATATATATATATTTACTTTGTTGTTGTTTTATTTTCGTACTTTACTCCGGACATACAAACACACAACTACCCAATATATATATATATATATATATATATATATATATCAATCCTCTCGTTTATAACTACCTATCTACCTATCAGAGGAATACTTGGCGTAATGGTTATCACCACACAAAATGGAAATGGTGACCCAAGTTTAAAGTTTGTGCATCATTAAAATTTTTCAGACTGTTGTTCTCGTCTTTATTGTTAGTAGTGAGATAGTATATTCCCTTTTCACTACAGCTAAACCAGAAATTTGTTTTTGCATCTGAAGTGGAGTGCCACACCTACCATCAGCTATCTACTTGACCAAACAGATCCAAACTGGTATTTGTGCGATGTGAAATGCAAACAGTTTTATTGAAGATCAGAACTCTAGTCACTGAGTCCTACAGCAAAACCGTTATGCCCACACATACACACACACACACACACACAGACAGACACACACACAGACACACACACACACACATATATATATATATATATATATATATTATATATATGATGGACTCTCCCATCAATTTCGACGTATGAGGATCCATTAACTTACATTGCAATTTTTTTAAAATTTATATTTGTACCTGTCGTGACACTTCAATCCAGTCAGTGACTTACGCACAATCCCACAAGTAATACAAAAATTAGCGCCGTGAGGTTGAGTGCACTGGGTATTAGAAGTGTCCTTTCTTCTTTGCCTTAACATTTTCAGAAGAGCAATACTGTTGGAAGAAAAATTTTGTATGACTTTTTGACATGATGATCTATATTAGCCCCGGCTAGTAGCAATTTTCTCAACGTTGCTGCTGAAAGGTTGGTTTTCAGTTTGTCCTTGTAGCTAAGCCATGGCCGCCCAGCATTCCTTTTCCCTGGCTCAAGCTGTCCATACATGAGGATTTTTCGGTATCTGTTGTCTGTCATTCTTAAAACGTGACCAGTCCAGCTAATTTTGTATTTTGGGAAAAGATCAGCGTTGGTCACTCTGTCGTCGAATGTGTAACCACATATGCTGCAAAGACACGCTTTCTGGAAGACATCAAGTT
>CM042163.1:49413155-49448155 GCA_023376005.1 Doryteuthis pealeii
GTAGCAGAAAGTCTGTAGTATTCCGTGAAATTCTAGGTAGAAAAGAGTGTAGTCTCAATAGATACTGCTTGTATCAGAAAGTCTGTAGTACTCCTTGAAATCCTAGGTAGAAAAGAGTGTAGTCTCAATAAGCAGAAAGTCTGTAGTATTCCGTGAAATCCTGTAGAAAAGAGTGTAGTCTCAATAGATACTGCTTGTAGCAGAAAGTCTGTAGTATTCCGTGAAATCCTAGGTAGAAAGAGTGTAGTCTCAATAGATACTGCTTGTATCAGAAAGTCTTAGTATTCCGTGAAATCCTAGGTAGAAAAGAGTGTAGTCTCATAGATACTGCTTGTATCAGAAAGTCTGTAGTATTCCGTGAAATTCTAGGTAGAAAAGAGTGTAGTCTCAATAGATACTGCTTGTAGCAGAAAGTCTGTAGTATTCCGTGAAATTCTAGGTAGAAAAGAGTGTAGTTTCAGTTGATATTCCTTGTAGCAGAAAGTCTATAGTATTCCTTGTAATCCTCCTCGGTAGGTTTTGATCACAGAGAGTTCAATTTGCAGTTAATTTCAGGACAATTACCAACAACCTAAAATCCGTTTTATATCGTTTCTCATTGGCCAATTCTTTTACCGGAAATACTTGCTACTTGCGTGGGAATTTGCCATACATCTTATACCCCAAAATAATCCCAGAGAAATCCTCATAATGCTACAATTCAACCAATGAAATCCTCAATGTGGTTTGGTTTGTTTTGTTTTACGGCATATCAACCTCAATGGGTCATTTAATGCCGACAAACCTTTGAAATAAATTCATTCTTAATGGATACTCAATTTTTTTATAAGCACGTTTTTCTATTGTGACAGAGAACACGGGATGAGTGGTGAACGTCAAGGCCTGCCGTATTCTCGAAGGAAGCGGGCTAGGCTTTGCCTGACATGTAGGACCGTAGAATCGAACCCGCTTCCTTCAGAATGCAAACATTGTCACCGAAGTCGAGAAGCTACAGTCCCAGATGTAAGCACCAGGTGCACGGGTGATAGCTATGAGGATTCCGGTGGTCGGGTTTGGCTCGAGAATCTTGTGTGTGGGGCGCAGACACCCGGATGTTGAGGAGAAACTAGTATAAGTAGAAGTGGGGTGACGACAGGAGTCGAGTCGCGATTTTGAGTTGCTGAAGATTTTACGACGGCGGATTTTTCAGCTGCTGAAGATTTTTGAGTTGATAAAGATTTTTTGACGGCGACGACATTGTCAACAAGTCGAATATTTATTATTTTTCCCCTCTATTTTTTTTTTCATTCCAGATCTATTTAAGCCATAGATGGGACCCGAACAGGTATTACCTCTCCGGGTCAGAGTGGACCAGGGAGAAATGGTGATGAACGGGTGCTCCACATTCCCCAAACCTCCAAAACTGGAACCTCACCACTCATAAATTATCAACCAATGAGAGCTTCAATTTGCTACAAATGGAATAATGAAATTCTCAAAATGCTACTCATAAACAAATGACATTTGCTACATAAATGAACCAATGAAATACTCAAAATACTACAGATCAACAAATGAATACTTAATTTGATACAAAACAGCAAATGAAAGCTTCACACTTACTAGTGATCAACCATTAATATTTAATGATATAAATCTTTGAAACCAGGGTATCAAGCGACATGTGGAATTTGAGATTTAGTAAACATGAAAATTCTAACCTGAATAATTTTCACTAAACACTAAGCAAGAACGCTTTACTCAAACATTTTAAAAAAGTCAATGAAAAAAGAAACCTCGTAAAACTGATCTAAAACAAAAAATTGGATATAAACAAATTGATTATAAAGAAATCAAAGGACATCAAATTTGGTACCTTCTACCCAAAAAGCTTGGAGTATTTTTTCATCATCCAATAAAAGATATTTCAATTACATCAGCAGAAATAATATTCAATCAAGCCACAAGCCACACACACAAATAATGAAAAGAAAAGAAAAAAATGATACCAGCTAATCAATGGAAATCAAATATTGACCAATCAAAATACCCAGGAGCTGAATAAGTTTGTTTGCCTTTCATTGGGTCATAAATTCAAGATGGACGCCAAAACTGGCATTTAGGCTCAGCCAGAAAAAAGAAGAAGAGGAGGAGGAGGAAGAGAAGGAGGAGACCGAGGAGACGCAGACGGAGGCAGGGGAAAAGGAAGAGGAGAAGGAGTAGAAGGATGGATGGTAGGAGACGCACTAAAGCGTCAATAAAGTAGTCAATTTAATGAAATTATGTTTGGATAAATGAAATAAAGATTCTGACAGAAAATAAGGCAAATTTTGATAATTAGGATAGCAAGGTTGATGTTTATTTTTTTTCTCTTGAATTCGTCATGGAAATATTCTTTCTTTTTCTCTATCTCTTTCTCTTTCCTTCTTTTTCTCAATTTCTTTTTCTCTATTACTTTCTCTCTCTTTCTTTAACTTTTTCTCTTTCTCTATCTTTTTTTTCAGTTTGTTTCATTTTCTTTCGTTTGATCTTTTTCTCTCTTTCTTTTTCTATTTCGCTTTCTCTTTCTTTTTCTTTCTTTCTTTTTTTCTTTCTCTTTCTCTGATATTCTTTTTTTCAGTTTGTTTCACTCTCTTTCTTTTTCTCTTTCTATTTTTCTGTCTTTCTTTTTTTCTTCAGTTTATTTCACTTTCTTTTTTTTCTCCGCCTCTTTCTCTCTCTCTTTCTGTTTTTCGTCTCTGTCTTTCTTTTTTCAGTTTGTTTCACTCTCTTTCTCTTGCTCTTTCATTTTCTTTCTATTTCTTTTTCTCTGTCTCTTTTCTTTCTCATTAATTCTCATTCTTTTCTCTGTCTCTTTCACCCCTTTTTTCTTTTTCTCTTTTCTCTCATCTGTCTTTTCTTATTTTCAGTTTTTTTACTCTCTTTTTCTCTTTCTCTCTTTTTATTTAGTTCTGTTGATGCGTATCTCTCTCTCGCTCTCTCTCCCCCTCTCTCTCCCTCTCTCTCTCCCTCTCTCTCCTTCTTTCTTCATTATTTTTGTTTCTTTCTCTTGTGCACTATTTCTATTTTTCTATCTTTTTCAGTCTCCCTTTCTCTTGTTCTTTCAATTTCCCTCTCTTTTTTGTTCTCCCCCCTCTCTCTTTCACTCTCTTTTGTTTACATTCTTTCTATTTCTTTTGTTCTTTCTTTTTGTCTCTTTTGTTTTATCCCTTTTATGCTCTCTCGCTCCCCTCTCTTTCTTTCTCTCTCTTTTTCTTGTGCTCTCTTTACTTTGTTCTCTCTCTTTCACCCAATTTTTGTTTACACTCTTTCTATTTTTTTGTTCTTTCTTTTTGTCTCTTTTGTTTTATCCCTTTTATGCTTTCTCCCTCCCTCTCTTTCTTTCTTTCTTTCTTTCTTTCTTGTGCTCTCTTTACTTTGTTCTCTCTCTTTTGTTTCAACTCTTTCTATTTCTTTTGTTCTTTCTCTCTCTTGTTCTCTTTACTACTTTTTCTCTTTCTTCTATTTCTCTCTCTTTTTCTTTCCCTTATTCTCTGACTTTCTTTTTTTCTTCCTCTTTCATTCTCTTTTCTTTTTCACTCTTTCTATTTCTTTCGTATTTTCTAGTTCTCTCTTTTATTCTCTCTCTTTATTGCCCTCTTTCTCTCTTTTTGTTCCCCGCTTTTCTTTTTCTCTCTCTTCTTCTCTTTCCTTTTATTATCTCTTTCTCTCTCTCTTCTCTCTTTCCTCTCTTCTCTCACTCTCTACCTTCAAGGAAATCTCTTAATTTATTTCTCTTTTCTTCCTTTTTTTTCTCTCTTTTTCTTTCCCCTATTCTCTGACTTTCTTTTTTTTCTCTCTCTTTCACTCTCTTTTCTTTTTCACTCTTTCTATTTCTTTCGTATTTCTCGTTCTCTCTTTTATTTTCTCTCTTTATTGCCCTCTTTCTCTCTTTCTTTCTTTGTTCCCCGCTCTTCTTTTTCTCTCTCTTCTTCTCTTTCCTTTTATTATCTCTCTTTCTCTCATCCCTACCTTCAAGGAAATCTCTTAATTTGTCTCTCTTTCTTTTTTCTCTCTCTTTCACTCTCTTTTCTTTTTCACTCTTTCTATTTCTTTCGTATTTCTCGTTCTCTCTTTTATTTTCTCTCTTTATTACCATCTTTCTCTCTTTCTTTCTTTGTTCCCCAGTCTTCTTTTTCTCTCTCTTCTTCTCTTTCCTTTTAGTATCTCTTTCTCTCACTCTCTACCTTCAAGGAAATCTCTTAATTTGTCTAAGTGAAATGATTTATTCTTTTCTTTGATTTGCTTATCCGAATATTCTTCATTGTTGCTTTGTGCCAAACTTTCTGTTGGCCTCAGTAATTTGTTTAATTGGAATTGTGTCCAAAGTCGTGAAAATTATTTCATTTTATATTAATTGGATAAAATTCAGAATTAGTAATATTAAAAACAAAAAGAAGAATTTTGTTAATGAATAATTTTTTTGATGGTCTACATTAAAATCTTGTGGTAGTTGAAAGAATGTTTGAGAAGAATTGATTGCCAAGTCATTATACATATACAAGGTGTGTCAAAAAAGTATCGATTTTTTTGGTACTTTTTGACACACCTTGTATTCTGAAAAAAGAAATAATCCATTCATTATTTTTTCAGAATACAAGGTGTGTCAAAAAGTACCAAGTTTAAAGCTGTATTTACCAAGATAGAAATGAAGAATGAATGGAACGTTATCTTTTTACAGAATACAAGGTGTGTCAAAAAATTCACCTGGGGAAAAAAATGAAAAAAAAACAAACAAAAAAAACAAAAAACAGAAAAGACTTAGAGGGTCGTACCAGCCGAAAATAATCGATTAATACTATAACACTTGACCAAAAGAAAAAAATGATATATAGCTTAGTCGGTAGCGCGTTCGTCTAGAAGCCTTAAGGTTACTAGTTCGATACCGGCCTTCGCCAACTCAGCGTATGAGTAGCACAGGGATCTGTGCTGTAAAGTAAGGAATTGATGGTAGGTGTGGCGCTCCACCTCGGACACTAAAAACAATCTCCTTGGTCTAGCACTAGTGAAAAGGGGATAGACCCCCTCGCTGATTGGCTGATACCGACATTAGGCCACCCCGACGACTTTACTTTTACTTATTATATATATATATATATATATATATATATATATATATATATAAACCACTAAATCTAAAGCTAAAATGTAAAAAGTGCTCAATACCTACGTAGAGCAAATAATTAAGTTAAACCTAATGAGTCATATATACCTACTAATAGTTTCGCTTAGTAGCACATCAGGGCAAGAATCTTGGCATGATGAGCTACTAAGCAAAACTATTAGTAGCTATATCAGACTTAGATTTAACACACACACACACACACACACACACACACATATATATATATATATATATATATTGGTTACTGAGAGTTTCTAGCCCAAGCAATCTTCAGACCAAGGACTTGGTGTATCTATCTATCTATCTATCTATCTATCTCCATCTATCTATTTATCGATTTCAGTAAGCTTCAATCTATCAGAGTCTATTGATATCTTTCTTTCTGATAATGTTCATATCTGTGTGTCATTGTATCTATCTATCTTAGTATGTGTATATATTTCTTCCACTCTTTCATTCTATTTATATCTATCTATCTATCTATCTATCTATCTATCTATCTAATATTTACTCCCAGGTAACTCATATCCCCCACAATATAAACTTCACTATACCCTCACATCCCACCTTCATATGCCTGTCTTAATACACAGGTTTCATTATTGTTGTGACTTTTCTCTGTCATTATCAATTTTGCTATTTTCTTTGAGATGATGACATTGCCATTTACTTCAATCCCGAAAGACACGCACCTGTCTTTTTTTTTTCAAAGATGAATGCCAGTAGAGCATTGGACAGGCTACTCATAGCCAAGAGTATGTTGATGCTGGAATCTACTTCACTTCAAGAACAGAAGAAAGTAGTTTATGCCAACGACATTCATTTTATACATTAACACACACATATAGATATACAACTATAAATGTATTGAAATGCATGCATCCACCCTACAGTTTGCATAGTCATCAGTTATCTTTCGATAATGCGTCGAAGAAAAATGCTGAGACAGTAATATTTCTTGAAGCGGAAGTTATTTTGCGGAAGATTAAAGGAGTTTGGGTTTTCTCTCCCGGAATGTTAACGATATTCATGAAATAAAACCTGCAGTTTGCATAATCACCTGTTAACTTTCCATGCTTCTCACTGGGCAGTAGCTATGTAGACCTACAGAGTGGCATTGAGACTGTCCGGTTGAAGAAAAATGTTGAGACAGTAAGATTTCTTGAAGCGGGAGTTATTTTGCGGAAGAAAATGGAATTTATGTTTTCTCTCCCGGAATATCAACGATATTCATTTTTTACATTAACACATACATATAGATATACTGCTATAAATGTATTGAAATATGTATATCTACACTGAAATAAAACCTATAGTTTACATTGTCACCTGTTACCTTTCTATGCTTAGCTGTAGCTATGTAGACACAGAGAGTGGCATTGGGACTGTTGCGTCGAAGAAACATGCTGAGACAGTAATATTTCTTGAGCGGAAGTTATTTTACGGAAGATTAAAGGAGTTTAGGTTTTCTCTCCCGGAATGCCAACGAAATTCATTTTTATACATTAACACATACATCTAGATATACAACTATAAATATATTGAAATGCGTGCATCCACTCTGAAATAAAATCTGCAG
The DNA here is from genome assembly GCA_023376005.1 of Doryteuthis pealeii. NCBI lineage: Eukaryota > Metazoa > Mollusca > Cephalopoda > Myopsida > Loliginidae > Doryteuthis > Doryteuthis pealeii. The sequence goes on from CM042163.1 coordinate 49,419,878, forward strand.
TTTGCATAGTCACCAGTAATCTTTCTATGCTTCTCACTGGGCAGTAGCTATGTAGACCCAGAGAGTGGCATTGAGACTGTCCGGTTGAAGAAAAATGCTGAGACAGTAAGATTTCTTGAAGCGAGAGTTATTTTGCGGAAGAATAGGAATTTATGTTTTCTCTCCCGGAATATCAACGATATTTATTTTTTACATTAACGCATACATGTAGATATACAATTATAAATGTATTGAAATGTGTGCATCCACCCTGAAATAAAACCTGCAGTTTGCATTGTCACAAGTTATCTTTCTATGCTTAGCTGTAGCCATGAAGACACAGAGAGTGACACTAAGACTTTTGGGTCGAAGAAAAATGCCAGTGAGTGGCATTCAAACTGTTCTGTTGAAGAAAAATGCTGAGACAATAAGATTTCTTGAAGCGAAAGTTATTTTGCGGAAGATTAAAGGATTTTAGGTTTTTTCTCCCGGAATGTTAACGATATTCATTTTTATACATTAACACACACATCTAGATATACAGCTATAAATGAAATGCGCATATCCACTCTGAAATAAAACCTGCAGTTGCATTGTCACCACTTATCTTTCTATGATTCTCACTGGGCAGTAGCTATGTAGAGAGTTTTATCGAGAATTAAATTAGTGAAAAATGCTGAAACAGTAAGATTTCTTTAAGCGGGAGTTATTTTGCAGAAGAAATAGAAATTTAGGTTTTCTCTTTCGGAATGAAAACTGAAAACTTCTCTGAAGCAGAAAACTGGCATTGTTACATAATGAATAGGTTGCCTATTAATTTTGTAAATCAAGTGTGAAATCTAAGATATTTAAATTCAAAACTCACTAGGTAATTCGTTAGAAGAAGAGTCATGGAATAGGGCCGATTTAGCTCAGTCGGTAGAGTGTCTGGCTGGGAACGTCGAAGTTCCTGGCCCGATTCCGGCCCCCGCCAACTCAGCGTATGAGTAGCACAGGGATATGTCCGGTAAAGTAAAGAGCTAATGGTAGGAGTGACGCTCTGCCTCCAACACCCAAACAATCTCCTTGGTCTAGCGCTAGAGAAAAGGAGATAGACTCCCTCGCTGTCTGGCTGATACCGACTAGGCCACCCCGACGACTTTTTAATGATAGACAATAATCATTGGCTGACGTTTTTTTTTTAGCAGTTCTCTGATTGGCTGGTTTAGTCGTGAGAATGGGTTAGTTCCGGCGCCGTAGCAAACGGGCACGGGAAATGGCTATTTCTCCATTTGTATAATTGAAGTAGGTTTTAGCTGAATAAATGTATAGTAGTAATGAAATTCTTTCCGACGCCTCTTTTGCTCCACACAAACGTCACCATCAAAGAATAAAAATATAAGGTTATATTTTTATATATACGTCTTCCTCGTTCGTCAAAGTTCAACGGCAGTATACAATGATACGATTTTAATTTTGGTTACAGAATTTGATGTGTGGACTATGTTAACGTTAGACAATCCCCAAAATTTGAGCTTCCAATTCCAAAAGTTGGCGGAGTTATGTCGATTTTTAGCTCTCCAAATTTGGTGGGGTTCGCGAAAAATGGCGACTTTGTGTAATCTATTTTTGTCTGCAAAATGAGTTATAAAGCTTCCCTACTCATAAAAATTGGATTATAAAAGCATTTTTGCCCAGGAAATCCAAAAATGCTATCAAAAAAGTCTTAAAGTCAATCAATTTTGAATTATTGCTGATTTCCGATTTTTTCATAGCAAGATGTGGCACTGCATCTATTTACAATTTTTTCCTATTATTATTTCACATATATTGAATATTATTTGTAACCCCAAAATTTGGGGATTGTCTAACGTTAACATAGTTCACACCTGGAAAATATCAGAAAAATTGAAGGGGGTGGGTGACAATTTTACTTTTTCTTGATGATTTGATACGGAATTACCTACACTCAAACATACTCTCAAACACAGAAACACAGAAACACAAACGGATAAGACAGACAGACAGACAGACACACACACACACACACAGACACCACACACACACACACACACACACACACACACACACACACATTGTAGTTTCCATGGAAATAAATAGTAGGTCTTCCTTAGTTTTTTCAGCATCCTCCTTTTAAACAAAAGTCCTTGTGTTTGACCTTTAATAAAAAGGTCAAAGACAAGGAATTTCTAAAAATAATATTTTATTAACCATTGGGTTACCGCCCTGTCGGCTTGGGCGTTAGAATGCACCGACTGCACCTCTGCAGAGGGGTAAGACTCCCCCAATGGGGCCAGCTGTTGGCCGTGGGTGGCGACCCGTGATGCTTAAGGATAGAGCCCAGGTGGATGAGCAGTTCATGACATGCAATACTCCACTTTGGCCCTATCTTGGGCTAGACGCGCGGTCGGAGAGGCCCCCTCCGATCAATCGGCTGGTCACGTCAAGCCATAGAACCTATATGATTTTCCCAACCCATATACATGTCCTGGGAATGACGTTAAACTCTCTGATGGTGAGGTTCCAGTTCTGGAGGTTTGGGGAATGTGGAGCACCCCTTCATCACCATTGCTCCCTGGTCCACTCTGACCCGGAGTGGTAGTACCTGTTCGGGTCCCATCTATGGGTTAAATAGAAAAATGTATTTATAAAAAATTGTATTATCCATTAAGAATTGATTTATTTCAAAACTTTATCGGCATTAAATGACCCACTGAGGTTGATATGCCGTAAAACAAAACAAAACAAACAAACAAACCATTGGGTTAAACGATTAAGTGATTGATTGATTTTAACGGCATGTCAATCTGTCTGGAGTTATTTTATGCACAGAGGTTAGGGAATCGCATTTATCGCACATTCACATTTACATTTTGTGTGTAGCAGTTTCTTATCAAATACAAATAATTTTTAATCAGATCTTTTTTAACCCATCGATAGGACCCGAACAGCCACTACTACTCCGAGTCAGAGTGAATATGTAAATCTTGACGTTGCTACGACATTGAAATATATTGTCTAACTTTTGTCACTCTTGAACTATGAATGGTAAGAATTTAAAAGTGGGTGGGTAGGCGAAGCTTTGAAATACCTGAATCCGTATATATTGGCAACTGGAGGGGGTCGAGACCTCCCTCGGTATACCACAGTAGGATAATTTGACTATTAAAATGTTTGATATGTTTGCTTAAAGAGCTATTGCAAAACAATTCAATATGTAAAATGTATAATAATTTCTAGTAAAATTCTTTCTTTGTTTTCTATTATCTCTTCTTTTTCCCTCCTTTTTTTATAACTTTCTTTTTCTTTCTCTCTTTCTTTTCTGCTTTTTAAAGAGAATTCATTGAAAAAGAAGATAAGTGCTATAGCTTCTATCTCTCACCATTGATTGTTTCAAAACGGAATGTTCAATTATTTATCTGAGATGATGACTGGCGTAACACACATAGGTAGTACTCGCGTATATATATAATTATTATATATATATATATAATATATATATATATATATAGTGTTGAGATGTCACTGTTTCAGCTTTTGCTGGAATGGTGTACCAAAGGCAGTATTATTGGTAGAGTGCTCAATATAAAATAGAGCTGTTATATAATAAATAGATAAAATATATAAAGGTTTTTACATATCTATTTATTGGGTGACAAAGGAACATTCACAAACATATTGGTTTCATTGCGATGCAATCATCAGGTGAGAAACCATTATATATTTATCTTATTAATTATATTATATATATTATATATATATATATATATATATATATATATATATATATATAAATATATATATTATTATTACACACAATAAACTATTTGGAGAATATGTGCTTAATTGAAGTCGAACCTAATTTTTGAAAGTTAATTCATTAATAATTAATTAGGTGGGATAATTATTAATGAATTAACTTTCAAAATTAGGTTCGACTTCAATTAAGCACATCTTCTCCCAAATATTGTCGGCTGAAAATAGCCATATCACAAACATCGTCTGTTTGTTTACTTCTCACAATAACCTATACAAGAAAAACTGGACTTCTTCGAGAAACCACAGTCAGTGTGAACTAACGAAAAAGTCCATTAATATATAATGGAATGATCTGTTTCTCCTGGTTTCAGTCTAATTTACCTTCAATGGATTCCGCTTGCGGTAAGTTCGCCCCCCCGCTTTCTATGAACTTAATTGATTTTATCTATTCTAATTTACCACCTTCTGTGCCCTTACAAACATGATCGCCAACAATTACGCAGTGAACCAGTTATATTTCCCCTAAAAAAAAGACTGCTAACTACTAATCTAATTCAATACCTACATCTTAACTATCTAACTATTTAAAGCACTATTATTGTTAATTACTACGTTAAACCAGCACATGCCTTAGGCCCTCAAATTGAACGCTGTTCCACAACAACACACACTCTACCAATGACCCCGCTCGCTTCAAGAATATATGCTTCAAAATCCTCCGTAACTACAAATAACTAAAACGTTATTCTTAACTTTGAACAATTACCTATATAAATAAATTTGTACAAACTGTCTAACATACTTTATTAACTAATCCACCAATGGTTTGGACGGCAAAAATATATATGTTACTAATATATCTATAATGTATATATATATATATATATATATATATATATATATATGAAATTTAACATTTTGAAAAAACATATGATGTTTGTTATGTTTTTTTCAAAATGTTAAATTTCATACTGTCGGATTAATTTCCATCTATTTTTCATATATATATATATAAAGTGTTATTATGGGTCCAACGGGAGAAAATGAGATATTCTATAAAAAGAATATTAGCAAAAAGGATTATGTTTTTAATTTAAAAAAAAATTATTATCTTACATATGTTACACGTGTTTCAGATCTTCTGTTATCTTCTTCATGCATTGATTAACCATATTTTGGCAGAATGTTAATATGTGCATGTGTGATGTCTGATATTTGATAGGTTGTGTGTGTGTTTGTAACTTACTTTTTGTTTATAACGGTTGTATAATAATATATATATATATATATATATATATATATATATATATATATATACCAACCCCTCCAACTGAGTAGGATGCGACACAAGTTTAATTTCTTAAGCGGAGTTCAGCAGGTTTAAATTCAGAATTTTCTTTTTCCTAGACCGGTTGCCCCACCAAGGTTAAATAGCCCAATCTATCTGACTATTTACCCCTATCTGGAGGGAGAATACTTCCCTGACATACTCGTCCTTCGAAGCTGGGGTCCAGTGTGCTTCGGCCACTGGATCAGGGTAAAGTACAAATAATAGCGTCGATCCCAGGGGGCTATCCCCCCAGGCAAGACCTGCCCCTTTGACTAAAAGGGACAGGGCTGAGTTTATTGCCCAGCGCCTGAGGCGCCCCCCTTGAGAGGGAATGCCGAGGGGATCGACGCAATTTTTGTTCTTTCCCACCCACGAGCTTCGGCTTGTGGGTGGGCCCACGTTAAAACGAGGCCTTTGTGCCCAGTCCATACAAGTGGGGTATGAGACAAATACTCCCTATCTGGAGGGAGAATGGTTGGATTAATACCTTTGCTAAGGTTATTAGCATAGTTTTAACTTACTAGTCCTGGTAAATAGCGTGGTCAGGTTAACTCAAGACCAAACATTCTAGACTTTATTTATCTGATGCCGGTATCATTGGGGATCGAAAAATGTTTGGTAAACGGAGCAGCTTTTCCCCATTTGCCAAACTTTTTTTCGTTCCCCAGTGATTGTTGCATCAGAAAAATGAGGTCGGGAAATGTTCGGCTTTGGATTAATCATACCGTACTTTTGGTTTCGTTTGGTTTAATGGCATATCAACCCTGTGGATTATTTAATACCAACTCTTTATAATAATTATAAAATATATAATATAATATAATATATTATAATATAATATAATATAATATTATATATATTATATAATATATATATATATATATATATATAATATATATTAATAAATAAATAAATAAATAAATAAAAGGTTTAGCTTATATTTATTATCATTGGAACAGTTTTGCTACCATTTGGTTTCTTGCTCTACTGGAGTTTTCAGGCAACGAAAGGGTTTAGAAAAACACTTTCGTTGCCTGAAGACTGCCACAGAGCAAGAAACCAAATGGTAGCAAAATTGTTCCAATGATAATAAATATAAGCTCAATCTTTTATTCATTTATTTGTTCATCTATTAACGCTCTATCAAAGATATTAATCACTTATCTAATAACACTGTACGTTGGATTACTGCCGCTTCTTCAAGTATAATAGTGCCAACCATACACATTGAATCTCCGTATAGAACTGTTCATGTCAGAAGTCACCCTGACGCAACACCATGAAGCTAAGAGGTCTAGAAGAAAGCAGCGGCAAAAAAGCATCGGCACATCAACATCTTCAGGGACAGCCTTCAAATGCGACAACTGTGGTCGAGAACACCGGACTTCACAGTCACAGGAGGCACAGTAACTTATGGGGCACAAACAAAAACTATTAGTCTTCCGAGACTGAAATGCCTATACAATAATACAATACACACTTATATATATATATATATATATATATATATATATATATAATAGTATTTGAAAATTTGCTTTTGAAGCATTGTTTAAGTAAAGTATATTATTATTTATATTTTTGAAGGCAATTGCAATGTGTATATCGTATAAAATTCGATATATATTGAAAATAATCATGACAAGCAAACTCGGTGAATAACGCGTGTGACGTGTGGAACACCGTACAGCTGTTTCAACTTCATTATTAAGTCTCATCAGCGGTGTATACCTACGATATCCCTCCGACAGAGATCGAACCCGAGAACCTAGCACATAAGAGTCAGAGACTATACCTCTGGGCTACCGGCACGTGGCACACGAAATACGCCAAATTAACCTGTCAATGATAAACACGCCACTACTATACTTAGTACAGTGAGCGTTGAGAGAATCGCAAATTAGGCCTTTATTCAGGCGTAAGAATAATTGTATTTGATAATTTGCTTTTGAAGCATTGTTAAGTAAAGTATATTATTATTTATATTTTTGAAGGATAATTACAATGTGTATATTGTATAAAATTCGATAATTATTGAAAATAATCATGATAAGTAAACTCGGCGAATAAAGCGTGCAACTGTTTCAACTTTATTATTAAATCTCATCAGCGTTGTGTACCTACGACCTTCATGTTTTGTAAGGGAATATTTTGTGGTAATTGTTTTTGCGAGAATATACTTATCTATTTTACCTTTCATGTGCGTTCCCGTAAATGGTATTATGGACGTATTTAATATCGGATTCATAATGTTTTTATATATCTTTATTTCTCGCAAAATGGACGAAATGATATCTATGTTAACATTTTCAAACAGATATGGGTTACACCAATAGTTGGAGTTAAAATGATGATGCTGATGATGATGTAGATGATAATGATGACTAAATACTCATTATTTTTTTTTCTTTACTTGTAAAATCCATCAGATATTGATCTCTTTGAGTTTTCTTTTCAAACTCTCTCTCCCACACACTCACTCTCTCTCTCTCACATTCACTCTCTCTTTCTTACACTTGCCCACTCACACACTCTCTCTTACACACTCATATGCTCTCTTTATCTCTCTCTCTCTCTCTCTCACACATACACACTCGCTCTGTCACACACACTCGCACACTCTCTCTCTCACTCACACTCTCACTCACTCTCCCTTACACGCTCACTCTCTCTATCACACACACACTCTCTCCCTCTCCCTCCCCCCTCTCTCCTCTTTCTTTCTCTCGTGCGTTCATATCATCGTTTAGGTGACCTGAAAAGCCAAATGCAATTGTGCCAAATTATATATCATTTTTATATGTCTTTTTTTTTCAAAGATATTTTTTTATTAAGTTTTTCATTTTATTTCTAGTTCTTAATGCTAATATTTAGGAATTTGATTTTGCACTGCCAAGTGTATGGGAAAATGCCAAAGATATGTAATTTCCTCTTGCAGATTATTTCCCAGAACTTTATTCAGTTTTTTGTTTACTTCTTCGTAGTAACAGAATGAAATAGAAAGCAAAAAAAAAAAAAAAAAAAAAAAAAAAAAGTGAGGAACAATAATAATGATGAGGAATTCAAAATGTTTAAATTATGCAACAAAAATTTAGGAATACACACCACACACACACACACACACACACACACACACACACACACATATATAATATATATATATATATATATATACAAGGTGTGTCATAAAAGTATCGAGATTGAAGCTGTATTTACCAAGATAGAAATGAACAATGAATGGAACGTTATTTTTTCAGAATACAAGGTGTATCAAAAAGTACATTCAATATCGATACTTTTTTATACACCTATATATTACATATATATATATATATATATATATATATATATATATATATATATATGTGTGTGTATATATTAGACAAAACGTGACCCGTCGGGTCATCCATTGTGCAATGGGTAGATAATTGGGATTAGGGAAAAAGTGAGTTTGCAAAGTGAATTAAATTTTTTTTAAAATGAATACAGTCGGAGAATTAAAAAAAAAAACAACAATTAAATCCTTTTGTTAGATTTCTTAGAAAGGGAATGTTTCGCCTAATTTTAATCTATCACACGCCAAGACGTTCGCCAGGCTAGCTGCTTGTGAAACTTAACGCATAAATACGTTTCAAACTCTTCCATCTCTCTCTCTCTCTCTCTCTCTCTCTCTCTCTCTCTCTATCTCTATCTCTCTACACTGACTGAGAAACTAACATATATCGAGGAGGTAATCAAGATATACATAAATAAGGGGAATATGGCAGGCAGTATGTGAAGCAAGAGATGGGTCAGTTTTTTACTTAATTGCAAATTACGACTAATCAGAACTAATTAAAATGTATTTTTGTCAAACATAACTTAATCCTAAAACTAAGGAATGTTTTACTATAACTTTCGTGCCATTAAAGTAAACAGTAAAAAAGCCTTTAAGAGATTGATTCGCTTTTGCTTTAGTATAATAATATATATATATATATATATATATATATATATATTATATATAGCAATCATTTCTGATAAAGTTCCGATTGACTCTCCCGCCATGTGTGAATTTCGTGCAGATATTCAGTTCTGAAAACAAAGGCATGAAACCGATTGAAACTACAATTAAAAGTAAGTGTACGAGAGAGAGAGAGAGAGAGAGAGAGAGAGAGAGAGAGAGAGAGAGAGAGAGAGAGAGAGAGAGAGAGAGAGAGTCATGGGATCTATGCCGTCAGTACGACTTGATTATATATATATATAATATATATATAGTATATTGCTATATATAGATAGCAATATAAGTTTCACCAAAAAAGGATCATCAGTGTAAATTGTAATGAATTAATCAAGAAATTGATTAATTAAAGACAATTGCAGAAGTGAATTTAAATTATCATAAATTGGAGCGTGGTAGTCTATCAATCTATCTACGCACATGATTGTACATATATTTCAGAGTGCCGACTATTAAACCAAGTACGAAAGCCCGAATCGGAAGTCTTGTAGTTTCATCTGACGCTCGATAGGGGTCTTGGAACAAGACAGACAAAATTCCGCCATTCGTTTACCTTGTTCGCCCACGACATGGCTGAAAGCCACAACGACAATCGCCATTCCAGACCCATGCAGAAGGAAAAGAAACCCCACAGTTTGAAGTTTTCGACATCGAGGCTTTTAGCTGTTCTTGCGTGAAGGCAGCTTGGCACTGTGCACCGTTCAAGCAAGCACGCAGTTCCTCTCAAATTGGACGGGACTGACGTGATCACCATTGACGTAATGCACTTGTCGATCGGAATGATAAGAATAAACTTAATATTTTACTTATTAGTTTACTTTTTGTCACATCAGTTTTGGCGGGTTTTTTTTTCCTGAGGACTGAGTGACAACAAGTCTCCTCCGGTCTCCAGGATTTTTATAAGTATTTCAGCCGATGTTAAAAGTGCTGTTGTCTGGACTGTCTCTATTCTTCCTCTGATTTCCGGTTTCCCTGTTCTCTTTTATAATATAAAATTGCATCATTCTATTTGCAATAGCAGTATATATATATATATATATATATATATATATATATATATATATATATATATTATATATACTTTGAATTATCTCTCAACCGACCATCACAATATATATATATATATATATATATATATATATATATATATATATATATATGGGAGGAATAAGGGGAAATTAATCCGTCAATATGTTGAGAAAGGTCTGTTAGACCTTTAGTGGATTGAGTTCGTGCTTCTGTATGAGAATGACACCCGTTGCAGCAAGACCTCAATCCAATGTCCTGAAGAAGGTCGAACAGACCGAAACGTTATAACGTCGTCATCACTACCTACAATAAACATCTATCTTGTACAACATCCCGTATTTGTCTACCTTTCTCACACACACACACACACACACACACATATATATATATATATATATATATCCTTTACTGAAATCGGTGCCAATAAATGCATAGGAATTCATCGACTGCTCTTGATAGGTTAAAAACCTATCCGACATTCCACCACGTCAGATGAATAAAACGTTCAATTATTGTGTGGAGCCACGCTCACACCGAAGCTCTTGCAGTGAAGTGGCCAGTGCAAAAATTGCGTGTGTCCCCTTGGCATTCCCCTTTTGAGGTGTCTCAGGCACTGGACAACAAATCCCTTAAAATCGAGGGGGCAGGTGTTCCCTGGGAGGGGGGATATGGGCCCCTGGGATCACGCCAATTATATTTCTTACCCGTCCAGAGGACGAAGCCACCGGACACAGGGCCAGAAGGCCGGGTATGTATGGGATGTTTTTAGTATTGACATCATAAATACCGATCAGAAGACCTGGCATGTATCCAAGTTGTGAGTAAGCGAAACATTTGCAATCAGCTGACATTTTGCTGTCTGTAATGTATATAACACGGATGTTTATTACCCGGATGTTTATTACCCGGATGTAAGAAGAGGTTACTTGGAGAGGCAGGATTAAGATCTTATCCGCCTCCCCTCTTTGTCGACAAGAAAACGGTAACGTGTGTTTTTATTACAAATGACAAATAGTAGAACGAGTCAAAGTTGCCTCTGGATTCGTTTTCTTCTGCCCCCCCCAACGTTTTATTATTATTGTTGTTCTTGCTAAATGTATCAGGGTTAACTGCACTTTATGGCTTTGGTTGGTTGGTTGGATTTTACGGCATGTCAAACTTTATTGGGTTATCTTATTTTTTAAAAACATTTTTGAAAACTAATTTTTTTCTATTTAACCCATAGATGAGATCTTTAACCGGTACTACCATTCTAGGTCAGGGTAGACCTGGGAGTAATGGCGATGAATGGGGACTCTGTACTTCCCAGAGCTCCAGAACTGATTGGTTGGATTTCACGGCATGTTAACCCTTTGATTAATCTATGCCGAAGAAATTTTGTTTTATCCATTCTCATTATATATTCAAATATTTTTAAAACTCATTTTTTAAAGAATACATTTAAAAATGTATTGCTTTATCTGTTTAACTCATAATTGGGTTCATTGATAGGTTGGTTGAATTTTACGGCATGTCAACCCTTGGATTATTTTATGCCTAAGACGTTTTGTTTTATCTATTCTTGTATTCAAATATATTTTAAACTCATTTTTTGAAAATAAAATTTATTAAACTCATTCTTATCTATTTAACCCATAGTTGAGTTGGTTGGTTCATTGGATTTTATAGCATGTCAATCCTTGTTTGATTATTTTGTTACATAATCTATGCGGTTGCATAAGATTATTATCAATCCCCTGTATTAAGGGATGGCCCTTTTCATATCACGGGCGGGACTTTCCATGGAATAGTACAGGAAGCCCGCGAAATACGTGAAGTCACGTGTGACCTGGCTGGGTCCTCAGTTACAGTTTAGACGTCAGGCAGAGAAGATGTCCTGCCTTAACTGGAACTCACTGCATACACGCGCTATGTTAGTCAGATGTTTAGTTACATGAAATGTTTAGTTAAGTAAATAAAAGCTTAAGAAAATAACACAGTTTTGTGGTTGGTGAATGTCTTGGTAACAAGACTGATCTATAAGAAGAAATGAGTTAAGTGCAACTGACCACCAAGACGAAGTCAAGATGTTAGAAGAGACGCTAGAAAAACTTAAGATGTCAAAGACGCCAGAAGAAGAATAGAAGTAAGTAAAGAAATGTATACAACAATTTTATGTCTAAGACTTTTTGTTTTATCTATTCTTGTAGGGTATTCAAATATATTTAAAACTCATTTCTTATGAATACAATTTTAAAAACCTAATTTTTATCTATTCAACCCATAGTTGGGTTGGTTGGTTGGATTTTACAGCATGCCAACCCTTATTGGGTTATTTATGCCGAAGGCATTTTGTTTTACTCATTCTTGATTGGTATTGAAAAATTCTTTTAAACTCAAATTTTTAAACACATTCATGAAAACTCATTTTTCTATTCAATCTATGAGATCCTAATAGGTACTACCACTCTGGGTTAGGATAGACCAGGGAGTAAAGGCGATGAATGGGAACTCCACACTCCCCAGAGCTCCGAAACTGGACCTTACCATTAGATGCAGATTAATGTCATACCCAGAACACACATAGTTGGGACCCTAACAGGTACTACTACTTCGGGACAGAATGGACCTGTAATGGCAATAGAGGGGTACTCCAAACTCCACAGAGCTCTAGAATCGGAACCTCACTACTAGATGCAGTTTAACGTCCTTAGTGTAGGTGTTTATGATAGCAGAAACCATATAATGATCCATTGAAGATACTTGGATATTGTTGGAGTATTTGTGATATTAGGCGTGCTGCAATCTACCTCTTGAATTTATAGACTACGCGAGGTCACGTGGTTTAAACCCCAGCCAATCAACAGCCCGAATACGTGGCTGGTTACCTATTTAATCGCTGATATTGACAGCCGTTCATTTGCACGTTATTCGAAATTGACGAACGGACCTGCAAGTCATTAAGGGACACCAAGGAACAACCAAAGGATCATACCCAATATTAAGGGATACTAAGGAGCAACCAAAGGATCATACCCAATATTAAGGGATACAAGAGCAACCAAAGGATCATACCCAACATTAAGGGACACCAAGGAGCAACCAAAGGATCATACCCAACATTAAGGGACACCCAGGAGCAACCAAAGGTTTCTTCACTAAGGATCGATCTCTGCTTAACACAAAGGAACTCCGCTGAACAATGCTCTTGCTTGAAACCTAAGGATGACCACGAAAATGTAACATATAACAATAATTTATTTTCCACGACTCTTCAAATGAATTACCAGTTAACTTTTTAAGTATTTACATTTCGTTACATAATAAATAGGCTACTATCCATTATATTAAACCAACCAACCAACCATTCGCATCTGACTCCTTCCTTCACATTGCTTACCCTGATTAACAAACTTATTCTCTCAGCTGGGTAGTCACATTACCAAACCAACCAATAAGAGTACTACTAACAGGTAACCCAAAAATCACTAACAGTCTATTAAACTACTAGTTACTTTCCATAACTATTCTAACGAATTAGCTGTTAACCTTTTAAGTGTTCCTACACTTCCTCACAAATGAATAGGTTAATATCATTATGTAACATATACCGTTAAACCAACCAACCAACCAACCAAACCAACCAACAACTTAACAAAACGTTTTGAAAAACAATAGTACTACTAACAGGTAACCCAAAATCACTACCTGTCTATCAAACTACTAGTTACTTTCATGACTATTCTAACGAATTAGCAGTTAACCTTTCAAGTATTTCTACACTTCCTTACATAATGAATAGGCTAATATCCATTATGTGACGATATACCGTCAAACCAACCAACCAGCCAACCAACTTAACAAAACCGTTTTGAAAAACAATATTAAAATGAACTATTTAGATAAGAGATATTAGTAGGTTAATTAGTTTACAAGTTGTGCCAAATTCTAAACTAATTTTTATTGATTCATTGAAAATTTTATTTGATTTCTTAGTAGAAAATATTAGTCATTTAAAAAAAGTAATTTTTATGCAAATGACTTTTTTTAGATTACAGCTTAGATCTATGTAAAAATGTTGGGCCGGTGCTAGGGTCTCCTGTATCCCCTCGAAACTATGATACATATGAATTTTTCTAACGTAAGTGACCGGTTTATCTCAATCGGCAGAGCATCCGCCTAGGAACCACGAGGTTCCGAGTTCGATACCAGCACTGGCCAACTTGGTGAATGAGTAGCACAGCGGTAAAGTGATGAGCTAATAGTAGCTGAAGCGCCCCACCTCAGACGCAAAACAGTCTCCCTGTTCTAGTGCAAGTGAAAAGGGGATAGACTTCCTGGCTCTCTGGCTGATACCGACAATAGGCTATCCACCTACTTTACTTTAGAATTAATAGAAAATATATGATACTCGTCAATCCGAGGCTCCCAAAATGGCTTGTTCCCGCTGGTTGGGATTTTCGCGGGTAATTCGTCGGGGTGGCCTAATGGCGGTATCAGCCAATCAGCGAGGGAGTCTATCCCCTTTTTACTAGCGCTAGACAAAGGAGATCGTTTTTGCGTCTGAGTTGGAGCACCACACCTACCATTAGCTCCTTACTTTACAGCACAGATCCCTGTGCTACTCATACGCTGAATTGGCGAGGGCCAGTATCGAACTAGGAACCTTGAGGTTTCTAGCCGAACGCTCTACCGACTAAGCTAACCCGGCCCTTGTAGAAATCTAAGGAACTGCTGAGATTTTTTTTTGGTATATTTTCAAAATCTACCAAATGTTTATTTTTGTCAATATTGCTTCAAAAATGCAGGGTAGTTCACAAAATACTGAATCATTTAAAAAAATTCTTAGTTTTCTTGTTTTTAATTCAATTTTTTACTTTATTTTTCAGATATCATAAGTAACCTAAGAAAATTGATAATGTTAAGTTACAATGTGAAAGAACAGATCTTATTATAATGGAGATTGTGGGTCTGTCTGTAACCGAAACTACGTCACCATCAACGTCACGATTCCCTTAGTTATTTACTTTATATTCTCAATGGTTTTTAAATAATCACTATCTAATCTTAATTAGCCTCTTATTTATTAACAATGTCTCTATTAACAATATCTCTATTAAGATCTAACAGAGATGGATTTGCCTCAAAACAGCGCATATCATTAATGTGTTTAAAATCTTGCGATGCGTGTCATATATCATTAAGAAATGAATGTTTACATAGTATATGGTTTGAACAATTTGCATACCAGTTTTAATAAAACAGTGTTTAATAAATAATTACTTGGTTTTATTGATTTCTATTATTGTTGTTTTATTTTCAAACGTATTAAAAACAATCCTACGTATATTTTTTTAATTGAAATTCATTAGAATAACGTAAAAATAAGTGTCATATTTTTTGTATTCATATTTAATTTCATTAGTCTTTCTAATTCAATATAGTATTTAATTGCATTAAAAGTTAAATACATAAAGATTTATAACCCTAAAAATATGCCTAAATATATGTCTTGTATTATAGATTTCAATACAAAGAATTGGTAAAATTAGCAGCAGATAATATAAAAACATTTTATTATTTAAAAATTCATAAGCATTACTCGATATACAGAGATGGAATGCCATAAATATAAAACATTATAATTCAAAATCTGTACTTGAAACTTGGATTTGTATATGCGTTGTGCAATATTATGAAACAGTGAAAATTATTACTGTTATTTTTTTTTTTTTTTCAGGGTGTGTCTATAATTTTGTTACCTCCCTATATTTTAAAATCAACTAGGAAAAGAGTGCTTAAACGATGATCAACCTAGCAAATAGGGAGATAATTCATTTAAAAAAATCATTTTACTATTCAATTGAGAGGTTTATAATTTCAACAAAAATAATTTTTTGGTAGCAGAATGATTTCAAGAAATTCAGAATTCAAATGCCCTGCCCACTCACCTGCTTAATCTGACCGACTTCTTTTTGTGGGCTCTGTTTAAAGGAGTGTGTATATTTGAATAAGCTTAAGACATTACGACAGCTCAAGGATAATATTCGTGCAGGGATAATAGGATTGACCCCAGAAGCTATATCTTTATGCATTTTTGAGATACATAAGAGAACAACAAAGTAACACTTCTAATCAAATTCTGAATGATATAGTTGATTGACAATAAAGCGTTATTCTGACCATATGACCTTTAGGCATCCCTTTTGCGATCTCGATTCGTGGGGACATTTTTCCATTTACACCGTCAAATCCGGTTAATTGTTAACAGACGATTTTTAGAGTTTAAAATTTTTTTATAAAACTAACCCCTAACCCTAACCCCTGACCCTAAGCCCTAACAAACAACCGGATTTTGACGGTGTAAATGGAAAAATGTTCCCACGAATTCAAATCGCAAAAAGGGTGCCTAAAGGTCATATGGTTCGTTATTCAAACTCATCTATCGTTTAATGGTTTTATTCTTTAAGGTATAACAATTTACTGAATACAGCTAAAAAAGAAAACAAAACAAAACAACAAAACAACAAAACAAACAAGAAAAACAAGAAAAAAACGAAAGTGAAAGTGAAAGTCCAATTTGTGGGTTGAATAGGTAAAAAATGTTTGAAAAAATGTTTGAAAAAATGTTTTAAAAAATTAAGTTAAAAAAATGAATACCCAACAAGAATGAATAAAACAAAAACGTCTTTGGCATAACAAGATTGACATGCCATAAATCCAACCAAGCATATTTCCTTGAATAGCTGAAAGTCTTTGGCTTTTATAACCCCTACCCAAACTAAAGACCATCCTTGTATTAAGCATTTAAATTCCTGACGTCTGCCCCGTTCTTTCGTCTTAAGATGTTACTATTAAAACCCCCAAATTCACTTTCTCATCGCATTTCAAATCAAGGGCAGATTTTGACCCTTTGCTGTCTGTCAAAACATCCATACCTGCACTCGGATTCAATGGAAGTTGGTGGCCGAACCATTACTTAACAGTTAATATAATAACCTAATCCCCATAGCTTATTTGTTTTCAGAAATAGCAGTTTAAGAATAACTCCCGAACTAATACATTTTGAATTAGTTTTATAAGAATGAGGCGTATTAGTTTATAACCAAGACAATTGGTGCATCCATAGATACACTAACACTGAACATTTGGTTAGAAAAGACAACACCAGTCCTTATAATGCATTAGTGCATCCATAGATACACTAACACTGAACATTTGGTTAGAAAAGACAACACCGAGTCTTATAATGCATTAGTGTATCCATAGATACACTAACACTGAACATTTGGTTAGAAAAGACAACACCAAGTTCTTATAATGCATTAGTGCATCCATAGATACACTAACACTGAACATTTGGTTAGAAAAGACAACACCAAGTCTTATAATGCATTAGTGCATCCATAGATACACTAACACTGAACATTTGGTTAGAAAAGACAACACCAAGTTCTTATAATGCATTAGTGCATCCATAGATACGCTAACACTGAACATTTGGTTAGAAAAGACAACACCGAAGTCCTTATAATGCATTAGTGCTAAGACTAAATATTCGATAAGGAAAGACAACACCAAGTCCTTATAATGCATTGGTGCATTCATAGATATACTAACACAAAACACTTGGTTTTAAAAGATGTCCAACTAACTCGCATGAATAATGAACGTATGAATTTTTAATAGAGACACATGCAACAACATAAAAACGTAACATACATATTTACCAATTCCTCCGCATGAGTAAGACCCGAGTTCAAATCCTGGACGAAACTTTAGTTCACATAGCGCTAATACCTTTGGGAAAGGTATGAATCCAACTACTCTTCCCCCAGCTATGAGTAAATTGTAAAGCAGACTGGATTCTTTAAACTTGGTTAGCAACCAATCTAGGAGAAAGAAAACTCTGATTTCAAACCTGTTTAAACTCCACTTGGGATGGTCACTACTAGAATAGGCTCAGTCCTAATTAGTGATCTATTTTACTATTTTTTTTAGAAATTATAATAATTTTTGTCCTTTTCACTCCACAAACGTGGACTGAAAAAAGAAAAGTTTTACGGGGCTGAATTATCATTTGATCCACGGACACGTCACGTGGGAAGCCTAAGAAAGGCGATTATTATAGTCTACATCTATACATAGAGAAAGGACAGTTGTGTTGTGTGTATGTATGTGTGTGTGTATGTCCAGATGAAACTACGAAAACAAAACAATTAATGACAAAGTAAATATACATACACCTTCACTATCATCAGAGCTTGCTTTTTGGGTAAAGATAAGAATTTTATTTATATCTGGAAAGATATTTAAAAATTAGGATTTGAATAGTAAAAGAAGAAAAAGTCATTGGTTGCGTTTATGATTAAAACATAAATCAATTATGTAAGACCAAAAACAATGGATTTGCGAGACTAACTTTTTATTATACCCCTCTACCATGACAACGCCTGGTAGCCACTTCTAGTTTGTAAATAAAGCCAACTAAATACAATATCTGTGAAATTAAAAAAAAAGACTATTTATCCCAGGCAGTGTGAGATTACCTTTACTTGCATGGTAGACTATTTAGATATGAACTAATAGTGAAGGGAAATATTTTTTAAATTCATATTTTAGACAAAGTATTGTCAATGGTAATTATTATTAATTTTTGGCTTGTAGTTTCTTTCCTCTCTTCAAATTATTACGCTTTCAGCAAAAAAGTCTGATTGTTTTTCTTTTCCTCCATGGGAAACAAAGATGGATGTTCCGGTGTCTGCGTCCGCACCTGTTTGTAGGAAACTTTAGACCACTTAGAAATAAGTCGTATGATATATCTTATGGAGACGTACAGGGTGGTCGTCAGTGATGCACTATCTTCATCGCCGATTACGGGTTCTTCTGCAACATATCAGCTCCGATAGCAACCCCAACTTGAATCCGGCATCTTCAAGTTGCCACCCTGTAAGCTACGTACTGCCAATATTGACATTTTTTACGAATGAACTACACAAGAAAAATCAACCACTTAAATCGAGAAACCACAGTCAGTGTGAGCCTATGAAAAAGTCCCCCCTACCAATAATATATAATGGTCCCAGTCTTATTTACCTTCCATAGATTCCGCTTGTGGTAAGTTCACCCCCTTCTATGAATTTAATGGATTTTATCTATTCTAACTTATCATTTTCTTTGCTCTTACTAACATGATCGCCAACAATTACGCAGCTAACCAGTTATATTTCCTCTAATATATATATATATATATATATATATATATATATATATATATATCATCATCATCATCATCATCATGTCGCGCTGTCAGCGCGGATATCCACGAAAATCTCTCTCTCTATCCGTCCCTATCGCTCATCATTCTCGGGAGGTCCTCTATGTAGCATCCTGTATTCGCACAGAGCTGATCAATGTACGTCTTTGCTGGTCGGCCCACACTGGCGTGTCCATGTGTTGGCTTACACAGGAGGACGTCGCTTAGGAGTTCGTCCTTGCTTCTCCAGCAGTGTCCCGCGTGTCTTGTCCATCTTACTCGGATAGTTTGGGTGATATGTGGCAGGTTACCGTACAGCTGTATGGCTGCACCATCTGGACTCTAACTAAGCGATTAGAGAATAAACTAGATGGGAGCTGCACAAGAATGCTGCGGGTGATCCTGAACAAGAACGTGGAAACAACACCCTACGAGAAAACAGCTGTACGGTAACGATATTATATATATATATATATATATATATATATATATATATATATGTGTGTGTGTGTGTGTGTGTGTGTATTTGGGCAGCATTCTTTCATTTATGCATGTTGAATTAAACAAAAGACACATCTGTTTAACAATTTTATTTGTGATTTTTTCAAGTTTTCTGGCCAACTTTTTAATATTTGGGTGGAATTCGTGGATTAGTCTTTCCTATCAATTCTCCTCCTTCCAGCCTCCACGTCCATTAATATAATTGGAAAAACTGGAACACATCACCCCTGATGATGGAACTTTGAAGTACCGAAAGTACTCGGGACATGAACTTTGATGGACTAATCCACAAATTCCACCCAAATATTAAAAAGATGGCCAAAAATCACAAATAAAATTGTTAAAAAGGAGATGTGTCTTTTGTTTAATTCAACATGTATATATATATATATATATATATATATATATATATATATATATATATATATATATTCAAGGCGTATGGTGTAATGGTTACCATTGTAGGAAATGGACACAGCAAGACGAGTTCAAATCCTGGACAAGACTGTTTGCCTTTCACATAGTGCTAATACTCTTAGGAAAGGTATGAATCCAACTAATCTCCCTCCTTCTATGGTTAACATAGACTGGGCTCTTCCGCCTTGTTTAGGCAACCAGTCTAGAGAAAGAAAACTCTAAATTCAATCCTGTCTTAAGAAATTGACCATGTGTCACATCCTGTTTGTGTGAAGGGGCTGGTAAATATATACATGTGTGTGTATGCGTGTGGGTGTGCATCCTCATTGTTAAAATAGAACAGCCCCTAGTGCTAATACATTTGTATCCACATATACCATCAGCTGTGGGTAAATAGTAGGGCAGATTGAGCTCTTTAACTTTGGTTAAGCAACCAGTCTAGGAGAAGGAAAACACTAAGTTCAAACCAGTTCCACTCAAGAAATTCCACTCAAGAAATTGACCTTGTGTTACATCGTGCTCATGTGGATGGGTTAGTATATATATATATATATATATATATATATATATACATCTGGTGAGTCTGATTCTCGGTATGTATATATTATATCAGTACATATGTTATGCATATATAGATATTTATAATATATATTATTTGGGATTTAGTGTGAAGCATTGGGTGTGAAATATATAAGAAACTTAGTTTGTGGTATGTTAAGTTACGTTTTATTTCATTCTAATATTTCGAAGACTTTACCCCTCTTCTTCAGAAGAATGTAGACTAATTATATATATATATATATATATATATATATATATATATATATATATATATATTGAAGGATGTCGGATTTTACATCTCAGAATATACCCACCCCTTTCACATCATTAATATTATCACTAGCAAAAATATGCAGCCTGTAGCTAGTGGGGGGTGGGACAGGCGATTGTTCAAATGTGTGAAGGTTGTCTTCATAAGTTTGTCGGTTTTGATAACCACCGCTAACATTTTTTAGTTATAATTGAACAAATATGGACACTTTATTGTTTAAGCCTGTGTGGAGTAAGATATATCATTCGTCTGAATATATATACAAAACGAATTAACATGACGAATTAACAAGAACCATATTCATTCATATTTAGCAAATCTAATAGAGTAGAAATACAGAAATAACAGAAAATACATGAGAGAAAATTACTAATAATGATGTCATTTGTATGTGCATATATATATATATATATATATATATATATATATATATATGTGTGTGTGTGTGTGTGTGTGTGTGTGTGTGTATGGTATTTGTGGAAAGGGTGACTTACCGGTGAAGATGGTCACAGTGGTTAGATGATTTCACAATGATAAGGCAACGATATGACAAATATAAAGTGCTCAATACGTTAGTAAAGCAAATTTATTTTAAAGGTACTCGGTAATAACCTACTCGAGTTTCACCATAATGATCTTCAGGGTTAAATCCACTAGATTAATCAAGATATTGATTAATTGCAGTCGATTTCACGTCGCGAAAAAAACCTCAAAAAACCCCACGTGAAATCGACTGCAATTAATCAATATCTTGATTAATCCAGTGGATTTAATCCTGAAGATCCTTATGGTGAAACTCGAGTAGGTTATTACCGTGTACCTTTATATATATATATATTATATATATATATATATATATATTATATATATATGTGTGTGTTTTCCTGGTAGTTACGCTCTTTCCATATGTAGTTTAACCGTTGTGAGACAGGTAAACAGTAGTGAGAGCTCAATATACCTAGTGCCAGTGAGTGGACGGACAGGGCAAAATATTCAAAGAAGAAAAAAAGAGTTTAAATTTGCTTCTTTACAATTATTTATTTTAACCACATTACTGCGGCATTTTCAGGTATGAAGTCATGGTTATTACAGTAATATCCATGATTTCTCTTATACCTGAAGATGCCGTATTAATGCGGTTGAAATAAATTATTGTAATGAAGCAAATCTAAAGCTTTTTCCTTCATTTATTGAATATATATATATATATATATATATATATATATATATATATATATATATATATAAGTATTTTATAATTTTCTAGAAACATTGCATAAAGTATGTTATTATATTCGATTTATTTTATGTTTATTTATTCATTTATGTTTTGAAGGCTATTGCAATGCAAAAGTAATTTTCCAAGGTCTTATTAATTTTGAAGGTTGCTTCGATAATAGTTAGGTTACATCCTCAGATTAACAGTAGGCGAGAATTAAACACTGAATATATAATTAATTAACATGCAAATTCCTTGAATGCATGTTTGAATAAAAAGAAAAAAATTGATTTTAACAGAATTTTATCTCAATTTAACAGTAGAATTTAACATCGAATGGATTATTAGTAATAAAAAATAATGAAATTAATTTGAAAAATTGAAGTCACGTCTTTTCCGAGAGGCGCTCAAACACCCCACATGACGCTGTGTTTATAACGTCCAGAAATACGAACACACAGCACCATGTTCATATTGAAAACGTCTCTGAAGATGAAGATACTTCAAAATTAGTAAGACCTTGTATGGTTAAATAGTAGGACTGACTGGCTCTTCCGCCTTGTTTAGGCAACCAGTCTAGGAGAAGGAAAACTCTAAATTCAATCCTGTCTTAAGAAATTGACCATGTGTCACATCCTGCTTGGACAATTACTTTTGCATTGCAATACTTGGTTTAGCACTAGGGAAAGGGGATAGACTCTCTCACTGTCTGGCTGATACCAACGTTAGACAACCCGACTACTTTTACTTTATATATATATATATATAATATATATATATATATATAAAGAAATTTGAAAAAACAAGTATTCCGAAATGGGATGAATTTAATAATCGATGTTTAAAACATTTCGGTTACATTGAACCTTCATCAGGATGTCTCTTGAGGTATGATGGATGTTTTTATATATGAACATCTTTTTAGTTATGTAACTGTATTTGATCAGCGTTTTATTTTGAAAGGCAAGTCGCGATCTACTCACGCGAAGGTGTCATATATATATATATAACGAGATTTGACATTAAATACCAACCAATCACTCAACGTATGTTTTTTTTCTTGTTTATTTTTTACAAGACTTTTCTCTATCTTATTGTCATTTCTTTTATCAGATGTTCTCTGTTGAAAAGCCTCTAACCATTAAGCAAAGTAGCTTAAAGTTTGTTTTGTCTTATGGCATATCAACGACGGTGGGTCATTTAATGCCGGCAAAGTTTCGAAATATTCGTAGTAATAGTTTGGAAGACTTTTTTTAAAAACTGAATTTGTTTTTGTAAACCATTTTCTATTCTAACCCATTGATGGGGCCCTAACAGGTACTACCACTCGGGGTAAGAGTGAACCTGGGAGCAATGGTGATGAAGGAGCGCTCCACATTCTCCAGACCTCCAGAACTAGAACATCACCATCAGATAGAGTTTAACGTCATTCCCAGGACATGAAGACCCTCAATCACCGCTTTCTAGCATATATATGATAAAAGGGTTGGGACTTGCCATAAGGGCAATAACTTTGGGACAATCGTAAGTGCTAGGGATCGATGTGACCAGCCGATTGATCGGAGAGGGCCTCTCCGACCGCCCGTTTAGCCTAAGTAAGGGCCAAAGTGTAGTGTTACATGTTATGGATTGTTCAGCCCTAGGATTCCGTCTATAAGCATCACAGGTGGCCCCAATTTGGTGGGGGGTCTTACAGAAACATAGAAATTTTCTATCCTAATCACCGGGGCCTCATAACAACCCCATAAATATTTCAAACAGAAAATGTTCCAACAACAATTGAATCAACAGTAAAAAGAACAAAAAAAAGAAAAAGAAAAAAAAGAAAAAAGAAAAGAATACTAATACCATTTGCTTTTTATAAATAATCATAACTGGGAAGGGAGGGGGAGGGGGATGGTGAACAATCACAGGTTGAGCAGCAGCAGCAGCAGCAGCCACGGCAACAGCAGCAGCAGCAGCAGCAACCGTGGTAGTGTCGGTCTGAAAGAATTGTTTTCCTTCCATGTAAATACACAAGCATTCATTTTTATTTGCGTTTGTAAAAGAATCGCGAGGCTTGAGTGTTCATAAATTAAAATCTTTTCTCGTTTTTATTTACTTTTATTTTTTTTTATTTTCTAAAACAAATTTTATTTTATTTTATTTTATTTTTTTTTTGTTTTTAGATTCTGATCTTCTGTGTAAAGAAAGACAGAGATTGAGGTGGAATAGAGAATAAGAATGAGAGGAGAGAGAGAGAGAGAGAGAGAGAGAGAGAGAGAGAGAGAGAAGAGAGAGAGATGATGATGATGATGATGATGGAATATAAGAAAGAATAAGGAATAAGGTATATTGGTAGATGAACAGACAGAGAGATAGGGTGAGAGAAAGAGATCAACATGTAATAGAGAGGAAGAATAAGAATAGAAGAAGGGAGGGATAAATAGATAGATAGATAGGCAGAGGTAGATAGAGAGATAGACAGACAGATAGAGAGATAGATAGATAGATGTAGACAGACAGACAGACAGACAGATAGGTTGGTAGACAGACAGACAGACAGACAGATAAATAGAATAGATAGACAGAGAGAGAGAGAGAGAGAGAGAGAGAGAGAGAGAGAGAGAGAGAGGGGGAAAAGAGGGGGGAATAGAATGTAATAGAGAGGAAATAAGAATTGAAGAGGGAGGGATAAATAGATAGATAGACTGTAGAGGTAGACAGACAGACAGATAGATAGATAGATAGATAGATAGAGAGAGAGACAGAGAGAGAGAGAGAGAGAGAGAGAGAGAGAGAGAGAGAGAGAGAGAGAGAGAGAGAGAGAGAGAGAGAGAGAGAGAGAGAGAAAGAGACGAAGATAGAATAGAGGAAGAATTATGAAGATACCCAGAGAGAAAGGGAGATTGAACAACGAGGGGAGAAAGATATTAAAACAGAAGAGGGGGAAATAATTAGATAAAAAGAAAAGGAGAGAGAAAGAGAGAGATAAAAAGAGGAAGAGAGATTTGCAGAGAAGAAAGGGAAAGAATAAGATAGATGCATAGACGAGGATAGAGAGAGAGAGAGAGAGAGAGAGAGAGAGAGAGAGAGAGAGAGAGAGAGAGAGAGAGAGAGAGAACGTAGAAAGAAGGAAAGACTAACACACACACGCGCATGCACACAAACACACACACATACACATATGTATTGGTAAACATGCTCATGTGTTACAAACAAGCTGGAGACCTAGGTAGCAATATTTCATCTATAGAAAGTGATGTAAATATAAGCATAAGAAATGCGTGGGTTAAAATTAGGTTTAGGGTTAGGGTTAAACAAATTATATACAATATACCTGATAAGATAAAAGGAGAATTTTTTGAAGCTTTAGTCATGTCTGCACCACGTGGACTCTAATGAAACGCTTGGAGAAAAAGCTAGATGGGAAGTGTACATGCTGCATGCTACCTTGAAGAAATCCTGGAAGCATTGCTGACATGATGATTTTGCAGTCCTGTGATCCCCAAGGAGTTTTTAGATTGTACTTGTAGCAATAGTAATAGCAGTAGTGGTAGTAGTAGTTTTAATCTAATAAAGCAGCAGAAGCATTGCTGACATGATGACTTTGCAATCCTATGATCCCCAAGGAGTCTTCAGACTGTTCAAGTAGTAGTAGTAGTTTTAATCTTGCTTCTAAAACTGCAGCACGATTGCTGATGTGCACCACTGTGATCCCCAAGGAAACTTCAGGTTGTAGCAGTTTTAATATACCTGATACAGAAACAACAACATTGTTGACATGATGATTATGAAGTGCTATGATCCCCAAGGAGTCTTCAGATTGTAATAGTAGTAGAAGTAGAAGTTTGCAACCAATGCAGCATTAGCATTGCTGACATGATGACTTTGCAATCCTATGATCCCCAAGGAGTTTTCAGATTGTTGAAGTAGTAGTAGTAGTAGTAATTTTAATCTTCTTGCTTCTAAAACTGCAGCACCATTGCTGATGTGCACCACTGTGATCCCCAAAGAGACTTCAGGTTATAGTAGTATTAATACACCTTCAACAGAAACTACAACATTGTTGACATGATTATGCAGTCCTATGATCCCCAAGGAGTCTTCTGATTGTAATAGTACTAGAAGTAGAAGTGTGCAACGAATGCTTCATCAGCATTGCTGACATGATGACTTTGAAATCCTATGATCCCCAAGGAGTCTTCAGATTGTCGAAGTAGTAGTAGTAGTTTTAATCTACTTGCTTCTAAAACTGCATCACCATCAATGATGTGCAGCACCGTGTTCCCCAAAGAGACTTCAGGTTATAGTAGTTTTAATACACCTGCAACAGAAACTACAACAACATTGTTGACATGATGATTATGCAGTCCTATGATCCCCAATGAGTCTTCAGATTGTATTAGTAGAAGAAGTAGAAGTTTGCAACGAATGCTGCATCAGCATTGCTGACATGATGACTTTGCAATCCTATGATCCCCAAGGAGTCTTCAGATTGTTGAAGTAGTAGTAGTAGTAGTAGTAGTAGTAATTTTAATGTACTTGCTTCCAAAACTGCAGCAGCATTGATGATGTTACGATTTTTCTGCCCTATGATCACCCAGGAGTCTACGCGAATAAGCAAGCACACATTTACATGTTTCTTTTTAAATTGTATTAGCATATTTCTGCAGGCATCAGGGTGTGCCCATTTCCCTTACTTTCTTTTTATTATCTAACAAAATAGGGAGATGCTGCCTGGAAGAAAGATCCCTACTAACTAGATAATAGTGAAAATTACGAGAGTTTCTTTTTCTTCGGATTGTCGCCCCAGTCATCTAATGATTATCAGTACAACTGTCAAGCAATTCCCGAAGCCTTGTAAGCAGTGGTCTAATACAGCAGTTTTCCTTATCTGCTGTTTCCCTTTTCACATTTTCAGTTACTCAAAGTCAACCTCACAAATAGACAATTCATAATCTTGGAGGTGCGTAAGTGTAATGGTTAGAGTCGTTGCAAATGGACTTGTCGACCCGAGTTCAAATCATGGACGAGGCTGTTTGCATTTCACATACCGCTAATACCATTGGGAAAAGTATGCATCTAATTATTCTCCTTCCAGCTCTGGATAAATAGCAGTGTAGACTTGGCTTAGCTAGGTAACCAGACTACGAGAAGGAAAACTCTGAATTCCAATCTGTTAGACTCCACTTTAGAAATTGACCGTGTTATTTGCTTATCGATCTTATGGAGACTGTTTGCATTTCACATAGCGCTAATACCATTGGGAAAGGTATGAATCCAACTATTCTCTCTTCAGCTATGGGTAAATAGTAGAGCAGATTGGGCTTTTTAACCTTGGCTTGGTGACCAGTCTTGGAGAAGGAAAACTGAATTCTATTAAACTCCGCTCAAGAAATTGACCTTGCATCATATCCTGCTCACGCAGAGAGGTTGGTAAATATACATCTTTACTGAATAATGATCTCAAAGCATGGCTGCAGTGATGCAAATAATTCAGATATGTCAAAGAGAAATGGTAAACTGATTCCTTCAAGTGAAAAGGTGAACATTATTTAGTAAATAGGAAAGGAGAAAGATTGTACATTGACATAACAAGATATTACGGTCATATTTAATCTTTTGTCATATACGAGGTATGTCAGAAAAGTTCTATGACTGGTGTCACAAAAAATTATTTTAAATCCAAACTAGTAATCAACTTCAAAGTAACCCATCTGAAGTCTAATACACTTTCCCATCCTTCTCTGCCACACTGGTATGCACTCCTGGAAGGATTCTTCCGGGATTCTCTGTAGCTCTGTCGTCACGGCCTTTTAGAGTTCTCATGAGACGAGGCTTATGTTGTGTTCTGGTCGAAATAAATCTATAATAGCTAAATGATAATTTATTAAGTTTTCTTTTCTTTGAAAGTACACACACACACACACACACACACACACACATATATATATATATATATATATATATATGTGTGTGTGTGTGTGTGTGTGTG
>CM042163.1:49453155-49465655 GCA_023376005.1 Doryteuthis pealeii
GAAGCCCTGCGCATTAGAATTAAAAATCCTAAACTAAAAAAATAAACTTCGATAATAGCACTAATGTTCCAAAATGTCTGTAATTACATTAACAATTTATACAAAAATAATAATAATATTAACAATAATAATAAGAGTGGAAACAATGATAATAATAGCAATAATAACAAGAGCACATTTTCCGTTGAATGAAGAAAGGGAAATCTAACGTTTGTCACACAATAGAGTAGAACATGGGCTTGTTAGCACATTATATACTATTGGTTTTTATCTATACGTTAAACTGTCGGATTTGATTCCATTTTATATACTTACATATATATATATATAATATATATATATATAATATATATATATATATATGTGTGTGTGTGTGTTATTTATATTTTTTTGCTTGAAGGCAATTACAATGCGTATATCGTATAAAATTCGATAATTATTGAAAATAATCATGACAAACGAACTCAGCAAATATCGTGCCCTACGTAGAACATCGTACAGCTGTTTCAACTTTATCAACTTTATTAAGTCTCATCGCACGATATTTGCCGAGTTCGCTTGTCATGTTTATTTTCAATAATTATCGAATTTTATACGATATACGCATTGTAATTGCCTTCAAGCAAAAAAATATAAATAATAATATACTTTATTCAACAATGCTTCTAAAGCAAATCATCAAATTTCATATATATATATATATATATATATATATATATATATATATACACTTGCACACACAAAATATACATGCATAAACAAACACATATACGTATATACATTTTTTGTCGGGGCGGCCTAATGTCGGTATAACGAGGGAGTCTATCCCCTTTTTACTAGCGCTAGACAAAGGAGATTATTTTTGCGTCTAAGGTGGAGCACCACATCTGCCATCAGCTCCTCACTTTACGGAACAGATCCCTGTGCTACCCATACGCTGAGTTGGCGTGGGCCGGTATCGAACAAGGACCCTCGTGGTTTCTAGCCGAACACTCTACCGACTGAGCTAACCCGGCCCATATATACATATGCACACATATATATATATACATATACATACACACATATACGAACACATATATATACACTCATGCATATATACACATATATACACATATATATATACACATGTATGTATATATACATACACATATGCACATCCATACGTATATTTACAATCAAATACACGATATATATATATATATATATATATATATATATATATATATATATATTGTAATATATATATATATTGTAAAACATAACCAGTTGCACAAAGAAAGATGTAACTAAAAATATATAAGGAATATATAAGTGTGTTTTCCCATTGCCTAAGGCTGTGAAATCAGATTTGAAAGTCGCCTTAAATGATGTAAGAATCTTTTTAAAGAAGATTATACCAAAAATGTCTTCTTATTGCTTAAGGAGGTTAAATAAGACTTGGAAATTAAAGGCCTTTTAAAGTACAACTAAAATAAACGTGTCTTCCGGCTATAGCTAATTTAACTTAACTCTTTGCCTACTTTAGCCGCTCACTGCAGCTCTTCCACCACTACACAAGCAAAGTACAAAAACTGATGGTTTATTCATTATAATTGAGCACAGGCACTCAGATTACAATTAGGAGTGAGGGGGAATGAAAGAACTGACTCTGCAGCTAAATCGGCTCTAGATTGATCCCAGACAATTTCAAGACACCATATACTGACTTGAAACCTAAAATTAATAGATTCCTTCATACAAAATGGCAACAAGACTGGAATAACAACATCCACAATAAACTCTTCTTAATCAAACCCACTTTAGGAGGCTGGAGACTAACTTTAAGGAAGTCTAGAAAGGAACAAGTCATTGTATCTCGATTACGCATTGGTTATACAAGACTAACGCACTCCTATATGCTCAAACAAGAACAACAACCACAATGTGGAACATGTCAAACACCTTTGACAGTTAAAAATTTATCCATGGAATGCAGGTTTTTTGCTCACATCAGAAACCGTTATTTTAAAGCAAACAATATGAAAGAAAACATCACCATGGAGGATATTCTCCTTTTTTGAGGGAAATAAAATTATACCATAGAATATAGACATGAAACTAACCAACACCATACAACATAACCCCAATAATGCTAACATATTGTTAAAACCAATTAGTAAAAGGTATAAATATAAATACACGATATGTATAACTTCCTAACCGTTAGGCATGACATAACCCCAGACGGATTGATATGCCGTTAAAATCAATAAACAAACAAACAAACAAATAATAATACGTGTTTATTTGAATAGAATGAGTTCTGAGGTGAACAGATAGTGAACTTTGAAATATCTCATCATTCAGGTAAAAATTTGGTACAGCCTCGAGAGAAATTTGGTAGGCAAAGACTTAAGTTATCAAAAACAGTATTACGGGGATAATCCCAAAGATAATTTTTCCAAAATATTTAGAAATCAGAGAAATGTTTCTTGTTTATTGTCAATGATTTTTACATAATTTTAAAGTATGTACATGTATCTATTTTTTGCCATTGCTGTTGGTATATTTTTGAAGGCACAGTGGCAGTTTTTCTATGCCATATCATACCAGCTCGCTGTCATGTCTTTAAGGAAGCGTTGAACCTCGTCATCGTTGCAAACTCCCTACACTATTTGCGGTCGTTTTTTTACACCCTTGTACGGCTCGCCATACACTTCCGTTAATTGGCGATGAATTTCAAACGGTTTAATGCCCTTTGCATTCAAAACCAGAATAACTGCATAAACTTAACACTTAGTGGTAGCATCAATCGGAATCTCCATCAGAAATTACTGGTAACCCAATACTGAGAATGGCAGTGAGTAGTGCACTAAGGCAGGCGCAGGCGTATTCACAACAATGTCGCTAATAGCTGCACGAACAGTTTCCTTACGTCCCAAGTGCTTTGTATACCTTACTTTTGGGATTACCCTTGTAATAATTAGTACTAGCAGGACCTATGGATATGCTACAGTATGATAATTGAACTATTACAACGCTTGGTATGTTTACTTCACAGCTATTGCTATATACTTCAATATGTAAAATGTATAAAATCTTGATTTAATTCTCTCTCACTCTTTTTTCTTTCTTTCCTTCTTTCCCTTTTTTCGTTATGTTCAATTTAAATAGTTTAGCGTTATTGCTTCCGTGCGCTCACCCTTCTCTATATCTTTCCCCTACTCTCTTTCTTTCTTTCTTTCTTTCTTTCTTTCTTATTATATTTTTTCTGTGTAGCATGTAATTTTTCTTCCCCTTATTTCTTTATAATAAAAACGGAATTCGCAACACACACACACACACACACACATATATATATATATAATATATATATATATATATATATATATACAAACCTTCCGCACGAGAAGGATGCAACAAAAGGTCAATTTCTTAAGCAGAGTATAGCAGGTTTGAATTCAGAGTTTTCCTTCTCTTTTACTGGTTACCTAGCCACGGTCAAAGAGGCCAGTCCGTACTACTATTTACCCATAGCTGAAGGGAGAATTGAATTCATATCTTTCCCAAGGGTATTAGCGCCATGTGAAATGCAATCAGCTTCGTCCAAGATTTGAACTTCGGTCGACGAGTCCATTTCCTATGACTCTAATCATTCGCCCCAATTCATACATATAAGGTTGGAAAAATTCGCTACTGAGACAAGTAATATTTGCATGTAGTACTGATAGAGTAAGTTGCTGTGTGGCAATAACACGCTTTAATGGTGATAATGGACAGAAACAAAACAGCTGTGGCAGCACTCAGCCAAATGGCGAGAGTGGGTAATTTGAGTGTGTATACTTAACAGCTTTATACAACGCATGCATTGAAATGGTTTGAGACATAATTAGGGATTGTTTGACTTAGTTTGTAGTTTGCCAGAGAAATTTGTTTTTCTTATTTTATCCATTTCAACTCATATAAGCTCAATATGGTTTCCCTATGTCTACAAATTGAATAAGATATATTTCCGTATTTACTCTTGAGGCTATGTAAATTTCGCTATGTTTGGTTTGGTTTGGTTTGATTTCTTTGTTTAATGGCATATCAATCTCCGTGGGTTATTTAATGCCAAAGCTATCATACTTAAGGACGAATTCCTGGTGGCTGAGCTGAACCTTCCCCTTTGGCTCAGGGTATTTGCCTCTCATCCCACTTATGAGAGCGTGACACAAGGACATTTTATGTGAGCCCACCCACAAACCGAAGCTCATGGGTGGTAGACACACAAATACGTTGATCCTGTCGGCATTAAACCCAGCCCTGTCCCTTTAAATCAAGGGTGCAGTATTGCCTGGGAGGAGATCCCCCTGTGATCAACGCTATTAATTTTACTTAGCCGCTCCAGAGGCCGAAGCACTAATAGACGGTCGGTCGGAGAGGCCCCTTCCAATAAATCGGCTGAACACGTCAAGCCCTAGCATCTTTATGATTGTCCCAACCTTATTGCCCTTATGGCAAACTCCCAACTCTTTTTATCATATATGAACTGGAAGGTGGTGGCTGGGGTTTTAAATTGTCCTGGGTATGACGTTAAACTAAATCTAATGGCGAAGTTCCAATTTTAGAGCCCTGGGGAGTGTGGAATACCCCTTCAACACCATTACTCCCAGGTCCACTATGACATGGAGTAGTACCTTTTAAAGTCCCATCAATAGGTTAAATAGAAAAAATGAGTTAATATATGTTTAAAAATTGACTTAATTTTTTTGAATACTAATCAAGAACGAATGAAATGAAACATCTTCGGCATGTCAACAAGGGTTGACATCCCGTAAAATCTAACCAACGCCAAAGCTATTATTGAAAGATAGTAGTGGTACCATTTAATGTTGGGAAAAGGTATGAATCCCCTTATCCCGTCATCAATGGGTTAAATCGTAACACTACTAAATTTAAGCCTCTCATATAAGGTATCGTTAATGAGAACTGTGTGTGAGATGACGAGTTCTATCTACATATGCTTAATTATTGTGCAAACATTTAAATGACTACAAACACAAAAAGAAAACGGTATGAATTCTGTTTGCAGTTGAATAAAACATTGTGTACATTGATCCAGACACTTGTCGACGATTATTTGTCAGTATTTATGACAAAGCATAGGGACAACGGGCTTACGAGTAAGTGTTATGGGGGAGGGGTTTAAAGAAGATGACATCTGGGTGATGTTGTCAACAAGTCACCAACCTTGATTTGTGCAAAGGATGAAAAGCAAAGAAGAATAAAGGACTTTAGAAAAAACAAAAACAAAAATAAAGAAAGATACAAAAAAAAAGGAAAAAGAAAAATTAAAGGGAAACTGTGGTAGACAAGTTCTAAGAAAGAGGATTAAGAGTTGTCTCACTTGCTTTTGTCTCTCTCTCTCTCCCTCCTCCCTCTCTCTCTCTCTCTCTCTCTCTCTCTCTCTCTCTCTCTCTCTATATATATATATATATATATATATATATATATACTAATATTTGTATACATATAGAGTGTCACACTCAGAATCTGTGGTTAATCATGCAGAACACACACACACACACACACACACACACACACACACACATATATATATATATATGTATGTATGTATAAATAAGAATTCATTAGACAGTCTCTACCTGACGAATGATGAAACCGAAGGTCATAGAAATTTCCATGGCGGCATATATATATATATATATATATATATATGCGTGTGTGTGCGTGTGTGACTATAATATAATATAATATATATATAATATATATATATATATATATATATATATATATATATATATATCACTAATATTGAACACTCTACTAATAATACCGCAAAAAAGTTGGTCTGTCTGCTATCAACTCACAAAGTGAGTTAATGTTAACCATATAACTTTAGTATATATATATATATATATATATATATATATATATATATATATATATATGCGATACCTATCAGTAAACAGTTGTCTATACCGTAGATAGAGAGTTTATATCTAAGTTAGAATCCCATAGGCTGTCAATAACTATTGACTCCGTATACACGCTACCTAACACACACACACACACACACACACACACACACACACACACACACATATATATATATATATATACATATATAGATAGATAGATAGATAGATAGATAGATTGCTAATACTATTGAGAAAAGGTATGCATCCAAATATTCTTCCTCAAGCTATGGGTAAATAATAGGCTGCCTGAACTCTTGAAGCTCGGTATGGCAACCAGCATAAGCGAAGGAAAACTCCAAATTCAAACCTGTTACATCCGCTTAAAAGTCTAACTCATGTCGTATCCTGCTTTGGATGGAGGGGTTGTGTAAACACACAAACACTCACAAGCACACACAAACACACACGCACACACCTCACACACCACACACACACACACACACACATATATATATATGTTGAAATGAAAAATAAAGTAAATAAAATGTTGAATGCATAAAATAGGATTTATTTTATTTTTATTTATACTAACACGTGTTTCGGCCAGGAACTTATCCATGCATACATGTATTCTATCAATTATTATTTTAGATACAAAATAAAATAAAATAACAATAATAGAAAAAACTACAGAAATGTTTAGTATACAAAGAAATAGCGGCTTTTGTGAGAGTAAATCCTTATTGTTTTAAATGAAATTGGTTGAAATACGAAGAATTTCCGAGATGTTCGAATATATATATATATATATATATATATATATATATATATATATATATATATAAGTTTGGATAGTGTAGACCCAGTGTTAAGTGTGCTTGGTGAATCAGTTTCTTGCTTATGTGATCATCAGGATAATGGTCTGATGATCACACACGTTTGTCAGTTATCAAGCACTGTTGACTGTATGTCTACACTAAGCTAACTTATATATGCTATTCCACTCATATTAAGCACTGTTTATCTATCTATGTATCTATATGTATATATGATCTCAGCAATCGGTTAATATTTATTTGATAATCTATGCTGGGCTATAATTTATTATATTGAGTGGTTTATATATATATATATATATATATATATATATATATATATATATATATATATAGTTAATCCTTTGTTAGTATTGAAGAAATGAGAATAAAGTGCTCGATTACTTTTGTAAGAGCTGTATTTATTTATTATAGTGTACAAAACATTAACATGAAGACGAGCAGCCGCAGAAAAAAATGCTGCTTAGAAACCAGTGGTAGTAATCGCATTTTAAATGTATTGTACACTATATTATATATATATATATATATATATATATATATATATATATATAATATTAATAATTTAAAATATATATATATATATATATATATATAATATATATATATATATATATATATATAGTTTTGAAAATAATGTACGGAAATACGATCTCGAGAGTTCTTTCAACCAACATCTCGTCTGGAGTAACTCGTTTGGGAATTGTGAAATTTATTCGTCACGGAAGAGCAAGAGAAGAAATAGCGGAAATCGATGTACTGAGATATAAAGTGAGAAATTCACTAATATCTAATATAGTTTTTAAATTAATGAAAAATGGTCAAAGTTTTGACAAGATTTTACGGCATGGCAACCCCTGTTGGATTATTATAATCCTAAGACGTTTGGTTTATTCATTCACGATGCGTATTCAATTTTTTTAAACACGTTATATTTAAACCATATATATATATATATATATATATATATATATATATATATATATATATAGAGAGAGAGAGAGCTAATACCCATAGTGCTAATACCCATGGGAAATGTATGAATTCATATATTTTTCCTCCAGCTATGGGTAAATTTTTTTTTAGACCCCCTCGCTGATTGGCTGATACCAACTTTAGACCACCCCAACGACTTTATTTTTTACTTTTTATGGGTAAATAGTAAGACATACCTTGGATAGGTGACCAGTCTAAGAGAAGGAAAACTTCTGAATTCAAACCCGTTAAACACCGCTTAAGTAATTGACCTTGTGTCACACCCTACTCGTGCGGAGGGGTTGGGTAAATATGTATATTTAGTGAAGTGTTTGGTTCCGTTTGCTCACCAGCATTATGGAGTCCATTTTGTATTTCAACAGGAGAACATAGCAATTCACGATGGTAAGGTCACCGAATGCAAAAGCATCACGATTATCGATAAGCCTCTAACATATTCCTGATTGAAATCCCAGCGAGAAATTGTGTGACATCTTTTTGTTTCTTTGTGAGTCTGTGAACATCGAATGACAATTTGAAAAGACGAACAGTTTAATCCTTTGCTTAAAACATGGAGGGAAAAAGATTCCGTTTGAAAAAACAACAAAACTTAAAAAATTATTTGACCTAAATGTTGGATGGTCTTAATACATCTCTTCTTAACACATTGACGACGTATTGGTTCAAATATGTTAATATCATTTTATTTCTCTGTCCCATAATGGTTGGTACATTCAGTGAACGGGATTTATGTACAACTGTACCAACTATTTTGGGATCAAAGGTAGTATTATTCTGTTGCCAGATATGGGACAGAAACAATAAAATAATACAACCGCTGTCCCATAATAGTTGTTACATTCAGTAAATGGGATTTATATACAACTGCACCAACCATTGTGGGACAAAGTTAGTATTATTTCATTGTCTCTGTGCCATAATGGTTGGTACATTCAGTGTATAGGATTTATATACAACTGCACCAACTATTGTGGGAAAAAGGTAGTATTATTTTATTGTCTAACCCTCACCCAACCAACTCCTTGATAGCATTCCTCCCTCTATAATATAGACATCAGAAAATAGAGGGTGGTCTTACCCTATAACCTAAATAGGAGGGCGCATGTGGACTTTAAATAAGTTAAAACTTAAATGGGGAATCATCCCCCACTTTTTAAAAAAATCCCTCCCTCTTGGACAACTGTTCAAGTTAGAGTAACCTACATACCATACGGTGGGTTAACACCTGAAACCATGGGTAGCAGCGTGGTGGATGTGAGACACGGCGGACGAACCCAAAATGAGCCAACGGTGTACCTCACATGATGCTGGGCGGATGAGCTCAAAAGCGAGCCAACGGCCAGGATCAAACAGTTCAATTGGGAAACTAATGCTCCTCATCTCTAAGATGATGAGTCAAATTAGCCACCGAAAGGTATCGATGAGTCTATCCGTGCTGAGTGCGCGATATGATGATGATGATGATGATGATTTTATTGTCTCTGTCCCATAATGTTGGTACACTCAGTAACCGGGATTTATATACAACTATATCAACTATTGTGGGACAAAGGTAGTATTATTTTATTGTCTGTCACATATGCGACAGAGACAATAAGATACTACTACCTTTGTCCCATAATAGTTGGTACATTCAGTGAACGGGATTTATATACAACTGCACCAACTATTGTGGGACAAACAGTATTATTTTATTGCTTCTGTCCCATAATGGTTTGTGCATTCGATGAACGGGATTTATTTACAACTGTATCAACTATTTTGGGACAAATGTAGTATAATTTTATTGTCACTGTCCCAAAATGGTTGGTACATTCAGTGTATATTAATGATGTACGCAGTGGTACGTATATGT
The DNA here is from genome assembly GCA_023376005.1 of Doryteuthis pealeii. Classification (NCBI taxonomy): domain Eukaryota; kingdom Metazoa; phylum Mollusca; class Cephalopoda; order Myopsida; family Loliginidae; genus Doryteuthis; species Doryteuthis pealeii. Next base: position 49,462,749 of record CM042163.1, read on the forward strand.
CGTCGTCGTTGGCGTGGCCTAAAGTCGGTATCAACCATACAGTGAAGGAGTCTATTCCTTTTCACTAGCTAGCGCTAGACCAAGTAGATTATTTTTGCATCTGAGGTGGAGCGCCACACCTACCATCAGCTTCTTGCTTTACCGCACATATCTCTGTGCTACTCATTCGCTGAGTTGGCGAGGGCCTGTATCGAAACACCCAATTTAAAAAATGAAACATTCCAAATGAAGAGAGAGAGAGAGAGAGAGAGAGAGAGAGAGAGAGAGAGAGAGAGAGAGAGAGAGAGAGAGAAATCAAGATTATTATACTTTTTATATATTGAACAATTTAGCAATAGCTATTGAGTAAACATGACAAACGTAATAATCAAATTATCATACTGTGGTATATCCACAAGTTCTGCTTGTACAAATAATTGTACACGGTTATAAGGTTACACACACACACACACACACACACACACACACACACACACACACAATCAAACCTGATTGAATTTCAGTTATAGTATTGAGAGTATTTTATATCACTGTGTGTTAAAAGCTTCCGAAGTACATGGAGAAGATCACTTTAGAAAAATATATATCCATTCTATGGTAGGGACTTCTCTGATGGTTATTGGACTCTCCCCCCACTCCCCCAAAAAATCCCCAAAAAAACAAACAAAAACAACAAAAACAAACAAAAAACCCAAAACAACAAGAAAAAAACAAGGAAAAACAACAAAAAACAAAAAACTGCACTTTGAATAGAGAGAGAGAGAGAGAGAGAGAGAGAGAGAGAGAGAGAGAGAGAGAGAGAGAGAGAGAGAGAAGAGAGAGAGATATGGAAAGAGAGTGAGTGTGACAGAAGAGAGAGAAAGAGAGTAAGTGGGTGTGTGAGAGAGAGAGAGAGAGAGAGAGAGAGAGAGAAAGAAAGAAAAAGAAAAGAGAGAGTGTGAGAGAGAAAGAGACTGAGAATGTGAGAGAGAATGAATGAGAGAGAGAGAGAGAGAGAGAGAGAGAGAGAGAGAGAGAGAGAGAGACAAAGAGAATAGATAGATAGATAGATAGACAAAGAGAGAGAGAGAGAGAGACAAAGAGAAATAAAGAGAGAGAGAGAGAGAGAGAGAGAGAGAGAGAGAAAGAGATAGAGATAGAGAGAGAAGGAGAAAGAGATAGAGAGAGAGTGTGTGAGAGAGAAAGAGAGAGGATGTGAGAAGGAATGAATGAGAGAGAGAGAGAGAAAGATAGATAGATACATAGAGAGAAAGAGAGAGAGAATTTGAGAGAGAATGAATGTGTGTGTGTGTGTGTGTGTGAGAGAGAGAGAGAGAGAGAGAGAGAGAGAGAGAGAGAGAGAGAGAGAGGGGGGTAATGCTATAGTGCCAAATGGGAAGTCCAAAACTGTGTTAAGTGATTCTCAAGTAAGTCTCCTGGTAGGAATTCTATGGAACATGTCTGGATCATTTTAGATTTTGAAATAAGGAAAAAAAAGTCCAGGAAACATTTGAAAAGAGACGACCAGCTCATATTTTCCATGCTGTCTGATTCAATATATCACAAGAAAATAAATCTATGTAAAAATTGTTGGTTAAATCGAACTTAACGGACCTAAATTCCACCATCGTATGTCACCCCGCCGAAAGAAAAAAAAATACAAAAAATCAGGGAATTAACCGAATTTAATGACATTTTCAGTGTTGATATATAAATGAAAAAAAAATAATGTACCAGTTATTTTATTTTAAAACTTTTACATTTTTCAGGTCAGTTAACTTTGAACTACGTATCTTTGAGAATCTGTGTTACGCCTCAAAGATACGTAGTTCAAAGTTAACTGACCTGAAAAAATGTAAAAGTTTTAAAATAATAATACATTATTTTTTTTTCATTATATAACTGAAAATGTCAAATTCGGTTAATTCCCTGATTTTTGTTTTTTCTTTTCTTTCGGCGGGGTAAAAGTTTTTTAAAATAACTGGTTCACTGGAGACTAAGTGACAGCAAGTCCCATAAGATCTTCATGACTCTTCTGAGTATTCTCGCTGATTTTAACAATGCTGTTGTTTGGATGGTCTCGATTCTTCTTCGGATTTCCAATTCTTCCAGAATATTTTCAAACCCTTGGGAACCATTTCAAGGTCCCAATTACAATTTTCATGACCTTTATCTTCATATTCCTTAGTTTTTTCAGCTCTCTGGCCAGGTCTAAGTATTTGTCTATCTTTTCGTTTTCTTTCACCTTCACTCTGTGGTCCACCGGGAGAGGAAAATACATGATATGATGTTTTCTACTTTTTGTTAATTAATACTAAGTCTGGTCTCCTATCCGGGATTTGGTGATCAGTCTGTATCTCAAAGTCCCAAAGATTATTATTATTATAGATTCTTCTACTTATCAGTATAGATTATTCTTCGTATAATTATCAATAGATCATCCTCAATTTCTTATTTTTCATTCTTACTCATAATTCAACGTATTTATTATATATATATATATATATATATATATATATATATATATATATATATATATATATATATATCATCATCATCATCATCGTCATTCTTTTGAGTCACTGCTGTACAAAAAAGGTATTCACAATTCCTTCCTTGATTGTGCTAGCCTTTGACAATTCTTTATCTTCTGTCATGCAAGGTTCTCTTTCTATCTCTCTCACTTAATCTCTTCTCTCTCTCTCTCTCTCTCTCTCTCTCTATATATATATATATATATATATATATATATATATATATATCATATCATATTATATTATATTATATTATATTCACATGCTGCAAGAAAGAACAAAGAAAAAAGGAAGAAAAAAAAAACACCTATGCGGCCAACAAAGACTTCATCAGATGATGACTCTGGGTTCAGGCATGATTTTGGCACCAATACATCATTACCCAGACTCACCC
>CM042163.1:49473155-49488155 GCA_023376005.1 Doryteuthis pealeii
GAAAAAAAAATGAAAAAAAAAACTAAAATAAGGATGGTGAGGGTCAAAGAAAGAGAGAGAGAGAGAGAGAGAGAGAGAGAGAGAGAGAGAGAGAAGAGAGAGAGCAGAGAGAGAGAGAGAGAAGAAAGATAAGACAAACAGAAAGAGATGGAGAAAAAGATAGAGGCATATTAGGAAAAAATGAGAGAAACATACACATAATTAACAGAGAAAGAACATAAAGATGATGAAAGTCTTAGATAACGATAGCATAGATAGATAGAGAGAAGAGAGAGAGAGAGAGAGAGAGAATGAGAGAAGAGAGAGAGAGAGAGAGAAGAGGGGATTGGAAAAAAGTGAAGAGGAAACTTGGATTTGAGAGGAAAATACTGAACTATTAAAGGTTGCATTTCTTTTATAAGACTAAAGACAAAAGTTCTGGAAGTTTCAGAATTCATAATTCAGTCTTCTTTATTCAAAAATGAATTCATTTGCAAGCAAACCTGTTTTCCCTCTGGCAAATCTTTACCCTTATCTTTTTTTTTCAATGCACTGTAATCTCTACCTTGTTTAAATATGTAATAACTGTGCAGGCTCTTTGCTGAGGCTGTTTCATATCTTTTATCTGCATTCTATTAGTTTCATTAGCCTTTCTAATTTAATATAACATTTTATTACATTAAAACTAAATACACTTAAATACTACAATATTAAAAGTAATTAAGACTGTGATATTTTACAGTCATCTTTTTTTATGACATTAGAAATATTTTGCAAACCCGGTTGTATTGTTTTGTTCTCACTGAAACTTGTCATTATTATTTTGAACTAATTTAATATAACATTTATTATATTAAAACTTAAATACTTGCAATCTATTTTTCGTTATACTCCCTCTGTTTCAAATATTTTTATCTGCATTCTTATTTAGTTTCATTAGCCTTTCTAATTTGATATAACATTTTATTACATTAAAACTTAAATACTTGCATTTAAATACTTGCATATATTTGCTAGTAATACTTAATAAATAAAGTAATTAATACTGTGATATTTTACAGTAGTCTTTTTTATGATTTAGAAGTTTGCACTCTCTTGTTATTGTTTTTTGTTTCACTGAAACCTTTCATTATTTGAACTAATTTAATATAACATTTATCACATTAAAATTTAAATACTTTGCACCCGTAGGATGCATATATTTGCTAGTAATACTTTAATAAAGAATAAATACTGTGATATTTTACAGTAGTCTTTTTTATGATTTAGAAGTTTTTTGCTCCCTGGTTGTATTGTTTTTGTTCTTACTGCAACTTTTCATCATTATTTTGATTAATTATATAAACATTTATTACATAAACTTAAATACTTATTCTCNAAGAGAAGATTCAAGAATTTTTTAAAATACGTGAGAAATAATTATGAATTTCATCTCAATCACTCCAGGCGGTTAAATTTTACTGGTCAATTCAGATCAAATGCCCACTAATTCTATATCACACGTCCAGGACAAGCGACACAACCTCTACACCGGACGGAGATAAAAGGGTAGGAGAAGGTAATAGGACGAGAATAGAAGGAGAGGACAAAAAAAGGTAAGGAAAGAAATAGATTACCTAACGAAACACATGATTTGCTTAAAAAGATTGGCTTAATGAGAACTAATTAACTATTAAATCAATTATCATATTTACATTAATGATCATTAATTGAACAATTAATAGCAACAATCAAAAAATTATATATAAAGTCATCAGGGAAGCTAAAGTCGGTACCAGCAATTAGTGAGGGAGTCTCTCCTTTTCACTAGTGCTAAGACCAAGGAGATTGTTTTTGCATCTGAAATCAGATCCCTCAATACACTGAGTTGGCAAGAGCCGGTATCGGAACCAGGATCCATGTGATTCATAGTACTATATATATATATATATATATATATATATATATATATATATATAAAAGGGTTTTGTAATTTGCTTGAAGCATTGTGTATTTATATTTGGTTTGTTGGTTGGTTTTTGAAGGCTGTCACAATGCAAGTGTAAAGAAAAAAAAGAAGGTAACTGTGGTGTTGTTTGTTAACCTGTGATTTATTCTCAATTCTTAATATTTCGGGATAAAAATCCCTTCTACAGAAGATTACTAGAACTGAAGTTGTTGCTAGTGGCTGTTCATTTGTTCTGTTTCATGTCTTCCAAATTCTGTGTGCGTGTGTGTGTGGGGAAGTGCTTGTTTATGTGTGTGTTTGTGTGTGTGTAAGTTTACGCTTATGTCTGTGAGTCTGTTCATTTCCTTTATATATATATATATACATACATACATATATAATATATATATATATATATATATATATTATATATGAAGAATTGCCTATATTTACAGACATGTATACATATGCTGAGTTGGTGAGAGCCAGTACACACACACACACACACACACACACACACACATATATATATATATGTATATATATATAAAGAAGTGTCTTTATTTACAGACATGTATACATGCATTGAAAGGAGACGAGTTAAGTGATATATGTTGAATAAAGCTGTGAATGAGATTGCAAGTGTTGAGTTTTATAGCAAGAGCTAAGAGTTCGTAATCTGTTTAGGCCCTGTGGGTTGAGGGTAGGAAAGAGTTAATATGGTTAGTGGAGATAGTTATCACAGATCTGGGTAAGGAGTGATAAAACCTTTCCCTTGGAGTTCGGTTGAAAGTACAGAACTTCTGGAAACAATACAACAAAAACAAAATTGTTTCAAGGGAAGAGAGAAAAGAAGATGGAGATGAGGGAGGTCTGATAAGAGGTTGGAATGGAGTGAGTGAGAGAGAGAGAGAGAGAGAGAGAGAGAGAGAGAGAGAGAGACAGACAGACAGAACAGACAGACAGAGACAGAAAGTAAAATAGGGAATGGGTGGGGGCTTCAGGTGAAAAGAGATACCAGTTAGAGAGAGAGAGAGAGAGAGAGAGAGAGAGAGAGAGAGAGAGAGGGGAGGGGAAAGAAGAAGAAGAAGAAGAAGAAAATACTGAGAAGGCTGGAGGGGAGAGGAGAGAAAGAGAGAAAAGATTGATAGATACATAGATATAATAGAATAGATAGATAAAATAAAGTAGGTTAAGACTGTGAGAAAGAGAGAGAAAGACAATAAGTGAAAAAGGAAAAGATTAGAATCTGAAAGAGAGAGGTTGAGAGAGAGGTTGAGAGAGAGAGAGAGAGAGAGAGAGAGAGAGAGAGAGAGAGAGAGAGAGAGAGAGAGAGAGATAAAAAGAGTAGAGACAAAGAAAAAAAGGAAAAAACTAAAAATAAGGGATGATGAGGGTCAAAGAAAGAGAAGAGAGAGAGAGAGAGAGAGAGGAGAGAGAGAGAGAGAGAGAGAGAGAGAGGAGAGAGAGAGAGAGAGAGATAGAGAGGGGGGGGATTGGAAGAAGTGAAAGAGGAAACTTGGATTTGGAGATGAAAATACTGAACTATTAAAGGTTGCATTTCTTTTTATAAGACTAAAGACAAAAGTTCTGGAAGTTTCAGAATTCATTAATTCAGTCTTCTTTATTCAAAAATGAATTCATTTGCAAGCAAACCTGTTTTCCCTCTGGCAAGATCTTTACCCTTATCTTTTTTTTTCATGCACTGTAATCTCTACCTTGTTTAAATATGTAATAACATGTTGCAGGCTCATTTGCTGAGGCTGTTTCATATCTTTTTATCTGCATTCTTATTTAGTTTCATTAGCCTTTCTAATTTAATATAACATTTTATTACATTAAAACTTAAATACACTTAAATACTTGCAATATAAAAGTAATTAAGACTGTGATATTTTACAGTCATCTTTTTTATGAATTAGAAATATTTTGCTAACCCGGTTGTATTGTTTTTGTTCTCACTGAAACTTGTCATTATTATTTTGAACTAATTTAATATAACATTTTATTATATTAAAACTTAAATACTTGCAATCTATTTTTCGTTATACTCACCCTCTGTTTCAAATATTTTTATCTGCATTCTTATTTAGTTTCATTAGCCTTTCTAATTTGATATAACATTTTATTACATTAAAACTTAAATACTTGCACTTAAATACTTGCATATATTTGGTAGTAATACTTAATAAATAAAGTAATTAATACTGTGATATTTTACAGTAGTCTTTTTTATGATTTAGAAGTTTTGCACTCTCTTGTTGTATTGTTTTTGTTTTCACTGAAACTTTTCATTATTTTGAACTAATTTAATATAACATTTTATCACATTAAAATTTAAATACTTGCACCCGTAGGATGCATATATTTGCTAGTAATACTTAATAAAAGTAATAAATACTGTGATATTTTACAGTAGTCTTTTTTATGATTTAGAAGTTTTTTGCTCCCTGGTTGTATTGTTTTTGTTCTTACTGCAACTTTTCATCATTATTTTGAATTAATTTAATATAACATTTTATTACATTAACTTAAATACTTGAATATATTTGCTATTTAATACTTAATAAATAAAGTCATTAATACTGTGATATTTTACAATAGTCTTTTTTATGATTTAGAAGTTTTTCATTGTATTGTTTTTGTTTTCGCTGAAACTTTTCATTATTATTTTGAACTCGTACTGCTCACAATCATTAACTAAATGTTTGCTCCCAAAGCTTCTGTTGTTCATTTGATTATTCCAGTCTTATTTTTTTTAAACAGAAATTTAACAAAAAGATCAAGGAAAGAAAAAACTTTTTTTTTTAAACCAATGAAAATCAAAGCAAAACAAATGAAAAATAAACAACATATTCAATAGGAATTCTGTTTTGTTCCATGAGGGAATCAATACGTTTTTGGTGATAACTGAAATCAAAACTTTTGATTTTTGTGTGTTGAGGGTCCAAAGGAAAAAACAACAAAAAGAAACAATAGACATTTTACGTCTGCTGTTGTGTAAGGAATTGAATTAGGAAATAACAAGGCAGTTTATTTAACAGATGTATTATAAAATGTTTTTATAAGTGAATGAGTTTTATAAGAACAATCACAGTAAGAGATGAACAGAAAATGACTAGCTACCAACAAGGTTGACAATTACTAGTTTTTATCCATCTTATTAATGTTGCCTTTTAGTGATAAACTTCAGACTAATACACTCTGTAATATCAATGTTATTTCATTACTAGTTTTTATCCATCTTATTAATGTGGCTTTTTAGTGATACACTTCAGACGGATACACTCTGTAATATCAATGTTATTTCATTACTAGTTTTTAAACACTCTGCAATCCTACAGTTATTTTATTACTAGTTTTACTCTATCTTAATAATGTTGCTTACTCTGAATTGTTACTGTGATTTTATTAATAGGCTTACTCCATCTTAATAATGTTGCTTTTTATTGATAAAGTATGTATTGATAAACTCTGGACTGACACACTCTTCATTGTTACTGTGATTATATTACTAGTTTTTATCCATCTTATAATAATGAAGATTCAGAGTCTGTCTGTAACCAAAACTATGTCATTGCTTACATCACAATACCCTCAGGAAATGTGTAATTTTATCAATGAGCATTTAATTTATATTCAAAAACATTAATACATAATGATGTCTCTATGAAAAACAAAGTTAAATTTGCCTCAAAACAGCCCATGTTATTAGTGCATTTAAAATCCTGCGGTTAATGTTGTTTTTTATTGATACACACTGGATTGATACAGTCTTCAATGTTAATGTTATTTTATTACTAGTTTTGCTCCATCTTAATAATGTTTCTTTTTATTGATAAACTCTGCATTGATAAACTCTGAATTGATACACTCTTCATTGTTAATGTTATTTTATTACTAGTTTCACTTTATCTTATTAATGTTACTTTTCATTGATACATTCTGGATTGTTTCACTCTTCAATGTTAATGTTTTTTATAACTAGTTTTTATCCATCTTATTAATGTTGCTTTTTATCGCAACATTTTGATTGATACACTCTGCAATGTTACTGTTATTTTATAACCAGTTTTTATCCATATTATTAATGTTACTTTTTATTGATACACACTGGATTGATACACTCTGCAATGTTAATATTATTCTATTAGCAGTTCTACTCTATATTATCAATGTTGCTTTTAATTAGGTAATTTATGAGGAAGACCGTCCCGGTCTCCTGCCTCAAAACTTGCTAACGGTGAGTGGTAAAAAAACAACCCCAGCTACGATTGAAGTCCGTAGCCGAAGCAATAGATAGATATGAAGATGACTAGATAGATAATAGTTTTTATTCTTTTAAAAGAATATCTAAATACTCAGATTTTCTTTTATTAATGTTTGTTTAATGTCTTGTTTTTAGTTTAACTAGACAAGAATATCTAAATATTTTGATTTTTTTTTACTTGTAATTGATTGTTGGAAATAAATATATCAAAATAAAATGAAAATACCGAAAAAAATAAACGTTTTGGATTTTTTTATATGTAAGTGAATGTCGAAAAAAAAAACCCCAAAAAACAAAAAAAAAAAACGCCCCAAGTTGGCTGTTTACTTTCAAGTGACACTGCTTCGGCTACGGACTTCAATCGTAGCTGGGTTGTTTTTTCAGCAATCACCGGTAGCAAGTTTTGAGGAAGGAGACCGGGACGGTCTTCCTCATAAATTACCTTTAATTAGTACAATCTTCATTATTACTATTATGTTATCACTAGTTTTACTCTATCTTATTAATGTTGCTTTTTATTAATAAAATCTGGATTGATATATTTGTCAGTGTTAATGTTTTACTCCACTGACTTTACTTATTAACTACTTTAACTCAAACTTATTTGTTTTTTGCTTCTTATCACAAAACTTTGGGTTAATACACACGTTATTGTCGTGTTACATAATTATTAGATTCCTAATATTTATGTACAGTAGTGTAGAAACGAAAAATGGCTGTTATAAGTTGCAGCCCACGGTCTTGAAGGATTGAATGAAAAGGCTTGACCTCATCCTGATCCTTCCGGTGGATACCGTGAGAATCGGTGGAGAAGACCCTCTTCCGGTTTAGATTAGAGAGAGTTTTAGTCAGATCGACCAGGACCACGACGGTGGTAAGTAGTGTTATGCACTCAGCCAACTCAATCTGCGCAGGTTGGGGATTTCAGAATAAAATATGATCTAAGTTAAATCGAAGTCTTGTGTTATTATCTAAAAACTACCAATGACACAGGTCTTCTGATAAAGAGAAATCCCCAATGGAAGACCAGACACGAAGTCCCCAAGACGAAGTCCAGACGCTGGAAGAAGAATAATAGAAGTAAGAAAGTAAGGAAAGAGAGTATACAACAGTTGTTATTATACTGTTACTACTTTAATTTCATCTTTTTTGTGGCTTTTTATCATGGAATTCAGAATTACTACATAGTTAATTGCTACTCGGAGTTTATTACTAGTTTTACTTTAGCATAGTAGTATACATGAGCAAGAATCTTGTCCCGGATATGATGTTAAACTGCATTTAATGGTAAAGTTCCAATTCTGGATCTCTGGTAAGTGGGGAGTACCCCTCATTGCCCTTATTCCCGGGTTCACTCTGAAAACATATGAAGAAATGCATAATCACACCTTCAAGCCTGGAAAATCTGACCTCCAACAGACAGGGTTGGTGAGATGTATGCCGCACAGGAGCTGAACAACTCAATATCGAGATTAACAGGGTTGCAGAGCAGCAATATCTTTGTCATCATGAACCACCAAATACAGATGGGAATTTCCCTTGCAATGTGTGTGACCACGTCTGCAAGTCCAGAATTGGACTAACTAGCCACCAGAGGGTTCACAACTGTTGAAGACATGGAATGATGTCGTCATCTGTGATGGGTTTCTAAAAGAACTCTGACCAGGAGTGGTAGTACCTGTTAGGGTCTCATATATGGGTTAAATATAAAAGATGAGTTTTGAAAAATATCTGAAAAGAATTGAGTTAAAAATAAAAAAAATAATACTTATCAAGAATGAATAGAACAAGACATCTTTGGCATAAAATAACCAACAAGGGTTGATATGCCATAAAATCCAACAAATCAAACGAAAGCAAAACAATCAATGAGAAAGAACCAAATTCATTAACCTAACAAAAATTAACCTAACAAATTCCTTATCTAACAACATTTTGAAGCATGAATAGAACAAAATGTCTTTGGCATAAAATAACCCAACAAGAGTTGGTATGCCATAAAATCCAACAAACTAAACCAAACTAAATTAAACCTGATCTTAGTTGATGAGCATTACTCAACAGCCTAGATTGCTATCAACGTATCTCATCAGCATGGCTATGCAACCGTTTCCTTAAAGTCTGTTGCTATTGGCAACTCATTTATTTTCAAGACGACCAAATAAGGTCATATGCTTAACGAACACTCCACGTGCTGATAACACTTACAATAAGAATTAAAATGTTGAGACAATTAACCAATATGCCATAAAATGCAACGAGTTAAATATTTCTCTTTAGAAATGTTCCCTCTTTTTGTGTTCTCATGGTACAGTTCACAATGGAATTGTTCTCTAACGTACCGCGATACAAACTGTTAATAATAAAAACAAAGAAAGAGACTGTCATATGATCTCATTGGCATTTTGTTATCAATGGGCGGAATAATAAAGGTAATTCTGGATTTTCATGAAATTCATGAAGTTAATGTTTTGGGAAGAGTTTGTCAGTGGAAAGATGATTAAAATCAACTATTTATCATTTATAGTACTGATGATTCATATCTATTTGTTTTATTAAAGAAAAGAATCAACCATAAGCTCTGCTGTTACAAAGAGAGAAATAATGATATGTTACATACATTTTGTTCCTGAATAGTATGTATTATTTCTTAATTGCTTATGTTGTAAAAGTATAGAAAATGGCCATTATTCCTTTCAAACTTTACCTTTGTACCCTGGATAACACTATGTAACACAAGTTTTATTCTTGGATATTAAGTATTATTTCTTAATTGCTTATGTTGTAAAAATATAGAAAATGGCTATTATTCCCTTCAAACATTGCTTTTGTGCACTATGTAAACAAATGTTTTCTTTGATAGTATGTGTCATTTCTTAATCATGTTACAAAAGTATAGAAAATGGCTATTATTTCCTTCAAACTTTGCTTTTGTGCCATGCACAACACTATGTAACACAAGTTTTATTCTTGGATAGTATGTATCATTTCTTAATTGTTTATGTTACAAAAGTATAGAAAATGGCTATTATTTCCTTCAAACTCTGCTTTTGTGCCCTGCACAACACTATGTAACACAAGTTTTATTCTTGGATAGTATGTATCATTTCTTAATTGTTTATGTTACAAAAGTATAGAAAATGGCTATTATTCCCTTCAAACTTTGCTTTTGTGCCCTAGATAGTACTATGTAAAATAAAATGTTGTACCTGGATAGTATGTGTTTTTTCTGAAAAAGCTTATGTTACAAAAATATAGAAAACAGATAATATTCCATTCAAACTTTGCTTTTCTCAAGTGGATAGTGCTATGTTAAAGAAATGGGACCATATTACCTTTAGGCACCCCTTTTTGATTTCGATTAAGAAAGGACATGTTTTTCATTTACACCGTCAATATCCGGTTGTTTGTTAGGGATTAGGGGTTAGTTTTATGATTTAAAAAAAATCTAAAAATCGTCTGTTAAAACAACCGGATATTGACGGTGTCAATGAAAAACATGTTCTTTCTTAATCGAGATCAAAAAGGGGTGCCTAACGGTCATATGGTCCAAGAAATGTATAGAAAATGGTCATTATTCCCTTCAAACATTGCTTTTTTGCCCTGGATAACACTATTTAAGACAACATTTGTTCCCGGATAGTATGTATTATTTCTTAATTGCTTATATTGTAAAAGTATAGAAAACGGCTAGTATTCCCTTCAAACTTTTGTGCCCTAGATAACACTACATAACACAAATCTTGTTCCTGGAGTGTATATGTTATTTATTAAAGGTTTATGTTGTAAAATTATAGAAAAAGTCCATTCGTGCCCTGGATAATGAAATTTACAAAAACTGTTTAAAAATTGTAAGAAAAAAACCCTGTCAAAAAATAGTTTGTTAGTAAAAATATACTACTAAACTTCACCTGGGGAAAAATGAAAAAAAGAAAAGACTAAAAGGGTTTGACCAACTGAAAATAATCGATTAACATTATAACACTTGGCCAAAAGAAAAACAAATTTATATATATATATATATATATATATATATATATATATATAAACCGCTAGGATTGTCTAAAGCTAAAATGTAAAAAGTACTCAATACCTGAGTAGAGCAAATATTAAGTTAAACCTAATGAGTCAGGTATACCTACTAATAGTGTCACTTAGTAGCTCATCAGAGCAAAAATTCTTGCCCTGATGAGCTATTATGCAACACTATTTGTAGGAATATCTGACTTATTAGGTTTAACTATATATATATATATATATATATATATATATATATATATATATATATATATATATATGTAGTATATTAGGAAAAATAAAAAACACAGGTTTAAATGGGTCAAGTGGTGAGTTTATTGGCCGACGCTGCAGTGTTTCGATCTATTAATTAGATCATCTTCAGGGCATTTGTTGATATATGGAAAGTAATAAGACATTTTTTTATTTCCGTTGTCGTTTATCGCAAAAGATTTACACACACACACACACACACACACACACACACACACACACACACACACACACACACACAACTAAAAATGCACAATGTTACCTTTCGATACACACACATACACCGTCCCATACCCACGCCGTCAAATAGAATATTTGACGTCACATTTCAAACCGTCTTCGCTTTTTTCAAACCTCAACATTTTTTAAACAAGATGAATAACAAGAACTACCACTCGCTTTTCTCGTTATTCTGTGATAAAAAAATTCTTATCACCTTCCTTATATTAACAAATGCCCTGATGATCTAATTAATAGCTCGAAACACTGCAGCGTCGGCCAATAAACTCACCACTTAACCCATTTAAATCTGTGTTTTTTCATTTTTCCTAATATACTACATACCGTCGGATTCACTTCCCTTCTTCACACACACACACACACACACACACACACACATATATATATATATATGTGTGTGTAATTACATATATACTTATATATGGAAGTTATACTACTATTTGAAATTTTGTATATAGTAGTATAAAATGAATACAGTTTATGCCCTTTGAAAAGTTATATGAAACCACTAACATCATGTAACTTTTAATGGTGTATTGACCAACCAGATTAGAGAATTAGATAACAAAACAGCCAATCACAGTTGAAAATTGAATTATTAAATGACCAATCACGTTAGAGAATTTGATTACAAAAGGACCAATCACAGTAGAGAATTCAATTATTGATTTGCGGAGTCAGACAAAACCATCAGTGACCATAACCGTTCAACTGTCCAGATTGACTATCGATGGTAGAGTGTTAGAGTGGTTTTCATTTTGGAATTGTAATATTATTTTCTTTTATTCTAAGGGGAAAATCACGTTAGAGCTCTAAGTGCGGGTCAAACTGCTCCAGACTCTTTCCGTGCTCACTCGAACTCTTCTATTATTCATAATGAATTCTTGACTTGCTTGACCAACCAACTGGCCCTCGGGGGCAAGCGATAGAATCTTAATTAGAACAATTTCAAGGCCATTATCATCATCATCATCATCATCATCATCATCATCAGCAGCAGCAGCAGCAAGTTTTTGGTTTGCTGGTTGGTTGGTTGGTTGGTTGGTTTGTTTTTACAGCATATCAACATGTGTTGGGTTATTTTATGCCGAAGACATTTTGTTTGCTTGTCTGAATTCTTCTATGATTCATAATGAATTCTTGACTCGCTTGACCAATCAACTGGTCAGCGAACCAAGTGATAGTATCTTAATTAGAACAATTTTAAGGCCATCCTCCTCCTCCTCTTCCTCCTCCTCTCCCTGCTCCTCTTCCTCCTCCTCCTCCTCCTCCTCCTCCTCCTCATCATCATCATCATCATCAGCAGCAGCAAGTTTTTGGTTTGCTGGTTGGTTGGTTGGTTGGTTGGTTTGGTTTTACAGCAAGTCAACATGTGTTGGGTTATTTTATGCCAAAGACATTTTGTTTGCTTCTCTGAATTCTTCTATCATTCATAATGAATTCTTGACTCGCTTGACCAATCAACTGGTCAGCGAACCAAGTGAGAGAATCTTAATTAGAACAATTTTAAGGCCATCATTATCATCATCATCATCATCATCATCATCAAGTTGTTGATTGGCTGGCTGGTTGGTTTGGTTTTACAGCATGTCTACACTTGTTGGGTTATATTATGCCGAAGACATTTTGTTTGACTCGCTGAATTTTTGAGATGAGGCTTGATAAATTGTATTATCGTCAAGTTGTACTGAAGAGCATTGGAAAGGCATGAATGCAGCTATAGGTAAGTAGTAGGGCAGACTGGGTTCTTTATCATTGGTAAGGCAATCAGTCTAGAATATGATAAACTTTGAATTCAAACAGCTTTACTCTGTTTAAAAATTGACCTTGTGTCACATCCCGCCTGAGGTGGAGGGGTTGGGTAAATACATACTCTGCTTAAAGATTGTAATATTTGTAGTGATAGCGCTCATTATCTGAGCATATATATATATATATATATATATATATATATGTGTGTGTGTGTGTGTGTGTGTATGTGTGTGTGTGTGCATGTGTGTGTGTGTGTGTGTGTGTGTGAGGTAAACAAGAGGCTTAAATACCGTTCATATTAACAGTTATACATTTATTTCCACCCATATCTGTATGTACACATATATGAGATTTGTCAGACCACTAATATTAAAATTAGTGGCCTGAAGAAGCGCATATGTATGTACATAAACATGTGAGTCGAAATAAATATATAACTGCTAATACGACCCGTATTTAAGCATTTTTCTTTACCAAATATATTGCTCTGTATATAATTTCAAAATTATTATACATTGAGCTCTCAACTCAGATCATACCAACTCTGTTGTTAAAAAAGAACCATTATTGATTTCATTTATTCACTATATATTTGTATATTAAAAAAAGAAAATGGTAAGACATTAGCTACCATTACCACTTTCCTAAATTCACTTGCACTACACAGGTAACAGTTTAAAATAAGGGAGGTATTTCTGCAGCACGCTGTATATGTCTTTAAAAAGAATCTATCTATCTATCTATCTATCTATCTATCTATCTCTCTCTCTCTCTCTCTATATATATATAATATATTATATATATATTATCAGAGGAAAAAATTAAGGGTCTACCATGGTTTCAATCAAATTGAAATGATTTCATCAGGACCCTACCCTATGTTTAACTAAGTCGATGTATTTCCTCAGTTAAATTATATTAAATTACTAATAATGCTCTATGTTTTTTTATATATTAAGCACTTCTGGATTATTTACTGATGCCACTGCAACGGAAAAGTTAAAGTGATAATTGGATACTATATATATATATATATATATATATATATATATATATATATATATATAATCGACTGCAATTAATTGGTATCTCGATTAATTCAGTGGATTTAACCCTGAAGATCCTTATGGTGAAACTCGAGTAGGTTATCACTTGTACCTATCTTATAATAAATTTGCTCTACTTACGTATTGAGCACTTTGTATTTGTTACATCGCTGACTTACTCCCCTGAATTCTGCACCACCTAACCATCGTGACCATATTCACCGGTAAGTCACCTTTTCCATTATAATATATATATATATATATATATATATATATATATATGAGTGTGTGTGTATATGTATATGTATATTTATATGTAAATCACAAATGAAAAAAAATCAAAATAGCTATATGTTGAGGTATGGCCTTATTGCTTCACTCCATCAATTTCCCTGCCTCCATGTTTGTCTCACTTTCTCTCTCTTGCACACAAAGACACATACGCCCACTTCCAAGTTAAAAATATCTGATGGAATAATATTAGAAATATATCAACATCTGTATTGTACGCTTTGGCCTTTTTCAGGTGTTTTATTCGAGTTCGTAATCTACCCATGTGGATTGAATGTAAAATTCTTTTTCAATTTGATACTCATCTGAAGAGGACCCAAGGCTATAACAGGAAAAAAAATATTGTGATTATATTTTTTGTACGACAACAAGCATGGGGACATTAGCTTGAGTATATATCAGTATATAACGGATTTTACTGTTATGGCAGTAAAAAAAAATTGGTAGTAAACAAGTAAGTAAAGTCGTCAGGGTGGCCTAAAGTCGGTTATTTCCTATAACTCCAACATAAAAAGGGGAACCACTCTGAATGAATTTTAATTAATCTATCCATTATTTTCCCATTAAACTAACCCTAAACCCTAACCCTAACCCTAACCCTAAACTCTAACCCTAGCCCTAACCTGTCTTCTTTTTTCCTAGTAGATCAATAAATAAATAAATGATTTATCAGTCAATCAGAGTGGTACCCCTTTTTTATGTTGGAGTTATAGGAAATAACCCTAAAGTCAGTATCAGCCAAACATCTTGGGAGTCTATTCCCTTTTCACTAGTGCTAGACCAAGGAGATTGTTTTTGGTGTCTGGGGTGGGGCACCACACCTAACATCAGCTTCTCACTTTACCAAACAGTTTCATGTGTTACATATATGCTGAGTTGGTGAGGGCTGGTAACGAACCCGGAACCTTGTGGTTCCAAGTCTAATGCTCTACTGACTGAGCTAAATCGGCCGTATTAAAAAAATTATTTACTCAACTCTCTCCACTTCTCTGTTTCTCTATCTATATCTCTCTATCTTTACGATTTTCTCTCTCTCTCTCTTTCTCTCTCTCACTCTCTCTCTCTCTCTCTTCTTCTCTCTTTCTCTCGCATCTTTTTTGTTCACACCTTTCAATCTTTGCACTGAAACAGACGATATACACCTGATTAGCATAATCAATTCTACATGACTTCTCTGTCTCTCTCCACCTCTCTATCTCTCTGTA
>CM042163.1:49498155-49505655 GCA_023376005.1 Doryteuthis pealeii
TCTCATCTTGTTCATATCTATTTATTTATCTATCTACTTATATCTATCTCAGTCTGTTATATCTATCTATCTATCTATCTATCTATCTATCTATCTATCTATCTAATCCTGTTCATATCTATCTATCTATCTATCTATCGATCGATCGATATATCTAACTCATTCTGTTCATATCTATTGATCGGTCTATTCATCTCATCCTATTCATATCTATCTATCTATCTATCTATCTTATCCTTTTCATATCTATGGATCTATCTATCTATCTATCTATCTCATCCTGATGATATCTATTGATCTATTTCTCTACCTGTCTATCTATCTCATCCTGTCCATATCTATCTATCTATCTATCTATCTCATTCTGTTCATATCTATCTATCTGTTTAATCCTGTTCATGTCTATCTATCTATCTATCGATCGATCGATATATCTAACTCATTCTGTTCATATCTATTGATCGGTCTATTCATCTCATCCTGTTCATATCTATCTATCTATCTATCTATCTATCTCATTCTTTTATATCTATTGATCTATCTATCTATCTATCTATCTACCTCATCCTGATGATATCTATTGATCTATTGACCTACCTGTCTATCTATCATCCTGTTCATATCTATCTATCTATCTATCTATCTATCTGTCTATCTCATTCTGTTCATATCTATCCATCTATCTATATATCTATCTATTATACTCATTCTGTTCTTTATCTATCTATCTATCTCATCCTTTTCATATCTATGGATCTATCTATCTATCTCATCCTGATGATATCTATTCATATATTGATCTACCTGTCTATTCATCTCATCATGTTCATATCTATCTATCTATCTATCTATCTACCTACCTATCTATCTATATATCTATCTATCTATCTATCTATCAGTTATGTCCAGATCTAACGAAATTCTAGAGTTATCTATTGATCTGTGTATCTATTTCATCTTATTCATATCTATCTATATCATCCCATTCATATTCATCTGATCCTGTTTATATCTATATCTATCAATAGCTCTCTCTCTCTCTCTCTCTCTCTCTCTCTCTCTCTCTCTATCTATCTATCTATCTATCTATCTATATTAGTCTCTTCATAATTATTTATCTATTTCCGTCTGTTCATACCTATCTATCTATCTCATCCTATTCATATCTATTACTCAATCTATTTCATCCCATTCTTATTCATCTCATCCTATTCATATCTATCTATCTCAATCTGTTCATTATCTTGCTAGCTATACTCCAATGGAACATTAGGTGATAGGACAACTGCATTGGTCAAGAGCTTGTGGATGAAGTCTACCTGGAAGTCATGGGTTCAATCCCCGGGCTTAGATTCAGCAGAAATAGAAGCAACATTGCAAGAGCAAGATGATGAATGAACTGATCCAAGATATTCCAAAGAATAGACAGGGAAATGAGAATTGTCCCTTTCTATGGATTGAACAAAGGGTTCACTTTGAAATTCCCAGAAGGTTCCTCGGACAAAAGAAGACAAAAGAAGGCTGTCGGGTACAATGGTTGAAATGTGAGTATAATAACCAAGATGAAGATAATAGCACATTGGATATAATAACATCTCATCCCAGAAATACAATATATATATATATATATATATATATATATATATATATTATATATATATATATACGAGGGTGAGACAAAATGTAATGCCATTTTGTTTAGGACAGGTATAATTACCAACTCAAGAACATATATCATTTATTAAAAGGAAACTGGTCCTCTGTGGATTACATCCCTACTTCTCCACGTTTCTCTAAATAGCAATGTTTCGCCTTTGAATGAGAATATATATCCCTGAATTGTAAAATTCTGTAGACTATTCTTTGGGCCACTTCTTCACTACAGATTTCACTTCCTCGTCACTGGAATAATGTGTGCCTTCAGACTATCATCTCTTTGGCCTCATTAAAGAGGGTTTGAGAGGTAAACATTATTCCAGTGACGAGGAATTGAAACCTGTAGTGAAGAAGTGGCTCAAAGAACAGTCAACAGAATTTCAAGATCTATTTGTATTTTAAGATTGAATGAGTGCATGTACAACACTACCACGTTGTATTAGTGGTTATTAAAAAAGTTATGTATTCTATATATAAAACTATGTGAAATGCAAATAATCCCGCTCAGGATTTGAACTCAGGTCGGCGAATCGATTTTCTACGATTCTAATTATTACACCACGCACCTTCAATAGCACTATATCTGATAAGTAAAATCGAAACCTCTGGAAAAATTTAAAAAGAATTGTGTATATTAAGATTGAACGAGTGCACGTCTAAAGCTATCACTTTTTACTATGTATTAACGGTCATAAAAAACAAAACAAATGTATGTACTGTGTATATTAAAACTATGTGAAATGCAAAGTCTCGCCCAGGATTTGGACTCGGGCGGACGAGTCCATTTTCTACGATCCCCACCATTACGCCATGCACCCTCAATAGCACAACATCTGATTAGTGTTAAAATCGAAACCTTTCGGGAAAATATGTGAATATTAAGATCGAACGAGTGCACGTCCAACGCTATTACTTTTTACTATGTATTAACTGTCATAAAAAAAACCACTTATGTATTATATATATTAAAACTACGTGAAATGCAAATAGTCTTGCCCAGGATTTGAACTCGGGTCGACGAGTCCATTTTCTACGATTTTAACTATTACAACACGCAGCTTCAATAACACTACATATGATAAGTGTTAAGATCGAAACCTTTGGGAAAATTTGAACAATTGTGTCTATTAAGATTTAATTAGTGCACGTACAATGCTATCACTTTTTGTATCTATTAGCGGTTATTTAAGAAAAAACAACCTATGTACTATATATATATATTAAAACTATGTGAAACGCAAATAGTCTCGTCCAGGATTTGAACTCATGTCGACGAGTCCATTTTCTATGATTCTATCTATTACACCACGCATCTTCAATAGCACTATGTCTCATAAGTGTTAAAAACGAAACCTTTGGGAAAATTTAAAAAAAATCAAAACAAACTTATGTACTATATATATATCAAAACTACATGAAACGCAAATAGTCTCGCCCAGCATTTGAACTCGGGTCAGCGAGTTCATTTTCTATGATTCTAACCATTACACCTCCCACAATATCTGATAAGTGTTAAGATCGAAACCTTTGGGAAAATTTAAAAAAAATTGTGTATATTAAGACTGAATGTTCTTAAAGATGAAATACGACTTAGAAATAAAAATTTGTGAATATAAAATTATTTTTCAAAATTTGTAAAAATCAATAGACTGAAATATCCTCTGGGGATCTCTTATTACAAAGAGGTCAATATTTGGAAACATAACAGATAACATCGTAATCAATAAATAGCATAAGAATTAAAGCTGATGCACTAATTATTGATATTTTCAATGGAGGAGGTCGCAACGAAAGAACAGTTTTAAAAGAAACCAGCCCAAAACAGAAAGCTGTCTTGGGAATTAAAAGTGATATTCAAGAAGATAGGAAGAAATAGCGATCTTTTGATATTGTAATAACGAATGATATTTTTTATGAAGAGGATTTGACTCGAGAGCCAATGGAAGACAATTGAACTCTCATAAATTTTGAAGACGTGTAATTAAGAGAGAAAATAACTCGAGATATCCAATGGACCCTTTTACTGACAAATGCTGATTTACTGCATGTTTATGGGAAATGGTTGTATGTTGCGTTAGACAAATAACTCCCAGTCTGCCATTACTAAAACTAAACGCATATTTTGACTATAAATCAACTATGAAAAGAGTAAATACTGACTGGAAATGATCTTACTATACAAATGTATTAGTCAATATTTTTTGCGAAATGATCTTACTTAGGAGAGTAGAAATGGACTGGTTGGTTTGTTGGCTGTTTGGGTTTTACGGTATGTTAACCCATTGGGTCATTTCATACCGAAGATGTTTTTGTTTTATTCATTCTTGATGGAGGAGAGTAGATACGGACTGGAAATGATCTTACTATACAAATGTATTAGTCAATATTTTTTACGAAATGATCTTACTTAGGAGAGTAGAAACGGACTGGTTGGTTTGTTGGCTGTTTGGGTTTTTACGGTATGTTAACCCATTGGGTCATTTCATACCGAAGATGTTTTTGTTTTATTCATTCTTGATGGAGGAGAGTAAATACTGACTGGAAATGATCTTACTATAAAAATGTATTAGTCAATATTTTTTACGAAATGATCTTACTTAGGAGAGTAGAAACGGACTGGTTGGTTTGTTGGCTGTTTGGGTTTTACGGTATGTTAACCCATTGGCTCATTTCATACCCAAGATGTTTTTGTTTTATTCATTCTTGATGGAGGAGAGTAGACACGGACTGGAAATGATCTTACTATAAAAATGTATTGGACAATGTTTATTTTCATTATAAGAATGTATTGGACAATGTTTTTGTACTATAAAAATGCATTGAAAATGATTTTACTATAAAAATGTATTGGACAATGGTTTTACGATAAAAATGCATTGAAAATGATTTTACTATAAAAATGTATTGGACAATGGTTTTACGATAAAAATGCATTGAAAATGATTTTACTATAAAAATGTATTGGACAATCTTTTTACAATAAAAATGCATTGAAAATGATTTTACTATAAAAATGTATTGGACAATGTTTTTACAATAAAATTGCATTGAAAATGATTTTACTATAAAAAAGTATTGGACAATGTTTTTACAATAAAAATGCATTGAAAATGATTTTCCTATAAAAGAGCACTGGAAAAAATGAATTCGGTATGCTTTTATTATGCTTGGGGTTTTATTATAAAAAATACATTGCAAATGCTTTTACTATAAAAATGTATCGGGCAATGTTTATTTTTATTTGGGAAATAGTAGTATGTTAGACAAATTTTTGTCTAACATACTGTCTGCCATTACTAAAAGTAAACGCATATTTTGACTATAAATCAACTATTAGGAGAGTAAATACAGATTGGAAATGATCTTACTATAGAAATGTATTGGACAATGTTTTTTACGATAAAAATGCATTGGAAATGCTTTTATTAAAAAAATACATTGGAAATGAACGTACTTGGAAAAGTAGATACGGACTGGTTGGTTGTTTGTTTGGTTGTTTTACTGTATGTTTTTATGCCGAAGACGTTTTTGTTTTAGTAAACACATATTTTGACTATAAATCAACTCTGAATGGAGTAGTTGGTTGGTTGGTTGGTTGGTTGGTTGGTTGGTGGTTTGGGTTTTATGGTATGTCAACCCACTGGGTAATTTTATGCCTAAGACGTTTTGTTTTATTCATTCTTAATGGGTACTCAATTTTTAAAGATCTATTTGTATTTTAAGATTGAATGAGTGCATGTACAACACTACCACGTTTTGCCCTGTATTTGTGGTTATTAAAAAAAGTTATCTACTCTA
Organism: Doryteuthis pealeii; assembly: GCA_023376005.1. NCBI lineage: Eukaryota > Metazoa > Mollusca > Cephalopoda > Myopsida > Loliginidae > Doryteuthis > Doryteuthis pealeii. The sequence goes on from CM042163.1 coordinate 49,503,610, forward strand.
TATATTAAAACTATGTGAAATGCAAATAATCCCGCTCAGGATTTGAACTCAGGTCGGCGAGTCGATTTTCTACGATTCTAATTATTACACCACGTACCTTCAATAGCACTATATCTGATAAGTAAAATCGAAACCTTTGGGAACATTTTAAAAAAATTGTGTATATTAAGATTGAACGAGTGCACGTCCAAAGCTATCACTTTTTACTATGTATTAACGGTCATAAAAAACAAAACAAATTTATGTTCTGTGTATATCAAAACTATGTGAAATGCAAAGTCTCACCCTAGATTTGGACTTGGAAATGGGACCCTAAAAGGTGCTACTACTCTGGGTCAGAGTGGACCTGGAAGCAATTGTAATAAAGGGGTGTTCAACATTCTCTAGACCTCCAGAAATGGAACCTCACCATCAGAGAGAGAGAGAGAGAGAGAGAGAGAGAGAGAGAGAGAGAGAGAGAGAGAGAGAGAGAGAGAGAGAGAGAGAGAGAGAAGAGAGAGTTTAACGTTTTCCAGCACAGTAGACCTTCAGCCACTGCCTTCTATCACATATAGGATAAAAAGGGTTTGGGCTTGACATAAGAGCTATAGGTTTTGGACAATCATATAGGTGCTAGAGCTTGACGTGACCTGTTGATTGATCGGAGTTGGTACGGACTGGAAATAAGTTTACTATAAAGATATAGTGGACAATGTTTTTACGATAAAAATGCATTGGGAATGCTTTCATTATAAAAAAAATATATTGGAAATAACCTTACTATAAAAATGTATCGGACAATGTTTATTTTTATTATGATAATATATTGGGCAATGATTTTGAACTATAAAAATGCATTGAAAATGATTTTACTATAAGAATGTATTGGACGATGTTTTTACAATAAAAATGCATTGAAAATAAATTTTCTATAAGAGAGCATTGGAAATAATTTTACTATAAAATATAATAGACAATGTCTCTTACTATAAAATATATTGGACAACGTTATTTTACTATTACAAATGCATTGGAAATGCTTTCACTATAAAAATGTATTCGACAATGTTTTTTACAAAAAGAAAATGCATTAAAATGATCTTACTAAAATGTATTGAACACTTTTATTCTGTTAAAAATGCATTGGAAATGATCTTACTATAAAAATGCACTGGAAATGATCTTACTATAAAAATGCATTGGAAATGATCTTACTATAAAAATGCACTGGAAATGATCTAACTATAAAAATGCACTGGAATGATCTTACTATAAAAATGCACTGGAAATGATCTTACTATAAAAATGCACTGGAAATGATCTTACTATAAAAATGCACTAAAATAAATTAGCTATAAAAATGTATTGGGCATTTTTTTTTACTATAGAACTTGTATTAGCTAATGTTTTTTTACCCTTTAGGCATGGACTGTAATTGACATATTATACATCATATGGAAATCTGATATCACTGATAAGATAAAGCGAGGATTCTTCCAAGCCGCAGCCGTATCAAGGCTACTGTATCATTGCACCACCTATCAAAGTGATTAGTTAGATGGGAGGTATATAATGATGCTACGCTTTGTATTGAACGAAACTTGGAAGCTTATTTCCACAGGAAATCAGCTGTACGATCATCTGCAACATATTACAGAAAGCATCCAGTATGATTTTACTATAACAATGCATTGGACAATCGATTTTACTATAAAATGCATTGGAAAATTGATTTAACTAGAACAATGCATTGGACAATAGAATTTACTAGAAAAATGCTTTGTCAAGAGATTTTACTAGAAAAATGCATTCGACAATTGGTTTTACTAGAAAAATGGATTGGACGATTGATTTTACTATAAAATGTATGGGACAATATATTTTACGATAGAATGCATTGGATAATGTTTTTTTACTGTTAAAATGTATTTGACATTTTTTTTAATTATAGAAATACATGTAACAATATAATAGTAATTGGTAATTTGCTTGAAGCATTGTTAAATATGTTATAATATATTGATAATTTGAAGGCAATACAATGCGTATAAAAAATAAAAACAAGAT
>CM042163.1:49510655-49515655 GCA_023376005.1 Doryteuthis pealeii
CGTGGTTGGAGGCTATGCTTGGCCCTGGCGTAGATTCTTTGCATTCTGTTGTGCGCAGGAGTCGTGACGTGACGAGGAGGTGCGAGTGGGGGGTCAAGATGTTCGCGGGTCGGTGATGTATTGATGATCACGTGGCCAGGGTGCTGACTATGTGTACTACGCTAGCCGGTCGTCTAGCCTCGCGGCCTGATTGGCACAGGTGTGCCGGTGATGGTGGTGTTTTGCAGGGAAGTCTTAGGGCTCAGCGCAGTGGGCTGACTTCTGGGTCAGGCGTCTATGTGTGGCATGCTGAGCTGCGGTGGTGTTGGCGGAGTGGCCTGCCGAGCTATGATTTTAAGTGTCGTGGCTCATGGGGCTCGGGGCGGTGGCGGTGCTACCGGGTGTCATGGGATGGGTGCAGTGACAGGAGAGGTGACTGCGTGGGGGGCGCGAGGAGAGTGTGCGAGAAGTTTTGGATTCATCATTGGGTGTACTAATTCGCGCACCCGGAGGATGTACTTACCTGCGGGTGGGAGTGTACGAATGAGTGTGTTGTGTAGAACACTCTGTCCGGGGCTCTACCTGACTGAGGCTAACCCGGCCCAATGATATGATAGTCTGATTGTTTTGGTTTGATTTGAATGATTTTTTTGTAGGAATTAAATGTCCCGTTTGGATTTTTGGTACGACATTTTCCCCTGGCTGCAATCTTGTTTGTGTGTTTCCCCCGCTCGTTGTCTGGTTGGCAATTTGGCTGAAGTCATTTATCCCTTTACTATCTCAGACGAGAGGCAGCTGTTCTGACTCAGTTGCAAGGCTTTCGGGGTCAGAACTGTTGCAACTTTGCGCGGCTCGCTGCACACCAATGCAGTAATTTGCAGGATCGAACGCGAAGACGTTGGACTTGTTGGCTTACTGCTGAGGTCCTTTTTTCGCAAAACTCAACTGACTGATCAACAAAGCGTTTTCGCCTAAAGAAGGAAGTGTTCAATCAGTTGGGAGGAGGGGAGAGCAGCAAATTCATTTCGAATTGTTGCAAATAATTACACCTGCAGACTTTGATGCACCAGATTATTAAAATCATAGTTTAATGAAGTGGAGAGAGAGAGAGAGAGAGAGAGAGAGAGAGAGAGAGAGAGAGAGAGAGAGAGAGAGAGAGAGAGAGAGGGGATTAACTGAAGAAAAAAGGCGATAGATAGATAGATAGAGATGAACAGACTAAGATAGATAGATTGATAAGATATGAACATAGAATGGGTACATAAATAGAAAATAAGAGAATAAGATAGATAGATAGAGCTGGAAGAACACACAACACACACAACCTTACACATACACACACACAGCAGCACACAGAGAGGATGAGAGAGAGAGAGAGAAGAGAGAGAGAGAGAGAGAGAAGAGAGAGAGAGAGATGAACAAACTGAAAGTAAGTGATAGACAGATATCAATAGGTTGAGATAATAGATAAATAGATAGATGGATGTATATGAACAGACTGAGATAGATGGATAGAACGACTAAGAGAGAGAGAGGAGAGAGAGAGAGAGAGAGAGAGCAGAGAGAGAGAGAGAAGAGAGAGGAGAGAGAGAGGAGAGAGAGCACAAAAAAAGAACAGAGCGCGAGAAGCGTGTAAAATAATAATAATAAATAATAATAATAATAATAAATGATGATGATGAAAAAATTCCACAACGTATGAGGGTGGCGTATAGTTCGACCAGACAGTATGAACGCATTCGGAATTATAGATCAATAATGTATTATTTAGGTTAGGAGAATTAAATTATCGGTATTTACCCAACCGTTCAGCACGGGTACGATGTGACACAAAGTCGAAAGAATAGAGCACCCAGCGAGCTACACAGGGTGATTGAAAAGTAACTCCCAATTATAAATATTTATATTTTTTTTTAATATGCTGTGACATTTTCTCAATTCATTCATATATGTTCCTTAATATACGGCAATTAAATCAATGTTGTTGGAGTGATTTATTTCTGCCATTCCACAAGAGTTTTGGGGGAGTCCGTTGATGTTGATACGATTCCTGAGCGGCTTGAGAGGCTGAAGGCGAATGCTGGTGCTCATATAGAATTGTAAATAGAACTCCATGTTATGTTTGTTCTTCTCATATACCTTTTTTGTAAAAAGATGATTCAGAAGTAAATTATAATGTTTTTTTTTTTTAAATAGGGAAGGGAATTATTTTATTTACGGGATTAGAAAAGTCAGCTTTTCAAATTTTTATTACGGCACTAGAAAAGTCAACATTTAAAATATTTATTTAGCGACATCTAAGAAAATCAGCCTTCAAATTTCTATTTAGACATTCTAGAAAGTCAACATTCAAATTTCTATTTACGACATCTAGAAAGTCAGCCTTTAAATTTCTATTTACGACATCTGGAAAGTCAACACTCAAATTTCTATTTACGACATCTAAAAAAATCACTCTTCAAATTTCTATTTACATAAAAAATAAGACTTCAAATTCTTATTTACGACATCTAGAAAATAAACCTTCAAATTTTTATTTACATAAAAAAGCCTTCAAGTTTTATTTACGGCATCAAGAAAACCAGCCTTCAAATTCTATTGACGAGATTAAGAAAATCAGTCCTCAAATTTTATTTACGACAATAAGAAAACCAGTCTTCTGATCAGGCCCTTGAACAGTTATCTAAGACTTTACAATTGTTTAAAAGCTTATGATATTCTACAGGCAACCATATTCTTTTCTTTTCTTTTCTTTTCATGCCAAAGAAACTGGTTAATTTGAAGCTGGATTCCATTTATCGAATACAGAAAAGAAAAAAAAATGGCAGAAAGCCAGGTTTGTTAAACTGGACGAGTGCGTTAGGCTGAAGATGAATTGTTAGGGAAATCTTCAAAGTGTTTAGAGTTTACAATTACTGCTAATATTTTTAAGTTAGGGGAATAGGATTGGTCTATAATGGGTTTTGGCATCGCATGAAAGTACGTGTCTATGATATATATATATATATTATAATATATATATAATATATATATATATATACACACACACATACATTATATATATATATATATATATATGTGTGTGTGTGTGGCGCGCGTGTGTGATGTGTGTGAGTACGTGCGATGATATATATGTGTTATGTCTATATATATATATATACACACACACATACATATATATATATATATATGTGTGTGTGTGTGTGTGTGCGCGTGTGTGTATGTGTGTGAGTGCGTGCGATGATATATATGTGTGTATGGTTGATGATATATTATGTGTGATGATTATATGTGTTGTGTATGTTGATGATATATATATAAAATGATTTGTGTGTGTGTGTGTGTGTGTTGTGTGTGATGATAAATACATATGTGAGTGTGTGAATGTGTGATAATATGTATATGTGTGTATTATATATACGTGTCTGTGATGATATTGATGTGTGTGTGTGGTGTGTTGCATGTGTGATGATATATATATTATGTGTGTGTGTGAATGATATATACATACATGTGGGTGATAATGTACATATATATGTGTGTGCGTATGATGAATATAATGGTGTATTATAATACACCATTATGTTACCCATACGCACACACATATATATATATATATATCATTACACATATATTATATATATATTATAATATTATATTCTCCCCCACAGATATATGTGTGTGTGTGTGTATGGAATGATATATATGTGGTGTGTGATGATATATATATGTGTGAGTGTGTGTATGTGATGATATAGTTTATGTGTGTGGGGTAGCATAATGGTTATTTTCTAAGAAAATAGATTCGGCATTCCAAGTTCAATATGCATACCAGCGTCTCCTCCCCATTTCCCATTTAGGTATGGGTAAAATAAGGGGGTGGGTGGCGCAATTACTCGAGTAGAATGAGAAATCCCCAAAAAATTAGGAATGTTATTCACTTAAGTCGCCAACCCGACCGTTTGCATCTTTAACGGCACTGTTGAGTCTTCTTTTATTTAATATCGAAATATTAAAAATCGGTAAAGTCCATATTGACTAGCACACATGCAATAAAATGGGGAATTATTTACAGAGTAATACATTTGGTAAAGAAACGTATTAAATACCGGCCGTATTAATAGCTATGAATTTATTTCCACCGATATTAAGCCGGCTTCATCTGTCTAAGTTTCTGTTGTGGGGGTTTTCAAGGGTCAAAAATAAGACAAACAACTGGTAAAAATGGATACAAATGTATTGAAGAAAAATGAGTAGAAATTACAGCAAGGAAAGTGGAGATTGCGTCTGACCATACAGTTACGAGCTGACTCGCATTGCTTCGTGTCAAGCCACAATTGTTCCTGTCTACTTATAGTAGTCATCGGCGCATTCCATTTATGTCCATAGGTTATATATCACCTATTTCCAACAGTTTCCCAATTAAATCTTTTTATGCTACAACTAGATTAAGAACTCTACAGTCGATCTGATCGGACGTCTTTTTCGTGCTCTAAGAAAGCTTAACATTTCTACCGTTTAAAAAAAAAATTAAACAAGGAAGTGATGATTTTTTGCTTCTCTTTTTCAAAAATCTTATTTCTTCATTTTATTATTTGTTTTATTGTTGGATGTTTTATTATTGTTTATTATTAATCTATTGCATAAATCTAGCAAATTTTACAACTAAGCTACACTTAGTGAAATACCTACGAGTATGACAAAAAAGTTCTAGGATTGGTGTCACAAAAAATTATTTTCAAATCCAAACTACAAACTACAAGTTATCCCCTTCAAAGTAATCCCTTGGAGTCTAATGCACTTTCCCATCCTTCTTTGCCACGCTTGCATGTACTCCTGGAAGATTCTTCCGGGATTCCCGTAACTCTGTCGTGTAATCCTCAAAACGGATTTCATTGAGACCCCCTTGAGCTTAGGGAAGAGGAAAAAATCACAAGGAGACAGGTCGGGCGAGTAGGGAGGTTGCTCCAGTACAGTGTATGTTATTCTGGGCCATGAACTCTCGGATACTCAGGCAGTGT
>CM042163.1:49520655-49525655 GCA_023376005.1 Doryteuthis pealeii
TAGCCTTGATAATTCTCAAGTTGTACGACCATTTCATCTTCGCCAACAATTATTTAACTCATTTTTTAAACAAATTCCGTAAAACCTCATTTGTTACTATTTCACCCATAGATGGGACCCTAACAGGTACGGACTCCCAGTCCAGAGTGACTTGGGGGTATTGGCAATAAACGGGGTACTCCACACTCCCCAGAGTCCAGAATTGGAACTTCACCATTAGATGCAAGTTTAATTTCAATAACCCAGGATCATAGACCTCAAACCATTGCTCTAGCAGTTATAGTGATAAAAGGTTGGGGCTGCAGATGGACAATAAGGTTGAGACTGTCATACAGGCTCATAGGGCTTGAAGTGACCAGTCGATTGATCAGAGTCTTACATGCAATATATGAATTAGAAACACAAACGAAAATTAATAAGAACGCATTAAAAAAATTACATCTAATTGTTAATTTCTAATTTAAGCCGGTTTTGTTAGACCAGTAATGCAAATTGAAACACTCCATATAATCATGTAACCTTTTAAGTGATATATAAGACACATTGCAGGATTTAAATAACACTGATAACTGGGCTTTGTTTTTGAGTGAAATCTAACTCAGAGTTTTCAATAGAGACACCTCGTTAATAAATAAAATTATTCAATTCTATGTATAATGGTTTTAATTTTATTAATTATTCCTCAATTGAATAAACTTATGCAATTCCTGAGTGGTTGTTACGTAGGTTCGGTTACAGAACAGACAGAACACCGAATCTCATTATATAAGATAGATATAAAGATTTGCATAGATAGATTAAGAATAGTTGAAAGAAACAAAGGTGTAATTGTGTGCACGTAGCCATAATGGTACAGTCCGTAGGAAATTCGACTGTTCCTCGAGTTCAAACCTGGACAGGGCTGTTGCCATTTCGACATAGCGCTAATGACCCTTGGAAAAAGTATAAACCCAACTATATGTCGCTTCCAGCTATGGATAAATAGTAAGAACAGACTAGGCTTCTTCAGCTTTGGTAAGCAACCTGTCCTAGGAGAAGGAAAACCTGAATCAACTGTTACTCTGCTTAAGAATTGACCTTGTGTCACTCCTTACTGTGCGAAGAGTTTATATATTATATATATAATTAATGTTGGTGTGTGTGTGTGTGTGTGTTGTGTGTGTGTTTGTGTGTGTGTGGAGATTGAGGAACAAAGAACAAAACATCCCACCAGATTCTGTCCGAATTAATTTCAATCCTCTTTCCACACACACCACAACACACCACACACACCACACACACACACATATATATATAATATATTATATTATATATATATATATATGGCACGTAGTATCTGGGGTGGCCTATGTTTGGTATCAGCCAGACCCGCCGTGGGAGTCTATTCCTTTTCACTAGCGCTTAGACCAACCTGTCTAAAGAAGGAAAACTCTGAAATTCAAAACTGTTAAACTCCGCTTTTTAAGAAATTGACTTGTGTCCATCCTGCTCAGCATCCTGCTCGTGCGGAGGGGTTTGTTGAAATATATAAGTTTGTCATTGGTTTTTGTTCTCCCGCCTCATTTTGTAGTTATTTAGCCATCTCCTTTATACATACTGTCCATCCCAAAAGGCTTTGAATAGTTTTGCTTCTAGTGTAGACGTTTGAAATCCGCTATAGAGAATATAATGATTCCGTTGCTGCCTGGAGCTTGGAATGGTTAAGACTGATAAAGACATGCCCTCGAATTGGCAGAGGGATCGGACGGGCAGATCAGGGTTATTTCTTTCTCAGCCGGGAGAGTTTGGCCGTATTACATGCTGTGTTGTCCTGTAGCTGTAATTGGAATAAAGGAAAAATGGAGATTGCTTCGCGAACAGTGATGCGCGTCCTTGTCAAAATGCACAGGTTCACCAATCAGAGTCGGCGGAAACCGGGGCGACACACTCTCTTCTGCTCTTTATTCTTATTTTTTCTTTCCTTTTTCCTTTTCCTTTTCGACTATTTCTCATCTATTTCTTTATTTTTTCCCTCTTAACTGCTCTCTCTCCTCCTCTCTCTCTCGCTCTCTCTCTCTCTCTCTCTCTCTTATATATATTATATATATTATATATANTCACACTGAGAGAAGGAGAGAGATGAGAGAGAGAGAGAGAGAGGAGAGAGAGAGATGAGAGAGAGAGAGAGAGAGAGAGAGAGAGAGAGAGAGAGAGAGAGCACAAAAGAACAGAAGGCGCGAGAAGCTGTTAAATAATAAAATAATAATAATAATAATAATAATAATAATGATGATGATGAAAAAAATTCCACAACGTATGAGGGTGGCGTTATGTTCCGACCAGACAGTAGAACGCATTCGGAATTATAGATCAATAATGTATATTTTAGGTTAGGAGAATATAAATTATCGGTATTTACCCAACCCGTTCAGCACGGGTACGATGTGAACACAAAGTCGAAAAAGAATAGAGCACCCAGCGAGCTACACAGGGTGATTGAAAGTAACTCCCCAATTATAAATATTTATATTTTTTTTTAATATGCGTTGACATTTTCTCAATTCATTCATTATTGTTCCCTTAATAACGGCAATTAAATCAATGTTGTTGGAGAATTTATTTCGCCATTCCACAAGAGTATTTGGTGGAGAGTTCCGTTGATGTTGATACGATTCCTGAGCGGCTTGAGAGGCTGAGGAATGCTGGTGCTCATATAGAATTGTAATAGAAACTCCATGTTTATGTTTGTTTCTTCTCATATACCTTTTTGTTTAAAAAGATGATTCAGAAGTAAATTATAATGTTTTTTTTTTTTTAAAATAGGGAAGGGAATATTTTATTTACGGGATTAGGAAAAGTCCAGCTTTCAAAATTTTTATTTACGGCACTAGAAAGTCAACATTCAAATATTTATTTACGGAATCTAGAGAAAATCAGCCTTCAAATTTCTATTTACGACATTCAGAAAGTCAACATTCAAATTTCATTTACGAATCTTAGAAAGTCAGCCTTTAATTTCTAATTACGACATCTGGAAAGTCAACACTACAAATTTCTATTTACGACATCTAAAAAAATCACTCTTCAAATTTCTATTTACATAAAAAATAAGACTTCAAATTCTTATTTACGACATCTAGAAAATAAACCTTCAAATTTTTGATTACATAAAAAAGCCTTCAAGTTTTATTTACGGCATCAAGAAAACCAGCCTTCAAATTCTTTTGACAGAAAGAAATCAGTCCTCAAATTTTATTTACGACAATAAGAAAACCAGTCTTCTGATCAGGCCCTTGAACAGTTATCTAAGACTTTACAATTGTTTTAAAAGCTTATGATATTCTACAGGCAACCATATTCTTTTTCTTTTCTTTTTCTTTTCATGCCAAAGAAACTGGTATTATTTGAAGCTGGATTCCATTTATCGAATACAGAAAGAAAAAAAAAATGGCAGAAAGCCAGGTTTGTTAAACTGGACGAGTGCGGTTAGGCTGAAATGATTTTTTAGGGAAATCTCAAAGTGTTAGAGTTTAACAATTACTGTCTAATATTTTTAAGTTAGGGGCGAATAGGATTGGTCTATAATGGGTTTTGGCATCGCATGAAAGTACGTGTCTATGATATATATATATATATTATATATATATATTATATATATATATATATATACACACACACATACATATATATATATATATATATATATGTGTTGTGTGTGTGCGCGCGTGTGTGTAGTGTATGTGTGTGAGTACGTGCGATGATATATATATGTGATAGTCTATATTTATATATATACACACACCACATACATATATATATATATATATATGGTGTGTGTGTGTGTAGTGCGCGTGTGTGTATGTGTGTGAGTGCGGCGATGAGATATATATGTGTGTATGTCTATGATTGATATAGAATATTTGTGGTGATGAATATATGTGTGTTGTATGTGGATGATATATATATATATATTTGTGTGTGTGTGTGTGTGTGTGTGTTGATGATAAAATATACATATGTGAGTGTGTGAATGTGTGTATAATATGTATATGTGTGTATTATATATACGTGTCTGTGATGATATTGATGTGTGTGTGTGTGTGTGCATGTGTGATGATATATATATATATGTGTGTTGTGATGATATATACATACATTGGTTGGTATATATGTGTATAAATAATGTGTCGTATGATGATATATATGTGTGTATTATAATAACCATTATGTTACCCCATACGCACACACATTATATATTATATATATCATTACACATATATATATAATATATATATAACTTATATATCTCCCCCACAGATATATTGTGTGTGTATGGATGATGATATATATGTGTGTGTGCTGATGATTATATATATGTGTGAGTGTGTGTATGTGATGATATATAGTGTGTGTGGGGTAGCATAATGGTTATTTTCTAGAAAATAGAATTCGGCATTCCAAGTTCAATATGCATACCAGCGTCTCCCCCCATTTCCCATTTAGGTATGGGTTAAAATAAAGGGGTGGGTGGGGCAATTACTCGAGTAGAATGAGAAATCCCCAAAAAATTAGGAATGTTATTCACTTAAGTCGCCAACCCGACCGTTTGCATCTTTAACGGCACTGTTGAGTCTTCTTTTATTTAATATCGAAATATTAAAATCGGGTAAAGTCCATATTGATAGCACCATGACATAATAATTGGGAATTATTTACAGAGTAATACATTTGGTAAAGAAACGTATATATATAATACCGGCCGTATTAATAGCTATGAATTTATTTTCACCGATATTAACGGGCTTCATCTTGTCTAAGTTTCTGTTGTGGGGGTTTCAAGGGTCAAAAATAAGACAAACAACTGGTAATAAAAATTGGAAACAAATGTATTGAAGAAAAATGAGTAGAAATTACAGCAAGGAAAGTGGAGATTGTCGTTGACCATACAGTTACGAGCTGACTCGCATTGCTTCGTGTCAAGCCACAATTGTTCCTGCTACTTATAGTAGTCATCGGCGCAT